>OZ035881.1:15880747-16409008 GCA_964034835.1 Muscina levida
GGTCAACTTTGTCGTTCGCCAAATTTGATTTAGAGAAAAACACAATTCAATAATTGAGTTAAAGATTTTCATTTGAATAAAAACCTACACGCGGCATATTATATTATATTTGCTAATGGAATTTGATTTGTAGTATTCTTTTAAAATAATTTTATCTAATGAACGTGTATTTGCGCAAATTAATGACAAATTCGAATAATATAATATAATATTCGAATATATAATTAATATTATAAACCCCAATCCTTCCTCAACTTCCTGAGCATGTTGGCCAAACATTAACTTTAATTCCTTTACCTAAAATTTGAAGGCAGCGAAGTCGTTTTTTGCAGCGATGACGTACAATTTGCTGACATTTGTATATCTGCAGTTGGAAGTGGTATGTATTAGTTATGTAAAATAATTGTATTTTAAAATGAATAACTACTTGTACGCATGCGTGTTCTAGCATCAGACATGACCACGGCATTTCTGCAATATCAGTCAATTGCAAAAACAATTTATTAATAATAATAAAATAAAAGTTTTTTATTTTGGCAGCAATTTCTTTCTTTTAAATTATTTATAAGCTTATATAACGTAATTATTAAAAAAAAATTAAAGCTAGTTGCGGGAAATGCAAATATTACATTAACCATGATTAAACTTAATTTTAGTACAATAAATCCAATTTTCCGTCCGTTTGGTTGTACATTTAAGTATATTCTCGTTAATTTCAAGAAAGCATACTTGTTTTAATTCTTTGTGACTTCAATTAAGGGTAAAAAGCATACAAGCAAGTCTGGACGAACTTAAATATAGTACATATATATTCCACAATAGGATAGATAAACTTGAGCCAAGTTGACACTAAACTCAAATATAGTACATTCAGTCTTATAGTGTAAGACATTTATGTTCATATTGGCTACAAGTTAACTCAATTTGAGTACAATCTGACTCAATTTCAGATCTGATTAGTTGTACATTTCAGTAAATTCTCGCTAATTCTAGGAGAGCATACTTGTTTTTACGTCGTTTGTGATTTCAATTAAGTTCAACTATACTAAATTCCAATACGCATTAACATGTCTCGTACTTAAATATAGTTTAATTTGCATTAATTTGCATCTTCAATTTAGAAAATTTGCTTTGTAGTAAGTCACATTTTTCTTTTTTTGAATACGATGCCTACTTCCATGATTGCCGCGTGTACTTATTTCAAGTCAATTTGTGGTTGACTTTAGGAAATTTTCTGAATATCGGTAGTAAAATGTAAGAAGTGCATACTCAGTGAAACATAATTTCTCCTTATTTTAGAAATTTTGCACTCAAATCGTATCAAAAAAAACTACGAATGAGTAAGTGCATACTTGATTATTGACACATAATACTTGCTTAAGATTCAGTAACTTTTACTTGTCTTTATTCCAAATGTATTTCAATGTAGTAACAACTTTACTGAAATCAAGTATGAAATGAATTCAATCTGAGTAACCGTAATACTTGACTCCGAATTGATGGCCACTCTTACTCAATTTTAGTAAATATTTCCTTAAACTTAGTACATGTTTCTCCTAGTGCATACTTATTTGTAATACCAACTTACTACTTTTGATTCCAAATGTGTTCAAAAATAAGTCGTGTGTACTCAAAACAAAGAAATGTATACTATATTTTAGTTCGCATTTTAGACTTATATTAAAGAAATTTGCAAACTCAATTTGAGTACTGTGTTACTTGGCGCCATATGAAGACTCATTTTACTCAATTCTAGTTCAATTTTACTTCAATTTAGTTCACTTTTTTCTGAGTGCAATTACTTTTGTGTATATACCGAGTGCATGTTACTGTTTGCCTTTGAAATGGTGGCACCATCACAACCACCACACTAGTACAATTACACCTGAAATATTGTTGTGCCGTTACAGTTAGCGCGTGTGTTGAACAAAAACAAACTTTATTTAGGTTAAATAGTGCGCGAAGAAGTGTTAACAAACACATTTACCATTTGTCGTCATTATGCGTCTATTCAACGCGTCACAATTTCAAACTTGTGAAATGAGACTTAAGAATTTAATTGAGATTAAAAATCTAGTACTAATTAGAGTTAAGAATATAGAGTATTTTAGTTTAAAACTACGATCTCTACTAAATAAAATTTAATTATTATGTTAGCGGACAGGCGTCGGGATTGTGATGCACGGTAAAGCTTCTTCAAGTCTACGTAGAACCTCCATGTGGTGACGCCTAATAACGTGCTTCTGCCACCAGTCAGAGTACGACCCAGAATGGGCGGCAGTACTAAAATCCTGGCAGGAGGAGAAAACTGCGCCGTTGTGCGCTGGGCTTGCAACCCGCCACTGACGTTTGAACTTTTGCAATGAAAAGAAGTAAGAAAATAATAAAACGGGCCTCCCAAAATAATGACGACCACCGCAAACGCATTAAGGACCATGATTTGAGGATACGCACTTAAAATGTTAGAACACTGTATAGACCAGGTACCTCCATACAACTGCCGGAAGTCCTCGAAGAACACAGGGCTGACAAAACCGCTTTACAGCAAATCCGGTGGACGGGACACGGGTGTCCGCGCAGGTAGACGTGCGACATCTACAATTGTGGCCATGCGGACAAGCAAGAGTTTGGATGTGGATTTGTAGTTGGCAAGAGACCGCGACACCTAGTTTCAAGGTTCCGCCCGGTGTGTGAACGTATAGCTTCCATAAGAGTCAAAACAAATTTTTTCCACATGACATTATATATGCCCACTGTTCGACAGAAGAAAAAAGCTATGAGGACAAAGACGAGTACTACGGGAGCCTAGAAAATGTATATGACCGTAGCCCGAGCCATGACATCAAAAATTGTACTAGGCAATTTTAATGCTAAAATAGGCAGGGAGACCACACTTGAGCCTACCATCGGAAAATTCAGTCTGCACACTGAAATGTCCAACGTCTCTGCGGCAAAAAATATCATAGTTAGCAGTACTAGATTTGACTATAAAAATATTTATAAGTCATCATGGTTATCTCCAGATCAATTGACGACAAATCAGATAGATCACGTGGTAGTCGATGAAAGGCACGCATCGAGTGTTCTGGACGTACGAGTGATATGGGTTGCGAACATTAACTCCGATCACTACCTTACCGCAGTTAGGGTACGTACAAGGCTTAACATGGCGAAGAACGTACGTAACCAAGCATTACGAAAGCTGGACATTGGTAAACTGCGATCCACAGAGGTAGCGGACGTGTAGTCCAATCACATAACTCAATTGCTACGGAATGCTCCAACCCCTGATAATATTACCTCTCAGTGAGTGGCAATATATAGCCGACTCCATAAAACGGACTGGGAAAAGAGTACTTGGGTTCTCCAAGCCGTCGGGTTCTCAAATCGTACCGTGTCTGGTACAATGATGAATGTCTTAATGCCACGAGAGAGACGGATGCCGCATACAGAAGATATGAAGGGATCATTTCCGAAACTTACTGAATACGGACACCGGATCCCGCCTTAAAAACAACAAAGTGGCTGGAGCCGATGATCTTTCTGCTGAATTGTTTATGGCAGACGGGGAGGAGTTGATTAGAAGCATGCACCAGCTCATGGAAAACATCTGGCTAGAGAAGAGCATGCCCGGGGATTGGAGTCTCAGTCTGTCAGGTTACATATACAAGAAAGGAAATCGTAGTGAATGTAATAATTATCGTGGAATAAGCCTATTAACAATTGCGTACAAGGTCCTATCGAACATATTGTGTGAATGTCTAAATCCAATTGTAGAAAAACTAGCGGCTTTAGACCTGGTAAATATACGATGTATCAAATATTCACCCAACGACAAATCCTGATAAGGAATAGGCTAAATGAGGCCATGTCTGAGTTTGGTATTCCTGAAAAGCTGATTCGGCTTTGCAGATGTAGCTAAATGAGGCCATGTCTGAGTTTGGTATTCCTGAAAAGCCTCGGTTATGATTGGTAAGGATCACTCTGCACCATTCAATACAGAAAGAGATCTCAGGCAGGGTGATAGCTTGTCCTTTACACTATTTAATATAGTTATGGAGAAGGTAAGAGAATGGCTGGTGTCGACATGTTTGGCACCATATTCCACAAGAGCCACATGCCACTAGCCTATGCCGATGATATAGACATCATTGGCCGAAATCTGCGGGATGTTACTGCAGTTTTCTCATCACTAGAAAAGGAGTCAGCGAAAAAGGGGTTTAGCGGTCAAATGGACAAAACAAAAATAATGATTTCGAAGAACAAAAAGTCTTATCGATGGGGACGCACCATCAACGTTGAAATTTATTGTTTTGAGGTAGTAGATGAGTTTACCTACCTCTAATATTCCATCAAGAATAAAACTAGTGTCAGTCAAGCAGAGAATAGTGCTCGCCAATAGATGTTTTTACGGACTTCGGCAGCACTTATATAACATCACCTTATCTTGGAATACTAAGAAACATCTGTACAAGGTGTTAAATTTACCCGTTCTGTTGTATGCAGTGGAATCGTGGGTGCTTTCGACAATGGTCATACAAAACCTGGGAGTATTCGAGAGAAAAGTACTCCGAAAATAATATATGGATCTATCTGTGTCGACGGCGAGTTTCGCCATCGGATGAACCATAAGCTGTATGAGCTTTAACACGACATCGACGTAGCTAAAAGAGTCAGAATCCAAATAAGACGATGGCTAGGACATTTTGTCAGGATAGATGTAAATACTCTAGCGATAAAGGTGTAGGAAGGCGAACCTGAAGGACGACCCAGAGCAGGGAGTTCCAAACTTCGTTGGAAGGACCAAGTGGTAGGCGACTTACCACCATATGGTGGACTAACTGGAAGTCGCACGCAGAAGACCAAAGCTTGTGGAATCCTTTATTACTTCAGGCTTCAAATTTATGAACCACGTTCGAAGGTGGTAATGGGTCACTTAAGAAAGAAAGTAAGTTTGCGGACAAGAATTAAGAAGTTGTGAAAAAAATATATAAAGGGTTTTCCAATAAGAGGTGTTATTGTCCCGCTTTTTCGGTAGCTGTCACTTTTGAATCTTTTATTCTTTGACACTTGACAAGTTGAAACTACACTTTTACTAAAAATGAAACAATACACGCTTCAACAACGCATTGAAATTATTAAAATTCACTATCATAATGTTGAAAATCTTGCAGTCACAGGTCGCAAAACTAAACCATTTTTTGGTCGTCGTGAAGCTCCTTGTCGGACCGCAATACAGAAATTGGTGGAAAAATTCGAGCTGTTGGGACAAGTTAGTGACGTGAAGAACTAACCCGTGCACGTCGCACAAGAACAACTGAAATATTGCTGCTGTAGCCCAAGATGTTGAAGAAAACGCAGGTTTGTCCATTCCTCGTCTTTCAACAGTAACGGTGAATGGATTGCGCCATCGTGAGATGATTAATGATTTTTTATGGTCGGAGTTGGATGGTATTGATCTGGACAACGTTTACGTACCACACAAGTGACGAAACCATTGATTTTTTGCGGGAAAAGTTTCCGGACCGTGTTATCTCTCGAAGAGGTGATCACAATTGGCCATCGAGATCTTGCGATTTAACACCTTGCGTCTTCTTCCTTTGGAACCACGTGAAAGAGGAGGTCTACGCCAACAGCCCAGCGTCGATTCAAGACCTCAAAGATAAAATTCGTGAGGCTATCGAGGAAATATGGCAGCCACTTTGCGATTTGGTTATGAAAAATTTCATGAAAAGAATATGGTCCTGTAAGCGTGCTCATGGTGGCCATATGGCTGATGTTGTATTTCATTATTAACGGCATACCTTCCTCTTTTTTATGAAATAAACATCCGATCATTTATCTCAACAAATTGCATTTTTCTTTGGATACCAAAATAACACCTTTTATTGGAAAACCCTATATAATATATGTTGTAAGTTTGGGACCGAACGTAGTATGATGACAAAACAAGTGACTATCATTTGGATAACCTGGATTCGAATCTTGTCACAGCTTTGTCTACATTTTGTTTCAATTAGCATGCTTAGTTAGAGTTTCTCATACTGCTGAGATTTGGTGTGTGTTAACCTACTCCAATGCGAGGAGCACTACCATACATTATCCGTAGGATGTGAAGAAAAATTAGATAGTTTTGCTTAGTTCCCTTTTAAAAGAGTTATTAAAATTTACCACATCTGTTGTCTTTAATAATTCAGCCAACAATTTTCATCAAAGCACTTTTTAAACGATTTTTGCAATTTCATTGATATGCCCAAAGGTCTCCTGCTGCCTCTCTAGTTGGCTTACCACTAAAACTATAGTCATCATCAGGTCATTATAAAAACTTTTTTTTTATGACACCCTTCGCTACCAGGATTCCTCTCGCATACATACACACACACCACACACTATCACCATTCTTTTAAGTCTTAACGTTTTGGTCATAAGCTAAGGCATTGTGTTTTTTTTTTTGGTTCATATCTTTTGTTACTTCTTATAAGGTGGTCTTCTTAGCTTCTTATAAACTTTTCTACGTTTAGTTTTTTTGTTGTTGTTGTTGTGCAACCATAATACTGATTGATCTCTAGGGAAATTTATGTGTATAAAATAAAATGTTTTTAGTTAAACTTGTTTATGTTGTTGTTGTAAGTGTTGATGTTGTTTAATGCTTTGGCCGTTTTGCTCATCGTCCAGTCCCTTTTGCATATTTTCTTCACAATGTTTCTGTGGCAATTTCTTTGGTTTCAGTTTGCCATTGCCGCTTTTCCTTAGCTTTGGATCCTAAAAGACACAGAACACATTAAAGTTGTGTAATGTTTATGAGTGAGGCGGGGCAAGGACTACAAGGATCACATCTTCGTGTGACAAAAAAAAAACGAAAAGTTTGTGAGGTATGGACAGCAGCAGCACGGGCTATAATATAAAACACTCTAAGCAGACATACAGAAAATTAACTTAATGTCACTTACACTTTAGTGCTTTGTGTTTGCTTAATTTGGTCAGATTATTGGGAATCACCAATGGGACCTAAATGATGAGACTTTGCACGGTGGCGGCTGACATACAAACGCAGTGGACAAGAGCGAGCAGGAGGAGAGTGAAAAAACCGAAAACGTAAAATATTATTATTAACTTAGACAAAGTGTAGTTAGTGGAATGCGATTTTGGCATGGTGGTAATTTTTGTTAAGGGAAATGTATGTTGAGTTTAAAATCAAAATATTTGTAATTGGGAAATTGTTTTAATTTTACTAAGTAAAAGTTTAAACTAGATACTAGTTTTAAATTATAAAACTAAAGCTCTCAATGTTATTTCTAACAATCATCACTTTCTTTTCAAAACTCTTTTTAGTTGGTCATGAAAGTATTTTGAAACGTTAAGTAACCTTTCGAAACAGTTTACAGCACCTTTTGGAATTAGAACACACACTCATACAACAACAACACAAATTAATATGTCGTAGCTCAAGGATCAACCGAATGCAAAGATGCTTCGAAGATTATTAAAATCATGTGTCCCTATATAAGATATGCTATCACATACGTGAACATAGCAATTTTAGCATGGACCAAAATTTCCATTTGAAATCATCAATACCATACAAATGTGTATCTTAGTATTAGCATTTATATAAATGTCAATAGGACAGCTATATGCTAGCTGCGTGTAGACAATTTAGTTATGGATATGGAAGAGCTTTATTAATGAAACTTCTTACGTATTTGCATACTTGTCAATGTCAGCATACTTATGTCGTGTATATTGTACACAGTGGCTCTTAAGACTCTAGCATTAAATTGGCTCCCACAATTTTCGAAATCATAGTCGCCATCGTTATCCCTCTTTTCATTAAGACTGCCTTTGTATGCATGAGTTTAAAAATTTAAGGTAACAATACACACACACACACAGAAAATCTTTTCCTCACGCTTTACTTTTGCACACATGTGGGCTTTAGTTTCGTATGAACATCATCGTTTGATTGCCCTACTAGGTATTCTTCATTCAATAGCGCTGCACGCTCTCGCGAGTGTGTCCTTACAAACGGAAGACGGATTGTAAATTGACCCAGCGTCTTTATAATGGCCGCCGATTTCGCTACCTCAGCTATCGCATTGCCAGGCATTGTAATCATCGCTGATAGTATCGTCATACATGACCGAATAAATAATGGTCCTTTATGTTATATACATGAGAGTGTGTGAGAGAGTTGTGTGCTGGTAGAGGAAAGTTGTGTATATTTGTTTACTTTTACCGTAGTTGGTCGAGCAGCATTGGCACTTCACATGAGCTAACGTATGAGCGTAAGTACAACAAAGCCGCTTGTTGTTTACAAGTGCTGTTTAATGTTAGCTTTGGCCTCAAAGGATATCGGAGAAAGGAATGCAATGCGACATGTACTTGTGCATCGATATTAATGCAAAGATATATGACAATCACTTTTATGGGTAATTGACAAATATCATTGATTTCAGAGGAAACTAACAGAGGGCACTGTTGTAAAGTAGGACTATGTCAGTTTTTGGGGGATTAAGGACTTTTATGAAGGTGCTGGATGCAATGTTGCTAAGGTAACAACAATTCTATATCAAATGTTAGGCGTAAACAATATTATAGTAAATTTGAAATTTTTAATTATTGGAAAGTCGCATCTGTTTTGGTGTTTGTTCTACCAAAGGAAGATAGTGAATCCTACGCACAGACAGTGGAGGGAGGACAAATAAGACAATGAAACTTAACACAGTTGAAAATATGGATAATTTATTAAGAGAACATAGCTTATTTCTAAAGCCTGAACACATATACGGCAACTGAAGCCTACATTCATGATCATTATAATCAGAAATTAAAAAAAAATTATTTTCCCTTTGCATCCCTTTTATGAGACATTGGTGAGCTGCTCACATCACTTACTTACTTACTTAAGTGGCCCATTATAACTTACGATAAATTTGAGGCCTGATGAATTAAAGAATTTAACACGCTTCGGTCTTCTACGTGCCTACTCCAGTAAGTCCTACCAGATGGTGGCACGTCGTCTACTACCAGGTCCTTCCAACGTAGTTTGGGTCTCCCTGCTCTGCGCCGTCCTTAAGGTTCGCCTTCAAACGCATTTCTCGCTGAAGCATTTACATCGATCCTGGAAACATGTCCCAGCCATCGTAGTCGTTGGATTCTGACTCTTTTACCTACGTCGATGTCATGGTAAAGCCCATACAGCTCATGATTCATCCGATGGAGAAAATCGCGGTCAACACAGATAGGTCCATATATTTTTCGGAGTACTTTTCTCTCGAATACTCCCTGGTTTTGTATGTCCGTTGCAGTAAGCACTAATGATTCGGCAGCATACAAAAGAACAGGTAAGATTAGCACCTGGTATAGCTGTTTCTTAGTACTCCGAGATAAGGTGGTGTTTCTCAAGTGCTGCCGAAGTTGGTAGAAACATGTATTGGTTAGCACTATTCTCCATTTAATTTCTTGACTGACACTATTTTTCTTGTTCCTTCGCTGACCGCTTAACCCATTTTTGCTGACTCTTTTTCTAGCGATGACAAGACTGCAGTAACATCCCGCAGATTTCGGCCAATGATTTCTATATCATCAGCATAGGCTAGTGGTATGTGGCTCTTGTAGAATTTAGTGCCAGACATGGTGACACCAGCCATTCTCATCACCTTCCCTTTAATTATATTAAATAGTGTACAGGACAACCTATCACTCTGCCAGAGACCTCTTTCCGTGTTGAAAAGTTCATAGTGGTCCTTACCAATCTTAACCGAGGATTTTAAATTTTCCAAGGTACATCTGCAAAGTCGAATTAGTTTTGCAGGAAACCCAACTCAGACATGGCCTCATATAGCCTATTCCTTATCGGAGAGTCGAAGGTAGCTTTGTAGACGACAAAGAGGTGGTAGTTGTCGATCTGCTTTTCATGAGTTTTTTTCCAGGATTTGTTGTAAAGTGAATATTTAATCCGCCGTAGATTTACCAGATCTAAAGCCGTACTTATATGGTTCAATTATTTGTTCTACAATTGGCTGTAGACTTTCTCACAATATGCTCGAAAGGAACTTATACGCAATTGCTAATAGGCATATTCCACGGTAGTTATTAGATTCACTACGGTCACCTTTCTAGTATAAGGGGCATAGCAGACTGAGACTCCAATCCTCCTAATAAGTTCCTAACCGTCTGCCTTAAACAATTCAGCAGTGAGACCATCGGCTCCAGCCGTTTTGTTGTGTTTAAGGCAGGATAGAGCCAGACGTATCTCGCTCTGGCTCGGAGGTGGACAGTTAATACCATAGTCATGGATTGGAGCGGGGTCTTAAGTAAGTTTCCGAAATGATCTCTTCATATCTTCAGAACGTTACCCGGGTCCATCACTAGCTGATCATCGCATTCTTCCCTTATCTCTCTAGTAGAATTTTCGGGCTTGCCTCTACTTCGGAGCAACTCTGTGCACTCATGTTGTTTCTTCTTTAGCTCCTTCTTTTCCGTCGAAAAAGTCTAGTTGCCTCTCGTCTCTTCTCCCTGTGCTGTTCACGAACAGCTCGCTTTGCCATTGGCTGCAGTTTCGCCCTGTATGCAGCATGTGTCTCTCTCGTGAAATTGCTCCTAATAAGCTCTTACCCACCTGCCTTAAACAATTCAGTAGGGAGACCATCGGCCCCAGCCGTTTTGTTATTTTATAGCATGATATTGCCACACGTATCTCGCTCTGACTGGGAGGTGGACAATTAATAACATCGTCTTGCATTGGTGCGTGGTCTTCTGGAATGGTGTCGGTATTCAGTAGATTAGTGAAATATTCTCTTCATATCTTTAGAACTGTATCCGGGTCCGTCACTAGCTTGCCATCGCTGTCCTTGCAGGAGGACAACCCCGTTCCACGCATACTCGGCTTAAATCTCTGGCAGAATTTTTGGGGTTCCCCTCTTTTTCGGTGCACTCATCTTGCCTCTTCTTTGGCTCCTTCTTTTCCGTCTAAAAATACGAGTTGCCTCTCGTCTCTTCTCCCTGTGCCGTCCACGAACAGCTCGCGTTACCATTGGCTGCAGTTTCGCCCTGTATGCAGTATCCGTCTCTATCGTGGCATTGCGACATTCATCATCGTACCAGGCATCTTGTAGAGACGGCTTTGAGTACCCAAGTACGCGTTTCTCAGTCCGTTCTATATAATCGGCTATATATTGCCACTGCCAGGTAATATTATCAGGGTGTTGGATCATTCTGTAGCAGTTGAGTTAGGTGGTTAGAGTAGGCGTCTGCTACCTCTGTGGTCCGCAGTATACCGATGTCCAGCTTTTGCTGCGTCTGGTTACGTAAGTTTTTCACCATGCTTAGCCTAGTGCGCACCTAATTGCGGTTAGGTAGTGATCTGAGTCAATGTTCGCACCCGTGATCATTCGTATCTCCAGAACACTCGATGCGTGCCTTCCATCGACTACTATGTAATCTATCTGATTCCTCGTCAATTGATCTGGAGATAACCATGTTGCCTTATTAATATATTTATATGGTCAAATCTAGTGCTGCTAACTACCATATTTCTTGCCACAGAGAAATCAATCAGTCTGATGCCATTGTTCGATGTTTCGGTGTGAAGACTGAATATTCCAATGGTAGGCTCAAATGCGGTCTTCCTGCCTACTTTAGCATTAAAATCGCCTAGTACAATTTTGATATCATAACTCGGGCTACGGTTAATCCATTTTCTAGGCTCTCGTAGAACTCGCCTTGGTTCTCATCGCTTTTATCTTCTGTCTCATTGGTGAAAGTAATACGCTTCTATTTGTAGACCTACAATTAAGCGATGAATACGAGCATTAGCTGTTTGAGCATATTTTAGTAGACCTGCCGATTGACTCAAATTCTCAAAAATTGCTGTGCACAATACCGAGAAAGCAACGGACACAGAAATGTAGGTAAATGTCATTAACTGTAATCGAACCCAGGTCTAACTGTCATGCCAAGGCTAGTCTCAATTTTAATTTAAATTATATAAAAATGTTTAACCATATCAACAATACCAGCTAAGGCTTTTGTTTTCCTTTTTAGCCACTACGTTCACTTCATCCTTCAATCCTTATCAATTCCACTGCTTTGGTCATTGATTTGTCATGTTTTTTTTCAGCAGCTGTCATTATTGTTATATTTTATATTTATTTTCTTGTGGTTCCCTTGTTACCATTTCACAACAACAACGTAACTATAAAATAAAAACTAATGATGACTCGTTTAGCAGCTAATACTCATATTAGCAAAAATATTTCACAAACTTTCATACACTCGCTGGTGTGTGTGTGTGTGTCGATGTTGTATGCGCACTCTGCTAAATGTTATGGCACCCAAATACCACTTTCAGCGTTGTCGGGTCATACGTGCCGCACTTATTCACCCAATGTGTGGTAAAACATCATAAATAGAATAATGAACATTAAAATGTGGGAAAACGGAAATCTGCCACAGTCATAACAACACAAAAACGACACGGCACAAATAGTACTATACAACACATACAACATATTCTCCACCTCGTGTACATTTAAACGTGCAACATTTACCATACCAGTACATGCCACACAACGAGAAATAGAAGAAAGAGTGAGTGAACAAAATCAGCATTTAGCAGCAATAGCAATGGTGTTGCCATCTATAAAATTGCATGGGGTACACTGTATGTGGTAGCAGCATCATACAGTGGTACAGAAGAACTAAATTGAGATAATAGATATGACATTTGATGCATCAAACAAATAAATTACTAAAAGGTAGCAACAATTGTAACAAAAACTACTTTTGTTGTACTCAAACTACCAAAGACAATCAGGGGTTTTAAGGAGAATCTCGAAAGAGCTCCGAATTCGCGGTATACCCGAGATGCCTACGATCTTTAAAACGGTGTGGCGAGTAATTGGCGTCACTCAATAGCCAATATACTTGAACGATTGTCCTTTAATAAAAACAACCGTTCCGGATGAGTAGTTGTAAATTACTGATTTTATTTCTGAATAATATGAACTTACTTGCTAACATTGAAAATAAATCTTAAATAACCTAACCTAACGATAGACAGAGAGAGAAAATAAAGAAATAGTCTATGTATCATATTATGCGGCCACACAAGCGCAGTGTGAGTGCACACACGAGGCCGCACAATCGCCTTATCAGCATGGAAAATTCCACAGCATAAACACCCCGACCCTAAGTGTTTGGTTTCCCATATCTCCTGCTACATGCAGACGACGATTCATTTATTTGTGTCAATCAGGAAAAACCACACATTACAAAAATATAAAACACATGTTCAAATTTGAACAATACTAATACCACATAGTAACAAAACGCACGCCAGAAGGCTGCAATCCGCAACACCGATTCTAGATTCGAAGAACTTTTCAACGGCATCACTATCGGACACACTTTCGTCCCTCACAAGGACATTCACAAAGTAACATGGGTTTCCCCTGACCAGAAACTCAAATTGGTAATATTGCGATAAACCGAAAATGGCGTGGTTCATTACTGGATGTACGCGATATTCCCGAGATGCCTATGATCTTTAAAACAGCGTGGCGAGTAATTGGCGTCACTCAATAGCCAATCCACTAATACCACATAGTAACAAAACGCACGCCAGAAGGCTGCAATCCGCAACACCGATTCTAGACTCGAAGAACTTTTCAACGGCATCACTATCGGCCTCACTTTCGTCCCTTACGAGGACGTTCACAAAGTAACATGGGTTTCCCCTGACCAGAAACTAAAATTGATAATATTGCGATAAACCGAAAATGGCGTGGTTCATTACTGGATGTAGGCAGTGGACTTGGCACAGATGTAGGTTCATCTCTACTGCTTTAAGAGGAAATATGACTGAAAATGTCTGCAGTCTGGCGACAAAAAAACACCAACATTTGCCAAGACTATATGAATCAGCCAACCTTGGGCCAACTCATTCGATTTGATGTCGAGAGTGCTGAACGACATCTAGGATATCTCAATGTAAGCGCAAAAAGCGTGAATTTCAGACTATAGTTTGAATTTCAGACAATACATGGCAACTTATTGAAGACAGAAGTCTCTTGAAAGGCGAGACAAGTGCATTTGGACGAGAAACATGGCCTCTGAAGCCCAGGCCGCTGTCGATACACACAGGAGTAGAGATCTCTAAAGGATTGCAAGACAGGTGTCAAGGAAGATCCCAATGGTATAACTGTCTCGTCTGGGGCACGGCAAGTGATAATATGGTACAACTTGCATAGGTGACCCCGAGGTCGCCAATGTAATACGCTCACTTTAAGAAAACCGATTATCAGACCCATTAGCGAAGACAAGCCGAAGATCTGCTATATTGCATTGATCGAGTAAGCAGTCTACAGTCTATCTCCGCTATGCCTTATTTGTTATAGACAGCCTTAGATACTCCCCATCATCAGGCGATATGGTATACACTCCAATGCAGAAATTTCAATCTGAATTACGTGACCACATCTACAAGCCGAGTGCTGTATGAACGTCTATAGGGCAACCCAATTGGAGGATATGTACCTGGAATGTTAAAATACCGTATAGACCAGGTGACCAGACCAGACCTCGAAGAATACAAGGCTGACATAACCGCTTTACAGGAAATCCGGTGAACGGGACACGGGTGCTCGCGCATAAAGACTTGCGACATCTACTATAGAGGCCATGCGGATAAGCACGAGTATGACTGTGGATTTGTGGTTGTCACGAAGGTTCAACCAGGTGTGTGAACGTATACCAGGTGTGTGAACGTATAGACACCAGTCAAAACAAAGTTTTTCCACATAACACTTATATGTGCCCATGCTCCGACAGAAAAGAAAAGCAATGAGGACAAAGAAGAGTTCTACGAGACCCTTTAAAATGTAGCCCGAGCCATGACATCAAAATTTTACTAGGCGATTTTAATGCTAAAATAGGCAGGAACACTGCATTTGATCCTACAATCGGAAAATTCAGTCTGCATACCGAAACGTCGAACAATGGCATCAGACTGATTGATATCTCTGCGGCAAGATATATGGTAGTTAGCAGCACTAGATTTGACCACAAAAATATTCATAAGGCAACATGGTTATCTCCAGCTCATTTGACGAGGAATCAGATAGATCACGGGGTAGTCGATGGAAGGCACGCATCAAGTCTCCTAGACGTACGAGTGATCAGGGGTGCGAACATTGATTCCGATCACTACCTTACCGCAGTTAAGGTACGAACAAGGCTAAGCATGGCGAAAAATGTACATAACCAGGCACAACGAAAGCTGGACATCGGTAAACTGCGGACCACAGAGGTAGCGGATGCCTACTCCAACGACCTAACTCAATAGCTAAGCAATGCTCCAATTCCTGATAATATTACCTCGCAGGAGCAATATATAGCCGACTCCATAGAACGGGAAGCGAGAAACGTACTTGGATACTCAAAGCCGTCTTAAGAAGATACTTGGTACCATGATGAATTTCGCAATTCCATGAGAGAGATGGATGCTGCATACAGGGTGAAACTGCAACGCGAGCTGTTCGTGAACGGCACAGGGAGAAGAGACGAGAGGCAACTCGTCTTTTTAGACGGAAAAAGAAGGAGGTGAAGAAGAGGCAGGAAGAGTGCACTGTGTTACTGCGAAAAGAGGGGAAGTTCGAAAATTCTAATAGAGATCAATGGTGAGAATGCGTGGAAGAGGGTTGCCATCCTGCAAGGACTGCTATGGCCAGCTGGTGACGGACCCGGATAACGTTCTGAAAGTATGGAGAGATCATTTTAGAAATTTACAGGATACGGGCACCATTCCAGAAGACCCCGCTTTGATCCATGACGATGGTATTAACTGTCACCCTCCGAGCCAGAAAAAGATATGTGTGGCAATATCTTGCTTTAAAAATAACAAAGCAGCTGCAGCCGATTCGGTTCAACACATTGGTAGCGTTCAAGTAGTGCTAAAAATTTCGAACCCAAAACACAAAGGAAGCTAGGAATCACAAAGCTGCATACCACAAATATAGCCAATTCCTATTCCTACCAAAGCTCTCAATTAATTTAAACATATTACCCTAATTCTGATATTCCACACAGTAGCAGCATATTGCGAATTCAATAACCACTGTCGCAACGACCATACTGGGTTATGAAGAATCACTCTCAGACAAGCCCTGGTATGGTGAGGAAAGTCGCGCGCAATTTTTGATTAGTTCAACCTTTATGTTATTTGTACCTAGCCTATTTTTTGACCAGATTCATAGTTTTCCTTGAACTATACCTGAAACATACTTTAGGTACATTTTTGCCAAGCCTTACAGTTTTAACACTTTTTAATTTCTCACTCACATACAGTTTTCCTAACATCACTGTTCAATTGCCACAAAGAAACTCGCTCAAACTGAACAAAGTGAGAGAACTCAGTACAGCGTTATGAAATAATTGAACCACATGTGGTGCAAAGTATTATGGATTTTTAAATAACCAACATGAGGTAAAAATGTTGTGGACGCCGGGTATTTTTGTACGCACAACACAGAATGAAGAAAAACAAAATTGAACCAAACGAATATGGAAAAATGAGTTGAAATAAAATTTTATTAAAAACAATTTTAAAAGTTGGCAACAATAAAAAAAATAACATAAATGAAACGTCGATTGCATTGTTTGTTCACATCGCAAGTGGTTGGAAAAAAAGGAAATATTCCAAGAAAATTAACACAGTTTGTTAAAATGCTGTTATATTTTATTTTTCCTGTTGGCTAGAAATCTCTGTTGAGTTTTTGTATGATAGCTACGAACAGAGTGAAGGTATGATGGGTATTTGGGGAAGCATGTACAACAGGCCCAATATGAGATATAAAGGATATATAAAAGACTAGTGGGCCCGGCAATGCTTCGCTATTGCATAATTACTTGTAATATATTTCACTTTTCTTACTATCCTAAATGCTATATAAACGCTAATTTATATATTTGTAGGTCTATAAAGTACTTTGAAGACGGTACTTAAGCTCGACAACAATATGTTGAGTTTATTACCTTATGTAACTAATGGAAGTTAATCAATTAAGTTTTATTGTTTTAAATTCTAAATATCATAGCCTCTATGACGATAGTCATATCTATAGTGCCGACATGTAGATAAACTTTGTTCTGTATGTGGGGCAAAACCCCACTTCTTTTACAAATAGGAAACAGACATTCCGCTAAAAATTAAAATTAAATTTATATTTTTACCTGTAGTAGCGGAAACCGTCTGTATACTAACTATCTCTTAAGGCGTAAAAACACTATTGTCATGGCTTCTCCGCCTAATGACCGCAAGTGAAAATTTTGTTTGAAGTTTCATGCCTTTAGACATAATACCATTTTTTGCCTTGTCTTCTTCTCCCACGGATCAAGAATATTCCCGAATCTTTATATTGAACTCGTATTACCATTTTTTGAGATAATTCCGTCAGCAAACGTTTGGCTTAACAAAGTGATGGTCTCACGCGCTGTATGGCTGTATGGCTATTACTATGGTGGTTATAACCAATTATTTTAAAAGAGGTGTGGCACAGCCCACTTCCACGCTTACTGTAATTCATACTGTAACAACAGCATATGTAACAAATCATATCTTCATACCTCTGATAGTTCATGAGATGTAGCCTTTTTACCTTCAAGTTGTATGGGCGGTGCCACGCTCCTTTATCCAATCACAACCACGTACAGTCAGAGACTATCAACAGGTCATCAGTACCACTTTCTAAAATTATCGTGTATATCGGGCGTCGGGAGTGTGATGCAAGGCAAAGCTTCTGATCGGTTTAACTTGGCAAACCCAGAGTGATCCTTGCCAATTGCACTTCAAGTCTACTCACAGAGCTCCGTATTCGTGGTACTACTGCGAACGGAGTACCTCCACGTGGTGACGCCTGGAAACGTGCTTCTGACACCCGTCAGAGCACGGCTAACTGTGAGGGGCGAAACCTAAAACCCAGGCACGTCAGCTCAGAGTGAGCGGTACCCTGGTCAGCGTCTGACCCAGAATGGGCGGCTGCAATAAAATCCTGGCAGGAGGAGAAAACTGCGACGTGGTGCGCTGGGCTTGCAACCCGCCACTGACGTATAACCGATTGCAATGAAAAGAAGTAAAATAAGAATAAAACGGACCCCCCAAAATATTGACGACCACCGCAAACGAATTAAGGACCATGATTTAAGGATATGCACCTGGAATGTTAGAACACTGTATAGACCAGGTGCCTCCATCCAACTGGCGAAAGTCCTCGAAAAATACAAGGCTGACATAACCGCTTTACAGGAAATCCGGTGGACGGGACACGGGTGCTCACGCAAGAAGTCTTGCGACATCTACTATAGTGGCCATGCGGACAAGCACGAGTTTGGTTGTGGATTTGTGGTTGGCAAGAGACTGCGACACCTAGTCTCAAGGTTCAACCCGGTGTGTGAACGTATAGCCACCATAAGAGTCAAAACTAAGTTTTTCCACATAACACTTATATGTGCCCATGCTCCGACAGAAGAGAAAAGCGATGAGGACAAAGACGAGTTCTACGAGGGCCTAGAAAATGTATATGACCGTAGCCCCCAGCCATGACATCAAAATTGTACTAGGCGATTTTAATGCTAAAATAGGCAGGGAGACCGCATTTGAGCCTACAATCGGAAAATTCAGTCTGCACACCGAAACGTCGAACAATGGCATCAGACTGATTGATTTCTCTGCGGCAAGAAATATGGTAGTTAGCAGCACTAGATTTGACCATAAAAATATTCATAAGGCAACATGGTTATCTCCAGATCATTTGACGAGGAATCAGATAGATCACGTGGTAGTCGATGGAAGGCACGCATCGAGTGTTCTGGACGTACGAGTGATCAGGGGTGCGAACATTGACTCCGATCACTTCCTTACCGCAGTTAAGGTACGCACTAGGCTAAGCATGGCGAAAACGTACGTAACCAGGCACAACGAAAGCTGGACATCGGTAAACTGCGGACCACAGAGGTAGCGGACGCCTACTCCAACCACCTAACTCAACTGCTGCGGAATGCTCCAACCCCTGATAATATAACCTCGCAGTGGCAATATATAGCCGACTCCATAGAACGGACTGCGAGAAGCGTACTTGGGTACTCAAAGCCGTCTCAAGAAGATGCCTGGTACGATGATGAATGTCGCAATGCCACGAGAGAGACGAATGCTGCATACAGGGCAAAACTGCAGCCAATGGCAACGCGAGCTGTTCGTGAACGGCACAGGGAGAAGAGACGAGAGGCAACTCGTCTTTTTACAAGAAAAAAGAAGGAGCTGAGAAGAGGCAGGATGAGTGCACTGAGTTGCTCCGAAGTAGAGGGGAAGCCCGAAAATTCTACAAGAGAGTTAAAGCTAGAATGCGTGGAACAGGGTTGCCCTCCTGCAAGGACAGCGATGGTCAGCTAGTGACGGATCCGGATAACGTTCTGAAGATATGGAGAGATCACTTTAGAAATTTACTGGATACTGACACCACTCCAGAAGACCCCGCTCCAATCCATGACGATGGTATTAACAGTCCACCTCCGAGCCAGAGCGAGATACGTTATGGCCATCTCCCGCCTTAAAAACAACAAAGCTGCTGGAGCCGATGGTCTCCCTGCTGAATTGTTTAAGGCTGGCGGGGAGGAGCTGATTAGGAGCATGCATCAGCTCATGGAGAACATCTGGCAAGAGGAGAGCATGCCCGGGGATTGGAGTCTCAGTCTGTTATGTCCCATATACAAGAAAGGAGATCGTAGTGAATGTAAGAACTATCGTGGAATAAGCCTATTACCAATTGCGTACAAGGTCCTTTCAAGCGTATTGTGTGAACGTCTAAAGCCAATTGTAGAAAAACTAATTGGACCATATCAGTGCGGCTTTAGACCTGGCAAATCTACGACGGATCAAATATTCACGTTACGACAAATCCTGGAAAAAACCCATGAAAAGCAGATCGACACCTACCACCTCTTTGTCGACTACAAAGCTGCCTTCGACTCTCCGATAAGGAATAGGCTTTATGAGGCTATGTCTGAGTTTGGTATTCCTGCAAAGCTAATCCGACTTTGCAGATGTACCCTAGAAAACACCAAATCCTCGATTAAGATTGGTAAAGATCAGTCTGAACCATTCAACACGGAAAGAGGTCTCAGGCAGGGCGATAGCCTGTCCTGTACACTATTTAATATAGTTATGGAGAAGGTGATGAGAAAGGCTGGTGTCAACATGTCTGGCACCATATTCCACAAAAGCCACATGCCACTAGCCTACGCCGATGATATAGATATCATTGGCCGAAATCTGCGGGACGTTACTGCAGTCTTCTCATCCCTAGAAAAGGAGTCGGCAAAAATGGGTTTAGCGGTCAACGAGGACAAGACAAAAATAATGATTTCGACGAACAAAGAGTCCTCTCGATGGGGACGCAGCGTCAACGTTGAAGATTATTGTTTTGAGGTAGTTGATGAGTTTACCTACCTCGGATCTTCCGTCAATAAGAAAAATAATGTCAGCCAAGAAATTAAGCGGAGAATAGTGCTAGCCAATAGATGTTTTTACGGACTTCGGCAGCACTTTAGTAATACCACCTTATCTCGGAATACTAAGAAACAGCTTTACCAGGTGCTAATCTTACCCGTTCTTTTGTATGCTGCCGAATCATGGGTGCTTACGACAACGGACATACAAAACCTGGGAGTATTCGAGAGGAAAGTACTCCGAAAAATTTATGGACCTATCTGTGTCGACGGCGAGTTTCGCCATCGGATGAACCATGAGCTGTATGAGCTTTACCACGACATCGACGTAGCTAAAAGAGTCAGAATGCAACGACTACGATGGCTGGGTCATGTTGCCAGGATGGATGTAAATGCTCCAGCGAGAAAGGTGTTTGAAGGCGAACCTGAAGGACGGCGCAGAGCAGGGAGACCCAAACTCCGTTGGAAGGACCAAGTGATAGGCGATGTGCCATCATCTGGTAGGACTAACTGGAGAACACACGCACAAGACCGAAGCGTGTGGAATTCTTTAGTACTTCAGGCCTCAAACTGATAAACCATGTTTGTAAGTTGTAATGGGCCACTTAAGTAAGTAAGTAAGTATCGGTCTATTAGAAAAGCCGTCAGAGCGATTTTTTAAAACGGGGTGTGGCACCGCCCACTTCCTTCCTGGTAGTAATAAATTCTGCTTCAACAACATATATACCAAATCTCATCTTAGTAACTCTGATAGTTCATGAGATATAGCCCTTTTAATTTTCATGTTGTATGGGAGGTGCCACGCCCCTTTATCCAATCACAACCTATTATAGCCAGGGACTATCAACAGGTCAACAGTACCACTTGGTAAAATTTTCGTATCAATCTGTCTATTGGAAAAGCCTGCAAAGCGATTTTTGAAAAGGGGGCGTGGCACCGCCCACTTTCACCTTGGCTGAAATTAATACTGCTTCAACAACATATATACAAAAACTCATCTTCATACCTCTGATAGTTCATGAAATACAGCATTTTTGATTTTCAATTTGTATGGGCGGTGCCACGCCCCTTTGTCCAATTGGACCGAATTGTAAATCTAAACCATCCGGGGCGCCAACCAAACGCATACAAAAAAATTTATGCAAATCGGTCCAGCCATTTAGGAGGAGTTCAGTCACAACACACGTACAGTAGAATTTTATATATAAAGACTAGTGGGCCCGGCAATGCTTCGCTATTGCATATTAACTTGTACTATATTTCACATTTAGGTCTACAAAGTATTTTAAAACGGTACTTAAGCTCGACAATTATATGTTGAGTTTATTAATTTATGTAACTAATTTCAAGTAACTCCTTAACATGGAAGTTAACTAATTAACTTTTATTGTTTTAAATTCTAAATATGATAGGCTCTAAAAAGTTCATCATAAAAGTCGTATCTACAGTTTCGACATGTAGATTAAGTTTTGTCTGTATGTAGGGAAAAAAACACTTCTTTCACAAATCGAAAACAGAAATTTCTCTAAAGATCAAAATTCAATTTTTATATTTATCTGTAGTAGCGGGAACCGTCTGTATACTAACTTTGTCTTTGGGCGTAAAAATCACTTTTGTTATGCCTTCTCCTCCTATTGACCGCAAATGAAAATTTCGTTTGAGGCTTCATGCCTTTAGCCATAAAAACCTCCTTAACCTTCCAAATAGCCTGCTCATTAGGGCGGATCAATATTTTCGATCGGAATCCACGATCACCAATTCCTAGTTCGCGCTGAGGAGCATGAAGATTTCAGGTAGACATTTTTTTTTTTAACAATGAGCAACTATTGCAACCGTCAGACCAGTAATTTTTACCTACTATTCCGATGCTTGGAGACCAAGACGAAGAGAATGGCATATTTTTGACATTGTTTTCTGTATGCCAACACTCAGAGGCCATAACTTTTTAACCAATACATAGATTTACTTCTGTAATACTTCATTTAGTTTGTTTGGAAGTCAGTTTTATGCAGAAGTTTTCGGTTTGTGCTCATTTAAAAACAAAAAAAATTTCTATGTGAAATCTTTCTGCTTATTAGCGCAAGCTAGGAATTGATTTTAGACACAAAATTTGTTGGTGAAATTTTCTAACAATTCATCGTAGATTCCGATTTTGGTTACGATTTTTGCAAATAAAAAATGGCCAACCTTACTATTCACATCTCTAGGCGAACTGCAATATACTGTGGAATTTTGACAGTTATAACTACTTATTTTAAAAGGGGTGTGGAACAGCCCACTTCCACCCTTACTGTAATTCATACTGCAACAATAACATATGTAACAAATTACATCTTTATACCTCTGATAGTTCATGAGCTATAGCCCTTTTGATTGTCAAGTTGTATGGGCGGTGCCACGCCCCTTTATCCAATCACAACCTATTATAGCCAGGGTCTATCAACAGGTCAACAGTACCACTTGGTAAAATTTTCGTATCAATCGGTCTATTAGAAAAGCCGTTAGAGCGATTTTTGAAAAGGGGGCGTGGCACCGCCCACTTCCACCTTGGCTGAAATTAATACTGCTTCAACAACATATATACCAAATCTCATCTTCATACCTCTGATAGTTCATGAGCTATAGCCCTTTTGATTTTCAAGTTGTATGGGCGGTGCCACGCCCCTTTGTCCAATTGGACCGAATTGTAAATCTAAACCATCCGGGGCACCACCCAAACGCATAAAAAAAAATTTATGCAAATCGGTCCAGCCGTTTAGGAGGAGTTCAGTCACAACACACGTACGGTAGAATTTTATATATAAAGATATACTACTGATTTGGTTTGATAAGAAAAATTATTATGTCTTTCCAGGTCAGTTTTTAAGTTTTGTTTGGATTTTGTTTAGATTTGATATAGAGTTGGAGGTATCGAAAAGTACAATATTTTTTTAGAAACAAGCGTGATATTCATTGGTTAATGCTAATTCAAGGACGCTGATAACCAAATTACATTCCACTTTTCCACCTTTGTGTAAAAATTTCCAACAAATTATTTACATTTAAAAAATATTAGAAAGAAAGTAAATTAAAAAAATTTATCAATTACACAGTACACACATTATTTTGGGACTCAATTCTGAGAATTGCACGTTAAAGTAGCCCTAAAAATAAGAATTTCTGCATCATTCGTTATGTCATGTTACATGCCATAATAACTTAATATCGATTTGAAGCTAGTAAGTATCGTAAAGTGGGATTTTTCACGTTTTAGGCTCATTTCTTATATTGTTATACGGTGTCGTATGATTATCATAAGTACTATTCCTAGTAAATCATACGCCACAAAGTACAACAGTTTTGTTGTAACTGCTACAAAATAAACGCAGTTCAAAATTATTTGATGAATGGAAAAGTGAAACTGTTGCTTATGTAGCGAAACGTTATACGAACGAACAGAATAAAGAAATTGTAATTCTGATTTTTTTTTTTAGTTTGTTTCTGTGTAGTGGTTATCGGGTTATGTCAAACAAAAGAGCCTAAAACGTCACAAATTCCCCTATGCGATACTTACTAACTTCATATCGATATTAAATAATTATGGCATGTAACTTGACAAAACGAATGATGCAGAAATTATTATTTTTAGTTATACTTTCACATGCATTTCTCTGAATTGAATCCCAAATCAATAAGCTGTAAAATTTTGTACTGTGTTACTTTGTCGGTAATCTTTAAATTCAGAAAATCATAAACACCTACAACTTTGCCAATTCCTATCGATAACTCTTTTGACTCAGCTCAAAATCTTACTAACAACATAGCAGCGATATCGTCAAGTCATGCCTTACTTAACAACCCCTTCTCTGTTTTCTTATATTTCATATTTTATTAAAACACAATTTTTTTTAATATAACTCAAAACTCTACAAACGCATACCGACACACACACATACACACTAACGCTGATATGCGTCTGTTATTGTTACCAGTGCCAAAAACGAGATACTAAAACTTTTAATTGCTGTGTAAACTACATCAAAAACACTCTAAGGATCTGAACCTTTCAACACAACTAAATACACAGACACACACACACACACACAACTGCAAGTCCTGTTTTATGAGCTGAACTTTTCTACTCGGCGAAAACAAAACTACACGCAAAGGATTCGAGCGCTAAAGACATAGACAACAAGCTGCCGAGGGCGGGGGTAGGTAAAGTGTGGACAAAAAAAAAACCTAACACTAATGACCGAAAAACTACACGACCAAAGAGTGCAAGATTTCAAGTGGTAACAGCTTATGAGCATAGAGAGATAACTGCAAGGACGAGCGATGGCAAACGGGTGAGGGGAAGGATGTATATGATTGTGGAACAAATAGAAAGATGGCACAAAAAGAGAAGAATAGTTCTGTTGAATGCAAGCGAACAGCGTGAAGCATTTCTTTTTTTCGGAGAACTGTTGTCAAAAACACTTAGAAACCATTTGCAACACATTTTCAATTTGAACTCAAAGAAAAACTAACAGTTTTAAAACGAAGAACTGGCACATGCTTGGTGCACACTGTAGTATCTGTGGCTAAATGTAGTGGTATATAGTGGTATATATAGAAAGAAAAGTTGTACTTGCTAGTGATTAGCGGTAAATTAGATATGATTCAATAACTAGCTAAAACTTGACTATGGAAATAGCTTATGAGGTTATAGTTCATATTTAGAAGCACACCCCTGTCTCGGTAGGCAACCTCCATATTTGTACATAAAAGAAATATAACAAGAGAATTAGCCCAAAATAACACTTGTGGGTCGTAGAGGAGAGCAAGCACAACACAGTACAACTTTTTTCAGCTCATTGATTTGGGACTTAATACTGAGGGCTACACGTGAATGTAGCGCTAAAAAGAAGAATATCTGCATCTATCGTTTTGTCAAGTTACATGCCATAATAATTAAATATTGATTTAAAGTTATTTAGTACCGTATAGGGAAATTTGTCACGTTTTAGGCTACTTTGTCTGACATAGCTGAAACAAATTAAAAAAAATTAAGAATTACAATTCCTTTAATATGTTCATATAACGTTTTACTACATAGGCAACAGTTTCACTTTTTCATTCATCAAATGATTTGAACTGGGTTTATTTAGTAGCGTTTACAATAAAACTGTTGTACTCTGTGGCGTATGATTTATGTGGAATATTACTTATGATAATCATACGCCACCATATAGCTACATAACAAAAGAGTCTAAAACGTGACAAATTCCCCTATACGATAATTACTAACTTCAAATCGACATTTAATTATTATGGCATTTAACTTGACAAAACGAATGATGCAGAACTTCTTCTTTTTGGGACTACTTTCATGTGCAATTCTCAGAATTGAGTCCCAAAATCACGTGTTGTACTGTGTAATGATATAGTGATAAAGGTAAAAGCACAGCAAAAGGTTTCCTTAAATCGGATACAAAGCCAGAGTATCGCACCAATACAAGTCGAGTACAGTAAAAATCCAAATTTGTTTACTATAGAAACTTAAATTTTCACCGTATTAGTAATTGATTTTGAAGATGATAAACCGTAAATGACCTCCATGCTCTTTCATGCCTATGCGACACCTGATCAGAAAATTATCCATTGCGTTCTGAAGAGTTAAAGTCGATAACGCCTCAACTATTGTTTAATGTAGAAGCAGTCCAAAGTCCATTTTGTCAGTCATGTTCCTTGGATATGTAATGTACACCTATTGGTTAACATAATCCAAAAGAGTAAGTTTGGTGACCTAGGGAGCCAGCGGAAAGTGGAGTTTCTGGATATTCCCGAAAGCAGCATCTGAGTGTGAGGAATCTGAATGTTATATGTTCTGTGCTTAACCTTTATGTCAACGGCAACATTCCTGGGTTTTCAAAACAATGTAACTCTTAATCGGATTCACTTGAGATTTTGTGATATCCTGGTCAAAAACTATTTTACGCAACTGTCCGAAGTTTGGTTACAATTGGATCATCCGTTTGGATGATAAATCCCACTTACGGGGTTACACCCTTACCTCAACAGCATACATACCTGGGCATGTATAGTAAAATTAATACAAATATAATGAAATAATTGAAAAGTATTGTTTATTTTGAGTTAATTTTAAGTAGATGTCCTCTGGGTCATCGTCAGATTCTAGGAGGTCGAGCTCATCTACTGCTACCAAATAAGAGTCTTCGTTAACATATGGCTACGCTATTTTATCGTCCCCGATGTTAGAGCCCCCATTGGCTAAAGGATTCTTTCGATCGTTGCTTTTGTATAGTCAAATCCATAGATCATTGTGTCTTTCTAAGTGGCAAAAGTGAGTCACTATTAAGTATTATGGTGGCCTTCCTGGAGTCTTTCGCCGCTTCAGTAACCTTAACTACTTTCCAGTCCTATGTGGATAGTTAAGGATTACAGTATTGAAGATTTCCTGGATTTCCATACGATCGGAGGAGGATGCAGCGGGAATCTTGGCTATAAATCGTGGCCTCTGTGAAACATCAGTAAGATGTATTTGCTTCAAATGTCGCACCAGGCCAAACCATCCCGAGCGATTCTATAGCTGCCTTGTAGAGTTGCGCTGAGTGTTCATCTGTACAAGCAACGAGTTTAATGTGTCCCTGTCTACATCATCATATTGCGGCGGCGGTTCGGATTGCTTGCATACGAATTTTAGGAACGCCACAGTAAGGAAAACGACAACTGATTTCCAATTTCTTGAAGAAATAGTACCGTCGATGTTATTACGGTCTATGATCACCCAGATAAGATTTTTAGCGACATCCTTATACGATCTTTGCAGTGTATGTGCAGGATTAAATTTGGTTCTTTTGGTTCCCGGAAGGGTAGTGTACTAAGACAGCTGCCGTTTAGGTGCTACTTCAGATGACTTCCGTTTAGTTTTGTCACTTACTTATTTTGCCTTTGCACATCATGAATAAGGTATGGGATAGCTTCTCGCGTTGTTGTGAATTAACACGCTTTCTATTTTTAGATTCACAAATAACGGCACCTACTTGTTTATCGACGAATGCGAACGTCACTGTTTGAGAAGCTCTTACTAGACACGCCGATTGACTCGACACTAATACTGCAAAGTTGCTGTCGAGAACATTTGAGGGGAGCCGACAATGAAAGAAATTTTTTTTAAGATGACTGGAGCCAGGTTTGATCCTGCGATCTCCCACATGGTAGTCGCGTGTTCTAACCACTATGCCACGGCCGGTCCCTTATAACTCCTCGATGTGGGATTGTGCCCACTGGAGAGAACTTTTTTCCTGCTCTGTGAGCTCGTCGACCGGATTGTCACCGAGCCGATTAATTTTTTTAAGGGATGAACGCCTGGTAATGTATACCTTGCTGGTAACTGTTTTGGGCCTAGGGGGAATAGTGGTGGAAGTCAAGGCCATTGAAGCCGAGAGAGGTGCTTCGGAGAGAATCGAATTATTATCCGCCTTATCTCCTTGCTCAGCTGTAGCAACTAAGGAAGCTGAAATAGCGATCAACTGGAGCACCTAAAGTAGGGGCTTTGGCAGGATTACATCCCATCAGAACCTTGAGCGCCTTTGATGTACCTAGTTTCGAAGAACCCTTATGTACCAGGCTTGAATTATGACTGCCTTTTGGCAGTGTCGGTTTGTATTTTGGAACACTAGTAACAGATCGACTAGCGGAGCCTGGCGCCACCACTTATCTAGACGAGGTCTCAGGTGCAGACAACATACTACAACCTAAAACCGACGCTGTAATAATCGGGTCTCCGTAGATTATGAAGCCTTTGACCGGATACGCAAGACATGTTTTTTTCGGAAATTTAAGGACAACTAAGGGGTTGCATTTTATGCCTAACTGCCAGGCGTGAAAACCTGCCGCTCCCCTAGAAACAGACGCGGACAGTCAACCTCTCAATATAAGGACAGGCTTTGATGGATTTTAAGTACCGGATCGACGACCTTTAGAAAGACGGATAAAAGAACCATAAGGATCAACGGCCGTATGTTTTCAGGCCATCCCATCAGTGGAGAAACAGACATTAGGAGACAGGGGAAGATCAATTCTATGTTCGTACTTAGTTTAGGCATCACTGGCATTCGAGACTATGTTGGAAATAACTCCGCTACCACCACATTACTCCACATGCCAGTGTGACTCTTAAATTTTGGACAAGAATTAGGATTCCATTTTGCATAGCCCCTCCTCTGGAAACAGACGCATACCATTTGCTGCTACCTATATATAAATACGGGTGTCCACATATACAAGTACTTTTTCAAAAAACAATGACTTAATGTAATGGTTAAACTGGTAATCCGAGAAAAGCAATAAAAACTAACGAAACTAACCTGATAGGATCTTATCAGTGTGGCTTTAGATCTGATATATCCACGACCGATCAGCTATTCACATTACGACAAATCTTGCAAAAGACCCAATATAAACTGATCGACACTAACCAGCTGTTTACCGACAACCAGCATTCGACAGTCTTATACGGCAGCAACTATTAGCTGCTATGGCTGAGATTTATATCCCCGCGAAGCCGGTACGAAGTCTTCAATAAAAAATAGGCAAACATCTGTTATAGTAATTTTTTACCTAGCGAGGTATTAGACAAGGCGTTAATCTGTCATGCGATCTCTTTAACTTCATAATGGAGATGATCATGCGGATGGTTGCAGTAAACACAACTGGTACCATCTTTAACAAAACTTACATGCTGCTGGCATATAGATATTATTGGCTGAGGACAACGGGATGTTACTGCAACTTTTTCAAGTAATGAGGAGCATTTAGCAGAAGTGGGTCTAGTGATAAATGAGGAAAAAAATCAATTTATTTCTCTCAACGAACAATGAGTCTACTCATATGGGATGCTGCGTGAACGTTGACTACAATAACTTTAAAGTGGTAGATGAAACAAAAATAATAATGTCAGACTGGAAATCTAAAAAGAAATATTGATCGCAAACTGCTGCTTCTATGCATTGATCAAGTGATTTAATGACAAAATCCTCTTTCGACGAACAAAGATTTAACTCTACCAGACACTGATCCTATATGTCTTGCTCTACAGTGCAGAACCTGATCTGGGAGTCTTCGAGAGATAAATACTTCGCAAGTTATATGGACTCTTCATAGTTAACGGCGAGTACCGTCCTCGAATGAATCATGAGCTGTATAAGTTGTATAACGACATCGACGTAGTCAAACGTGTTCAAATATAACGAATGCGCTAGCTGAGACTTTTAAGTTTACCACACCAAGCAACGAGTTTATTAATTTTACCAAACGGTACTTTCATTACTTATAATGAAAATACGATTGTTGTAACTTAAAGCACTTACTTGTACCAGAAAGTGATTTTGTTGTACCGGAAAATACTTTTTTTGTAACAAAAAGTTTTTTTATTTCAATCGATATATAACTTGAGACTTAGGCTGTAGTGCACTGAGTCTCGATTCCCCAAACATCGTATTGATAGGACCAAGTTGGGGCCTGGGGCTCAAGGAAGCTCGAAATAGTGTATCCTAAAGTTCTATGATGTCTCCTTGAGCTTGGGCCCCATGGGCCTGGTCCCAACTTTGATCTACCATTCCGATGTTTGGGGACCAAGACGAAGAGAATAGTAATTTGTTTTCTAAATCGGCGGTTCTTTTCACTTTTGTACTGCCATATAAATAATTGCTACCACAAATCTTCTCCCTACCACTGCACAGTGGTTCCTTTTTGTTTTTTTTTGGAATTAATTCTGTAACTTTTGAACGGATAATGCTATCTTGATGAAATTTAAAATAGTTAAAGCTGAGGTGTTTTCGAAAAGATTTGGAAATATTCGGCTCCCGAGGTGGTGTGGGGGCCACTGCGTGGCCCTCCAAAATTGGTCTCCTCGGGTGTTTCAAAATTTCAAATGCTTGAGGAATGTGCATTTATGAACCGATTTAAAAGATTTTTTGCATTTAATGCAATATTCATATGTTTTTGCTGTTTTTTATTGTTATTACTCGTATTACCATTTTTAACAAATTTTGAACAAAATTTGTATAATTTTAGTAACATCGAAGAGGGAATATATAATTTTATACGGGAAGAAGTTAAGCCCATCAGTGCATATAACTGAGACCCTAGATTCCTTCAGAAAAAATAAGCTTCGGGGCTTCTTAACACAATATAGCTATGTCCGTCTGGCCGGCTGGGTAAATGGTTACGACGATAATTGGAGTAGTTCTTAATCAATTTCAATAGAAATTTACCAGTGGCATAAAATTCACTAGTCGCGATGTTGGTTGGAAAATGGGCGAAATAGTCACGCCCCCTCAAGTACCTCTCATACAAAATGACCTATTTCACTAAAACCATTATATTGTCACTAACTTCCTGATGGGGGTCTCTACGAAGCTAAAATTTGGATGGTATTATTATTTGACAGCGTGTAGTATATACTGAAATAATGGGTCCGCTTGCCCCACCCCTTCTGGTACCTCCCATACAAATTAGCATAACCTTTTATAGATTATTGTAGCCAAAAACCACATTTTTGCTCTGGTGTTACCAAAACTTTGCACATCTTAGTTTTTTTTCACTATTCTAATGTGGTAAAAAAACTAAGCATATCGGTTCAGATTTAGACATAGCTCCCATATATATGTGTGTTTCACGATATAAACTTTTTTTACAGAGGTAGTGAAGTTTGATTATAATTATAAACAATAAATAAACTGTTGACATACAAGTATTGCATATCATTGGAAAGGGAATAACATAAGGTTTAATAATTTACAAAAATTAGTTAAAAGCACATTTTATTTTGGGCATGATTCTGAGTCATATATAAAATTTGGTCAAAACGTATTTTTTGGAGAAATAATATCTTATATGAAAAATAGCGTAAAATTCAAACGGACTGAAATATCTTAACGAAATTTTAGAATAATGTACATAAAATTGTCCTTAAAAAACGAATAACAATATGTTGCCATATCTTACAACAAAATACCCAAATTCCCAAAACGGGGAAAATATGTTCCAAAATTCCGAATTTTTTACTAAAATTGCCACACTGTCTTTGTTTATGGCAGGGATGTTGAAGTACGTTACGGTTAACTAGTCCACGTATGTGGTCAAAAAAATATATAATGAGCTTTCTCGTTGGCGCTTTGCGATTTGAGAATTTTCAAAAACAAAAAATTTTTTTTTTCAAAAATGGGGTATTTATGACTTCCCTTGCGGGGAACCATTTTGCTGTACTGATTCAAATTTAGCATTAAATGCATCTGCATCAACATTTCTATGAGGAATAATAAAGAAATTGCCACTTCCCGGAAGAAATATTTTTTTTACAAACGAAAGAAAGTCGCCTTTTTGCAAAAAAACAGTAAAAATATGCATTTTTTTAGAAACTTTTACTTGCGATGCTTATAACTATTGATTAGAACAAAATATTTGCATTATTCATTCAGCAATTTCATTCAGAATTTTATAAGCTAACTAACGATATAAATATCTTTAAAATCAAGGAAAAACTGAGCTCACACCCTTACAAATACTAAATCAACCTCGTCCAAAAATGACACAATTTTTTTTATTTTCTCAAATATCTCTTGACATAAATGAGATAACATGTGCATGTAAGCATGTTTTTTTGAAGCACCATCTAAATGCAAAAAATCTTTTAAATCGGTTCATAAATGCACATTCCTCAAGCATTTGAAATTTTGAAACACCCGAGGAGACCAACTTTGGAGGACCACGCAGTGGCCCCCACACCACCTCGGGAGCCGAATATTTCCAAATCTTTTCTAAAACACCTCAGCTTTAACTATTTTAAATTTCATCAAGATAGCATTATCCGTTCAAAAGTTACAGAATTAATTCCAAAAAAAACCAAAAAGGAACCACTGTGCACTGTGCACACAACTCTAACAATGTGCATGTATGTGCATGATAATGATCACTATCATCATCCGCTTGGCCTTACAAACAAAGATTGAGTAACGGAAACAACGGCCTCAGTTAGAAATTTACATCCACCCTGAGAAAGATGCAACATTAGATGTATATCAAACGGCTACACACATACACACAGATATTATTCTAAGGCAAGGGACAGGCGGCACATAGGAACAATTGTGTTTGCATATTATCCTCTTGAAACTTTATTGTGGCCACCTCCTTTCGTGGCCGTTCATATCTGCCTTTACTTCAACAATAAAGTATGTTATTACTAGTATGCGCTGCAACTCCTGCGGCGGCATCATAACTATGTATAACGCCACGTTGCGGGCAACATGGCATCTTACAAGAGCATTTTAACATAACGTAAACTTTTTCACAAAACACAATTTTTGGCCATGGCTATAAACTTAACTTCAAAATGAAGACTATTTGCAAAACGGAAAAATTTAAATAGTAATTCTTATACAGCTAAACTCTTGCAATTCCTGTCAGAGGAAAAAACAACATAGTGGAAACGTTTTTTTTCGCTATTGTTGTTGGTGTTGGCTGTTGCAACATTACAGTTGTTGTTGTTACCACTTACTGTCGCGCAACGATGAAACAAATGTATTCACTGTGGCCTTTGGCGATAAGTGTTAAGTAAAGGGTCATCAACTGTGCGCCACTGCGTGTCATAGTTTCTGGTTGTTATCGTTTTGTCAGAACTGCGGAAAATATAGTTACGTTTTAAATTGAAGAAGACAGTTAAAAGAACAGCTAAAGACTTAAAGGAATGCAAATGCAAATTTAGACGAGTAAGAAAATTTAGAATATAAGTATGTTTGTAGAGAAAAAGTTTGTGCGTTATATATTTGGTTGGGGTTTTAAAAAGTAAACATGAAATAGTTAAGTTAGCACCTTAGAAATATTAAGTAAGTTAAATTTATTAAAGTTACAAAGATTACAAAAGTAACGGCAGTATGTGACAGAATAAATAAATATATTGAATCTAACAGCAAGATATTGGTTACTATCACGAAGACAGTGTGACGTACGGGTTAAGTGTGATAGACTAGCTTTGTATGGTTATTCTTAAAATATTTATTTAAAATTCAACTAAATTTATCCCCAAGCAAAAAAAAACCCAAACGGGGTTTCTTCTTCTCCCCTGCTATGAATTATTTTCCTACCAAATAAGCTAATTAATTTTAAGACAACGTCATTATATCTACCAGAGATTTTGAAAATATGATAGCAATTGTCAGCTTATCTCCATAAATTGTCTCTTGAACATTAACACCGCTCGGGAGAGTGTCATAAAATATTTTTAAGATAAACATACGGCAATCATAGTCAAATTGTACTTGTATTTTAATTTGGAAATTATCACAAATACTATTTGATTAGCAATGCCTCTTTTAATGTGAGTAAAAAACTATAATGATACGCCGATTTTTTTCTATTTTTATTTATAACGTTACTGTCATAATATTTTTAACGGAACGTATCTCCAGGGCAATGATCCTTTAGTTATGATTCATATAAAAAGGGTGTTTTATCGCAGAATGATGAATATTCAAATATTTATCGTTTTTCACTTATGGCACAAAAAGACCCATAGAATCTCATGTACAACATGGCGTATGAATGTTATGTATATAAAATTCATATTAATCATACGTACCGATGAACATTTGTGCTGCAAGTTGTGTGTCTTATATCTTAAATCAGGGGTAACCAATAGGGTGGTCGTAAAAATTCATGTTGGATTTTTTTCGGTGCCAACCCCAAAAATGAAAAATCATTGCAGATTTTAGGATAGCAAGAGTTTGAGCACGATTAGAGTATGTTAACCTGTGCCGCTTTGGGCTTAAAGTTTTTAAGCTTCTACAGCCATGTTTGGGGGCCATAACTCAGGAATGACTAGTCTAATTTTGATAAAAGAAAAATCCGAAATTAAGGAAATACAATTTATTCTAACAATCTGTTCAACATAATTTCTCTGCATAATCAACTGTTTCGTAGTTATAAATAAATTTATGAATAGAAAAATTAAAAATTTGCCTAAAAAATTCCATTTTTTTATATTTTTTATTTGAAAAATAATAAAAAATCCAAAACGCATATAAGTGTCCAGTCTTACTACTGTCACGTAACGAACAAAATGGCACATAGATCATGAAAATCGATGAACGCTTTTCGCTTTTATTCATAATTAAGTGAAGACATTTTATTTTGACAAAGATATTGATTTTTTGATACATTGAATATGGATAACACTATGACACAATTTAAGGGTCATTGTCTTGGAGGTGAACCCAACCCATATCAAACGATAGCATTTGACCTCAGTAACAACCTCGTAGAGGTCAAAGGTGACTCTTAGTGAAATGTTCCGAAGAATATTTCTATCGAAGATTCTAAGCCTTGACCTCCGTCCAAAGTTGACTTTTAAACAGTTTTTCACAGTTGGGCCAAAAATTTCCCATACGGGTGGGAGCTAGAGGGTTGTTCTAAGAAAAAATTTCCCTGAATGTTTTAATATAGGTCTCCGAAGACATGAAATACCCCACATGTATTTTTATAGATGATTTTTCATATTCTTTGTAAAAAAAATTTGTGACGTAGTGGAGCAAAGAGAAGTTTAGGGTTTTGTTACTGAGGTCAAATGCTATCGTTTGATATGCTTTTGGTTCACCCCTGAAAAAGTGTGTTGCACTGCGTAATCTCTCTGAATGAATCTAAAACATTTATTTGAGAATATGTACAAAATTCTTTGGAAAAAACGTGTTATTTTGTTTTTATGATTTGCGGTAGCTACTCCGCACAGTGTCGTGTTTTCATACTAATGGAGGTTTACAAATAAAAGAACTTATCATAAAAGAAGAAAAATTAGTACACATTACTATAACAAGTAGGAAAAAAATAAAGTTTCGTGAAAATCGGCCCAAGGACATGCCAACCTCCCATACATTCTTATATTTACAAAAAAAAAATTTCAAAATTGTTTTTGTTATTGAACCAAATTTGCCTCGATTTGTCTCTGATATATAAGTGACAACTGTGTTGCATTATATCAAATTATCTCGAATTACACGCCCACCTCACTTGATGTGTTGTTAGTACTTACTTAATTACTTAGCTGGCACTTCTTAGCAATCATTTTCTCTTCTTCTTCTCCAGTTAGTCACACCGAGTTCTGTAAGGTTCTCAGTAACCTGGTCTTTCCAACGGAGTTTAGGTCGCCCTCTTCTGCGCCGTCCATCGAGTTCATTGTCGAAGACTTTTCGAACTGAAGCATTTTCGTCCATGCGTACAACATGACCTAGCCAACGCAACCGTTGCACCTTAAAGCGTTTGACCACGTCAATGTCAGTGTACAGCTCGTACAGCTCATGATTCATACGACGCCGATACTCTCCGTTAACGATGATGGGCCCATATATTTTACGGAGTATTTTTCTCTCGAATACCGCCAGAACCGATTCATCCGCTTGAGTCATAACCCAAGATTCTGAGCCATACATTAAGACAGGTAGAATTAGTATCTGCCCATATATTTTACGGAGTATTTTTCTCTCGAATACCGCCAGAACCGATTCATCCGCTTGTGTCATAACCCAGGATTCTGAGCCATACATTAAGACAGGTAGAATTAGTATCTGGTATAACTTGAGTTTTGTTCGTCGAGAGAGGGCTCTGTCATTGAATCGCTTGCTTAGTCCGTAGTAGCATTTATTTGCAAGCAGGATTCTTCTCCGGATTTCTAGGCTGACATTATTTGCTTTGTTGATGGCGGAGCCTAGGTAGACAAAATTATCTACCACCTCGAAATTATAGTTGTCAACGTTCACGCAGTTTCGCAAACGAGTAGATTCTTTGTTCGTTGAAACTAATAACTTCGTTTTGTCCTCGTTCACCGTTAGGCCCATTTTCGCTGATTCCTCTGAATACCTGAGAAGGCTGCAATCACATCCCGCAGTTTTCGACCGATAATATCTACGTCATCAGCGTACACGAGTAGCATGTGGCTTTTGTTGAATATAGTGCCACTCGTGTTTACTGCAGCTTTTCTCATTATCATCTCCATCACAACGTTGAAGAGATCGCACGATAGGCCGTCGCCTTGTTTTAGGCCTCGTCTGGTATAGAATGGCTCCGTAAGGTCCTTGCCAATTTGACGGAAGACTTCGTGTCAGTCACCGTCATTCTACATAGGAGTATCAGCTTCGCTGGAATACCAGGATCAGCCATGGCTTTGCCATAATTTCTGCCGTATCGGGCTGTCGAAGGCAGCTTTATAGTCGACGAAAAGTTGGTACGTGTCGATCTGTTTCCATTGGGTCTTTCCAGGATTTTCCGAAGTATGAAAATCTGGACAGTTTTTCATTTAACAGGTCTAAAGCCACACTGATAAGACCCGATTAGGTTGGGTAACACTGGCTGTAGTCTTTCACATATCACACTCGTCAGGATCTTATATGCGACGGGTAAAAGGCTGATCCCTCGGTAATTAGAGCACTTACTTGGATCAACTTTATTAAGCACAGGATATAATAGGCTTAGGTTCCAATCATTTGGCATGCACCCTTTAAGCCAAACCGTGCGCAGGAGCTGGTGTATGCTTGTATCAGCTCCTCGCCACCAGAATGCGGGCAGACCGTCGGCACCGGCTGCTTTGTGGTTTTCAGCCGCGATATTGCTTACCTCGGCTTGACATGGTGGTGGGCAATCTAAGCCGTCGTCGACAATTGGCGTGATAACTTCACGTGCGCTGCCTTCTGGAACCAGCAGGTGCTGGAAGTCTTCACTTCTTATATGCAGCACACTCCGCGTATCCGTGACCAGATTTCCATCACTGTCCTTACAGGTGGGCAGGCCATTACCGTATCCATTTGCTCTTACTTTCTGGTAAAAGTTTCGGGTCTCAACTCTATCCCTGTATCGCTCTTTATCCTCGTTTTCCCGTTCCTTCATCTGACGTTTTTTTCGCCTAAATTGCTTTCGCTCGCCGGTTTTGCTTTCGCCTAATGCCGTTCCCTAACAGCACGGGTTACAATTGGCCGTAGCGTTGCCCTATAAGCAGCATCCTGTTCCTCAGACGCTATGCGACATTCTTCATCGTACTATAAGACGAATATAAAAGACGTTGCACAATTTAAAATAAGGGATCAAATTTGGGTGATGTGATATATATGAATTCATATTTGTGTTTTCTTTCTCCCGTATCATTTACCGCATTCATATGCGACCAGCCAAGAATATAAGTCACTTAATTCCTTTTAAACCAAATAGCTGTCTCGCCGGTTTTGCTTTCTCCTTATGCCGTTCCCTAATAGCATGGGTTACAATTGGCTGTAGCGTTGCCCTATAAGCACCATCCTGTTCCTCAGACGCTATGCGACATTCATCATCGTACCAGGATTCGTCTGAGCTACGCTTTTCATATCCTAGCACGGTTGTTGCGGCGGTTGCCATGGAATGCGCAATATGCTGCCACAGTGTATCGGGAACGTCAGAAGTAGAGGCGTTGTGTCGTAAAAGTTAGGAGAGCTGGTTGGAGTAGGCAGTAGCTATCTCTGGGGTTTGCAGCTTCGCGATGTCCAGCTTTCTTTGTGTTTGGTAACGTGCGGTTTTCGCTCTACTCAATCTTGTGCGCACCTTGGCTGCAACCAGGTAATGATCCGAGCCGATATTAGCACCACGGATCACACGCATGTCCATGACACTAGGTGCATGCCTGCCATCAATTACCACATGATCAATGTGATTTTTGGTGCTTTGATCGGGGGATAGCGAAGTTGCCTTGTGGATATTTTTGAGCTGGAATCTGGTTCCACTCACTACCATGTTCCTTCCCGCTGCGATGCTAACCAGCCCAAACCTGTTGTCTAATGTGTCGGTATGCAGGCTGAATTTACCGGCTGGACCGAGAACATCTTCCCTTTCAATTTTTGCATTGAAGTCTCACAGAACAATTTTAAAGTCATGACCAGCGCAGCGGTCGTCTTTTATCTTCCGTCGGGAACACAAATCAGTTTGATGTAGAAATATTTCGCCTTGATCCGGATTGCGGCCATTCGATCACTAACAGGATTAAATCGAGAGACAATATGTCTGAGTCTCTCTGTAATAGATGTCGCAATTTTCACGTCGCGAGCATCCTTGTCCTGTCCATCTCATCTTCTGAATGGCGGTGATGTCTGCCATATACTTTTCGAGGACATCTGCCAGTCGGATAGTGGCACCTTCTTTATAGAGAGCCCGGACGTTCCAGGTACATATCCTTAAATCATGGTCATTATTTTGGTTTTGGGGGTCATCAGCATTTAGGAGGTTCCGTTTCTTACTTTTTCTTTCTCGTATTTTCATAGCCAGTAAAGGATCTAAAGGCGGGTGGCTTGCCCAACCATCGGGGTTCGTCGCTCGATATCTGCCGCTATTCTCGATATAAAAATATCACGAACAACGTTTCCCAGGTGTCACCACAGAGGAGGTTGTGAGTCGGCTTATGATGTAAGATTTACTTTACATCCCCAGCGGCACCCTCAAAATATTAGATTTAATAGAAATATCTATATATATAAAAAATTGTTGCAACTGTGTTGTGACTTTATAACTCACGAACGGCTGGACCGATTTGCATAAATTTTTTTGTATGCGTTTGGGTGGCGCCCCGGGTGGTTTATATTTACAATTCGGTCCAATTGGACAAAGGGGCGTGGCACCGCCCATACAACTTGAAAATCAAAAGGGCTGTATCTCATGAACTATCAGAGGTATGAAGATGAGATTTGTTACATATGTTGTTGTTGCAGTATAAATTACAGTAAGAGTGGAAGTGGGCTGTACCACACCCCTTTTAAAATAAACAGTTATAAATGTCAAAATTCCACAGTATATTGCAGTTCGCCTAGAGATATGAACAGTTAGGTGGGCCAGTTTTTTTATTCGCAAAAATTTTAACCAAATCTACGATGAATTGTTAGAAAATGTCACCAATAAAATTTGTGTGTAATATCAATTCCTAGTTCGCGCTGGGAAAGCTTAATTTAGTGCAGGAAATTTAAATTTTGATAGAAGTGTTTTAAAAGCTGAAGTCTGTATGCTTTCAATAATCATGGGGCAACGAACGTCACTTCTAAAAGAAGCGCAAAACGGAGTAAATAAACGAATAATCCTTTTATCTTAAAAAAAGTATCAGCTAGGATTTTTATTCATGTGGATTTTTAATGTACAATTGACCCCCAACAAAACCCCATTTACCGTTTTTGTTGCCATTTTTGGTCAACAAATTTGTCATTCAGGCGAGGTGTGTGAAGTGTGATAGACTTTCATTGAGACTTTCTTTGAAAAATCACCATGTAAAGACTACACAAGAACAACGTTTACAAATCTTGCAAATGTATTTTCAAAATGCGCGTTCTGTTTGCCCTTTGTGAAGTTTATGGTGCATATACTCATCCATCTGAGCAGCTATATATTTATCGAACCGACGCCGTTCTCAGAAACTCGGTCTCTGCAAATGCTGAGGAAAGATCTTGGCCTATATTCATATATCCAACTGGTAGAAGAACTAAAACCAGTGGACGATCAATTGATTTTTTTTATTTATCATGTCATGTCAGCGCGTGAGATCATCACTTTGTAAAGCCAAACGTTGGTGACCGAATTATCTCATAGAATGGTAATACGAGTTCAATACAAAGATAGTATTCGGAAATATTCTTGATCCATGTGAGAAGAAGGCATGGCAAAAGAGGTTTTTATGGCAAAGGCATGAAGCTTCAAACCAAATTTTCATTTTCGGGCAATAGGCGGAGAAGGCATGTCAAAAGTGTTTCTTCTTACTACATTGAATTTTGATCTTTAACGGAATGTCTGTTTCCGATTTGTAAAAGATATGGCTTTGCTGATGAACCTTTTACTATCGTCATAGAGCCTATGATATTTAGAATTCAAAACAATAACACTTAATTTGTTAATTTTCATGTTAAGGAGTTGCTTGAAATTAGTTACATAAGTTAATAAACTCAACATATCATTATCGAGCTTAAGTACCGTTTTCAAAGTACTTTGTAGACCTAAATCTGAAATGTATTACAAGTTAAAATGCAATAGCGAAGCATTGCCGGGCCCACTAGTTAAAACATAAAAAATATTAAAGATATTGATTTAGAATTTATTTCAAGCTCAAGACCATTGAAAGAAGTTTTTTTTTAGCAAAATGATATTCTCATAATGCCCTGGTAGTCTGTACAGCTGTTTCGGATCCAACCACGAATCCTCATCAGCAGACTTTGGTATAATGATTGCAAAATGTTTATCATGTCTTATGCACCAGAATTCACAACAAAATGAGAATTCTTTCTTGAGTGCATAGACTCGAAAAACTTTGCAACCATTCACTATGAGAAAACCATTTGCTTAACTTCTTTCTTGTTTGTTTATGTTGAAAAAGCCGTTGGCTTTCAAACAACATGTTTTTGTTGTTGGTTTCGCAACCAACAGATTTGCCATAAGCATTGTTTCAGCTTTGCGGCCCGTCGTGCTCTACGTCATCATTGTTTTTTGTTTTTATTCGGTCTGTTGAATTGAACATTGATTTAGAATTTTTTTCAAGCTCAAGACCATTGAAAGAAGTTTTTTTTTTAGCAAAATGATAAACAAAAACAATGATGACGTAGAGCACGACGGGCCGCAAAGCTGAAACAATGCTTATGGCAAATCTGTTGGTTGCGAAACCAACAACAAAAACATGTTGTTTGAAAGCCAACGGCTTTTTCAACATAAACAAACAAGAAAGAAGTTAAGCAAATGGTTTTCTCATAGTGAATGGTTGCAAAGTTTTTCGAGTCTATGCACTCAAGAAAGAATTCTCATTTTGTTGTGAATTCTGGTGCATAAGACATGATAAACATTTTGCAATCATTATACCAAAGTCTGCTGATGAGGATTCGTGGTTGGATCCGAAACAGCTGTACAGACTACCAGGGCATTATGAGAATATCATTTTGCTAAAAAAAAAAACTTCTTTCAATGGTCTTGAGCTTGAAATAAATTCTAAATCAATGTTCAATTCAACAGACCGAATAAAAACAAAAAACAATATAAAAGATATTAAAAATAATTAAAATATTAGAAATTTTAAATGTATTAAATAGAATAAAAATATAAGTAATACTATTTTTTTATTTTGTAATTTTTAAATTCTAATCATTCCTATAGTTACCGGTCCTTTTTACGTTTCCACTGCATGTGCTCTCAAATTTATTATGACACTCTGTACAGCAGTACACTTTCATGCCAACATATGGTCGGTATTCGGTTGCAATTTAGCACTTATATCATATCGCTAGCGTAGATTTCATATTAGTTTGGCATATTTTGTTACGAGTAATACGACAACTGTCATTTTAAATTATTAACTTTAGAAAAGTATACAACATGTTGACAGTTTATTTAATTAGTTTAATAACATAGCCCATGTCCTAAATACACAACTACACAGCTACCATCTTGACATGCGAACACATTTTAGTATAACCAAGAGCTACTACTGCTACTGCTGTTGTTCATACAAATAAATATAAAATGCAACCGTTAATAAAATGACAAAATATTGCAATGAAACTAAATAATAATTGGCAAAAAATGCCGCAACACAAGAGAAATAGAAGTAAAAGAAAAATCTGTCATTTCCTGTTAATTTGTAAAAGAGTTTTTTTTTCTATTAAGTGTCATGAAAGATAACTCTGTGCTTGGCCGTAGTGCGGAAAATTAAATTAGTTGTTGCTCTTTTATTGCGCCTTAAGCGTGAAAATACGTTTTATTAAGGTATACTTTAAGGCGAATATAAAAGACGTTGCACAATTTAAAATAAGGCAATGCATATGGATGATGTGGAATATATGAATTCATATTTATGTTTTCTTTCTTCCGTATCATTTACGGCATTCATATGCGATCAGCCCAGAATATAAGTCACTTAATTCCTTTTAAACTAAATCCCATTAAAACTCTACTTAAAAGTTTTAAATTCTGCACATGCATCTCGTCGCAACTTGTCTCAATTTTTTCTGTATGCTGCACCAGCAACAAATGAACTTTTTCATATATATTCCACAAATTTCTTAAGGGAATTTCATCATCATATCATATCATTTCTTGTTTATTTATTTAAAGTTACATGAAAAACATGAGGAAAAAAAGACGTAAAATGAACACAGTATGAGTAAAACATTGTATGAGAAACAGTGCATTTGTAGCAAAATAAATATATAAATATTTTAATTTATTTTTCAGCAGTAACATTCGCAGCGTTTTATACCCACCCACCTGCCCCATCATTTCCTTTGCCACACTGGAGAATATACGCCAGTGTAGATATGTATGAATATACTACAAATATGAGTATGAGGATTTTACATTCATATGAAATACAGGTGCATGTTTAACATGCGTCATCGTGACTGTAGAGCAAAACTAAAAACAAAACGAAACTGGCAACAAAAAGTGTTGGCAACTTTGCTGTGTTTATTTTTCTGTTGCTGTTGCTGCGTAACTTATTTTCATAGGTAAAAAGTTGAGGGGCTTGCGGCCTGTACCATGAGACCTTATGCAGCAAAAAGACACAAATAAGGAGCCTTTGCATGCAACTGTTGTATACCCAAAGGAAGTTATTGCCCCGTTGTTTTTCTTGTGGCTTTTGTGTTATGTGAAATATGTAAAGGGAGACAATTTGGGAGCGTGATAGGGTTTTGTGAAAAGACACGAAAGCAAGAACAATATTTTGTTTACTTAATCATGCTATGTTTAAGCTAAAAGAGAGAATTAAACCTAGTTTGGAACATGAGGGGTTCATAATACAGTACAACATTTTTCGGCTCTTTGATCTGGGACGCAATTCTGAGAACTGCGCTTGAAAATACCCCCAAAAAGAAAAAGTTCTGCATTATTCGTTTAATATCGATTTGAAGTTAGTAAGTATCGTATAGGGGAATTTGTCATTTGTTCGTTTCCGCAAACGAAATAAGGACCATGATTTCAGGATATGCACCTGGAACATCCTGGCTCTCTATAGAGAAAGTGCCACTATACGACTGGCGGATGTCCTTAAAAAATATAAGGCTGACATCACCGCCATCCAGGATATGAGATGGACAGGACAAGGATGCTCGCGACGTAAAAATTGCGACATCTATTACAGCTGCCATTCCAAAAAGAACGAATTTGGTTGTGGATTTGTATTTGGCGAGAGACTCAGACATCTTGTCTCGCGATTCAATCCTTTTAGTGATCGAGTAGCCGCAATCCGCATCAAGGCGAAATATTTCTACATCACGCTGATTTGTGCTCATGCCCCGGAACGGAAGATAAAGACGATGAGATTAAAGATGCATTTTACGAGCGCCTAGAGGAAACATACGACCGCTGCCCTGGCCACGACATTAAAATTGTTCTGGGAGACTTTAATGCAAAAATAGGAAGGGAAGATGTTCTTGGTCCATCGATCGGTAAATTCAGCCTGCATACCGACACGTCAGACAACGGGTTTAGGCTGGTTAGCTTCGCAGCGGGAAGGAACATGGTAGTGAGTGGAACCAGATTCCAGCACAAAGATATCCACAAGGCAACTTGGCTATCCCCCGATCAAAACACCAAAAATCAAATTGATCATGTGGTAATTGATGGCAGGCATGCATCTAGTGTCATGGACGTGCGTGTGATCCTTGGTGCTAATATTGGCTCGGATCATTACCTGGTTGCAGACAAGGTGCGCTCAAGGTTGAGCAGAGCAAAAAACGCACGTAACCAAACACAAAGAAAGCTGGACATCGCGAAACTGCAAACCCCAGACACAGCCTCTGCCTACTCCAAACAGCTTTCCCAACTTCTACGACACAACGCGTCGACTTCTGACGTTCCCGATACACAGTGGCAGCATATTGCGCATTCCATGGCAACGGCCGCAACAACCGTGCTAGGATATGAAAAACGGCTCTCAGACGAATCCTGCTACGATGAACAGGAAGCCACTTATACGGCAACGCTGCAGCCAATTATGACCAGGGCTGTTAGGGAACGGCACAAGGAGACAGTAAAACAGGCGAGACAGCTATTTAAACGAAAAAAAACTGTCAGATAAAGGAACGGGAGAACGAGGATATAAAGCGATACTGGGATAGAGGTGAGGCCCGAATATTTTCCAAGAAAGTAAAAGCAAGAGGTTACGGTAATGGGCTCCCCTCCTGTAAGAAGAAGGATGGAATTCTGGTTACAGATACGCAGAGTATGTTGCATATATGGATAGAACACTTCTGCTGGTTCCAGATGACAGCGTATGTGCAGGTATCACGCTAATTGTCGACGACGGCTTAGATTGCCCACCACCAAGTCAAGCCTAGGTAAGAAGAGCAATATCGCGGCTGAAGAACAATAAAGCAGCCGGTGCCGAGGGTCTGCCTGCAGAGCTCTTCAAGTCCGGTGGCGAGGAGCTGATAACGAGCATGCACCAGCTCCTGCGCACGTTTTGGCTTAAAGAGTGCATGCCCGACGATTGGAATTTAAGCGTATTATGTCCTGGGTTAAAAAAATGTGATTCAAGTGTGTGCTCCAACCACCGCGCGATCAACCTTTTACCCATCGCATAAAAGGTCTTGTAGAGTGTCCTATGTGAAAGACTAAAGCCAGTATTATACAACCTGATCGGACCTTATCAGTGTGGCTTTAGACCTCGTATATCAACAACTAACCAGATTTTCACACTTCGGCAAATCCTGGAAAAAGCCCAAGAGTAACAGATCGACACCTACCATCTTTTCATCGACTATAAAGCTGCCTTTGACAGCCCGATACGGCAGAAATTACTTGAAGCCATGGCTGAGTTTGGTATTCCAGCGAAGCTGATACGTCTTTGCGGAATGACGCTGACTGACACGAAGTCTTCAGTGAAGATTGGCAAGGACCTTACGGAGCCATTCTATACCAGACGAGGCCTAAAACAAGGTGACGGCCTATCGTGCGATTTATTCAACATTGTGATGGAGATGATAATGAGAAAAGCTGCAGTAAACACGAGTGGCACATGCTACTCGCGTACGCTGATGACGTAGACATCATCGGTCGAAAACTGCGGGATGTGACTGCAGCCTTCTCAGGTATCCAGAAGGAATCAGCGAAAATGGGCCTAACGGTGAACGAGGACAAAACGAAGTTATTAGTTTCAACGAACAAAGAATCTACTCGTTTGGGAAACTGCGTGAACGTTGACAACTATAATTTCGAGGTGGTAGATAATTTTGTCTACCTAGGCTCCGCCATCTTAACTTAAAAAAAACTTAATTTCCCTTTGCACCCCATGAATGAGGTATGGGATAGCTTCTCGCGTTGTTGTGAATTAACACGCTTTCTATTTTTAGATTCACAACTAACGGCACCTACTTATTTATCGACGAATGCGAACGTCACTGTTTTGAGAAGCTCTTACTAGACACGACGATTGAATCGACGCTTAATACTGCGAAGTTGCTGTCAAACAACATTCGAGGGGAGCCGACAATGAAAGAAAATTTTATTTATTTTTTCTTTTAAGATGACGAGCCAGGTTTGAACCTGCGATCTCCCGCATGGTAGTCGCGTGTTCTAACCATTATGCCACGGCCGGTCCCCATCAACAAAGCAAATAATGTCAGCCTAGAAATCCGGAGAAGAATCCTGCTTGCAAATAAATGCTACTACGGACTAAGCAAGCGATTCAATGACAGAGCCCTCTCTCGATAAACAAAACTCCAGCTATACCAGATACTGGTTCTACCTGTCCTAATGTATGGCTCAGAATCCTGGGTAATGACACAAGCGGATGAATCGGTTCTGGTAGTAGAGAACCGTAAAATATATGGGCCCATCATCGTTAACGGAGAGTATCGGCGTCGTATGAATCATGAGCTGTACACTGACATTGACGTGGTCAGACGCATTAAGTTGCAGCGGTTGCGCTGGCTAGGTCATGTTGTATGCATGGACGAAAATGCTCCAGCTCGAAAAGTCTTCGACAATGAACTCGATGGACGGCGCAGAAGAGGGCGACCAAAACTCTGTTGGAAAGACCAGGTTACAGAGAACCTTACAGAACTTGGTGTGACTAACTGGAGAAGAACCGCAATAGATCGAGGCGCTTATAATATTATTCTACGTGCGGTATATAATTCAATGGGATGACAAAGAAGTACCAGCTAAGCAAGTACATAAGTAATGGAGTGTTACAAATATATAAATAGTACAATATCTTTTAAATATTCAGTAAAAAATTTATAAATATTGGTATATATACCCTATGGTATGATAAAGACATCTCAATTTTAAATTACTTGATAGTGACAAATTGCAGTAGACCATTGAACTATACTAAAACAGATAGGAAAACAAAACTACTACCATCATTATAACACTTGTACATAGTGTTGGCAGCTTATTTATTCTCCTTCTATCTAGCAAAAGGAAACTTCCATTCCGCTCTTAAAATTCTCTCACCCCACATCACATTACCCTTTCATTAACATACAAAAAATAGACGCATAGCCCATACAACGCCCCCTCTGTTGCATGTAATTAACATATGCTTACAACGACGATGTGCATGTAATTAAAATTATTTCATAAAAATACGATGTATATTATTCATTTCACAGTTTTGCTCCTTTGAAAGGATATGTGTATTCCTTTTTGAAAATATACGTACTTACCTATGTCAGTGTGCATTCGCATGCGAATGGGTAATACACCGGTGTATTTATTTAAGTCTATTGTGGCAAGCAACAACAAAATATATACAAATAGAAGAATATTCTACTGAAAGAAGGAAAACATACTCCTTTTTATAAATATACATAGACAATTATGAAAAAAATTTATTTTACATATAATTCATAAGAAAATTAATTCAAACTTTTGACAGTACGTTAGAGTGCGATTGTATTTAAAATTAATAATTGTAATAAATAATATATTCATTGCTAGTTGGCATGGTATGGAATGTAAAAATAATGTTATTTAGAAAATTCATAATTGTCAGTAGAGTTTTTTTTACAGGATTTGTGTGAAATGGATAAAGCGACCGTTGGCAGGGCAGATAGTTATTTCAATACATGTCAAAATATTTACAACAGCAAAGTTAGCAGTGCTGGGAATTTTTCTAATTTGAGGTTCCTGATCATTAGTCATTTGGATATAAACATAATTCTCTCTTTGGAGATTCCCAAGCAGCTCACAATGACGAGAGATGGCGTATTCTCCGGGCAACGCCATTGAACATCCGTTCAGTGGTACCAAAAGTGAAAAGGCGCAATGTTGGGCAACATAAATGGCAGCGATGCTAAGTTACTGAAGCACAACACAAAGACTCTTTTAGTGGCTTTGGCAGCCCCAAGAACTAAGGAAGCTAGGGGTGGCCTTATAAGCCACTTTCTTTAAATAAACAAAAAAAACTATAATGAAAACACGAACAAAAGAAAAAAACCAGTAAGAAAGTTTCAGTCGGGAAACATGATTTACATATACCCTCATCCTCAGTAAAACATAAAATTTTCTACTATATTGATATTACTATTATAGTGGGCGGCATGATACATTTGTGTGGGAGGTACCAAAATGGGCGTGGCTAGACTCCCAATATGTTCTCCAAAACTTTATCCTGTTACAGATTAATAAAATACAAAAATTGATCTAAAGTGAATCCTTCTACGTGTTACACATTTGAGTAATATCAAATGATATATACCCTCCTACCCGTTGGGTGAGGGTATAGCAATAAACCCCCACCTCCAAATGTTGACGACCCCCATGATGTAAGGATATGAGATAAGGACCAAGATGTAAGCATAAGAAGATTATGAATGTCCTAACTCACTACAGAGACGGTGCCTCCATTCAATTGGTCGATATCCTCAACGTAAGCAAAAAAGGCTGACATCTCAGATGTACAGGAAATTCTATGTAAGGAGTAGGGATGCACCCGACGTAAGAGCTCTGACTTGCAGAAACACATGAATTTGGATGTGGCTTCCTAGTCTGCAAGAGACTTCGACATCTGGTCTCGCGTGTTAATTTTGTAAGTGAAAGAATAACCACTACTACATCACAGTGAAATATTTTCCATCACACTGATTTGTTAACACGATCCAACGGAACCACCAACGGAAGACAAAATCAAGGACAATATAAATGCGTTCTGTCAGCACCTGTAGGAAATATATGACCGCTTTCCTGCCCATGAGATTAAAATTGTTCAGGGAGATTTATATGCTAAAGCAGGAAGGGAAAATGCTCTTGGTTCGGCAGTCGGAAAATTTAGTGTACACACGGATTTGGACCGGTTAGCTTCTCGTCGTTAAGAAACATGGTAGTGAGCGGAATTAGATTCTCGGATAAAGTTATCCACAAAGCAAACTTGATAACCCCTAAATAAAAGACAATATAACATATTGATCGATGGAAGACATGTTGCAAGCCCCCTAATTCAGATCTGCCCGACACGCAGTGGCAGCATATTGCGAATTCTATGACCACTGCCTCGAGGACCGTAACACGGTATGAAAAACCACATAGCCAAACCCTGGTATAATGAGGAATGTTGTGTATTGTCTGAGTAAATAAAAAAGCAAAACTGCGGGCAATGGTAACGAGTGCTACGACGAAAACATACAACGTGAAGATGTATGTTGTTGACAACAACGTCAATCGGTATGTCTAGTAGAAGCTTCTCAAACAGTGACGTTCGTCGATAAACAAGTAGACGCCGTTTGTTGTGAATCTAAAATAGAAAGCGTGTTAATTAACAAGAACGTGAGAAGCTATCCCATACCTCGTTCATTGGGTGTAAAGGGAAATTAAGTTTTTTTTTTAAGTTTTATATGTTTAGTGGTGTATACTGAAAGTTTTACTACAATGTAATATGTTTGGTTTTAGAACTGGGATCCCCAATAAAGTTTGGTTTGGTCACGATCAGTATGCTGTAAATATGGGGGGAACATCTTCATCTTATGCTCGTTCCCAAAAACAGCATAAGTGAAGCAATCACGCCAGTCATCGGCGACGGAGGAGATTGTCCATCACCGAGCCAGAACGAGATCAGCACGGCTTAAAAACAATTAAACTCCAGGTCCACTCCCGAGGGCCTTCGGGGTGGGCCGGCGTACCCGAGAGAAACACCGGTGCAATTCGTTCCGACTCTGCAAGAGTAAAAGGCGAGAGCTCCGACCGAGAATTCAAAAGACGGTACTTCGGGCGGCCAGGGTAGCCAGTGCATTTTTATACCTACACTTTCTAGTCGAATGGTAAAGGAACCTGATCTGTGGTGCCATGTATTGGCTGTGTTAGAACAAAATTTACACTTGTAAATTGAAAGTGTGATGTTCGAATTATGGAGCTGGGTGATTGAAAATTTAAAACAGTACAGGTATAGTGGTGAATCGCAAAAGTGCTAACAAATGGTAAAATGCTAAGGTTTTAGAATGGGGATCGCCAGCTGTATGAACAAAGTCTCGTCTGGTCACGGACAGGGACACGAAAAGTGTGCTGCAAGTATGGAGAGAACATCATTGTACTCTGCTCTATCCCAAAAGCAGCATAAATGACGAAATGACGCCAGTTATCGACGACGAAGTAGATTGTCCACCACCGAGCCAAAACGAGATCAGCATGGCTTAAAAATTATAAAACTGCGAGGGGGTCCACTCCGGAGGGCCTTCGGAGAGAAACACCGGTGCAAGGCGGTAGCAAGGGTGTATTTATTTGTGAGCTCCGACCGGGGATCCTAACGACGGGTGACCAGAGTACCCAATATAGTTTTATACCAAAATATCCTATTCGAATGGTTAAGGAAACATCTCAGTGATACCATGTATTAGCTGTGGTTGGACCAAAATTTGCGCTTGTAAATTGAAAGTTTGATGTTCGAATTAAGGAGCTGTGAGCCCTTTGACACCGTACGGGACTCGTGTTTCACATTGAGCAACAATGCATCCTTTTTGGTTGTTGTTACGTTCCTTTTTCAAAGTATAAAGACATGGGTAGCAACGAAACAATAATAATGGTGTTACTGCGGTTGCAGGAACACTGTTAAGTTGTCACAGGGCTTTTTCCTATGTAATATGAAATACCATAATTGTAAATGTCTGTTCGATGCATGCACCAGCTCATTAATATTGATTGGCTAAAGAAATGTTTGTCCAATTATTGGAAGCTGAGTGTTTTATGTCCTGCGGTTATAAAAAGCTAAAGTGTGTGCTTAAACAATCGCGGGATCGGCTTTTTAACCATCGCATACATGGTCTTGGCGAGAGTATTATGTGGAAGGCTTAAGCCCATCTAATAGAACCTGAGTGGATCTTATCAGTGTCGCTTTAATCTTGATAAAACCGCTATAAATCAGATACTCACACTTCGACAAATCATGAGAAGATCCAAGAAATGCAAATTTTCACTTACAATCTGTTTATCGACAACAAAGCTGCAAGCGACAGTTCGATACTACAGTAACTAATATATGAGGGATGATAAAAATTGAAGGAAATCAGACAGAGAGTATTTCTACCAAGCGAGGCTTTAGATAAGTTAACTGACAATCTCTTCTATATCATAATGGAGGTATATAATAGTCAGTACAAGTGAATGATATCAATTCCTTGTTTTAGAACACCCAGTGATAAGAAAAAATACATAATACATAGCAGAACTATATTAACACAGTTAAGAAATAGAGGTCAGCTATAAGAAATCACCTAAAATTTAATTTTTTTAAATATTCGTAACTGTATCTACGCCAAAGATAAAGGAATTGCGAAAAAAATATGTCTTGTGTCGTCTTCTTCACGTGAAATGGCTTATATGCAATATTGAAAACTGTTAGTCATGTTTCCATCTTTATAAGCGTCCAATATTCCTTTAAAAAGAACATTTTGCAAAATTGATCATTTCCTTTAGCATGTGACTTCTGTTTTTAGTTATACGATTTCGTTACTTGTCTCTATATAGCGAAAACACTATTAAGCCAATATTTTTCTAATGAACCATTTAGTGTTTCACTACCTGTACCATATGAATTATAAGCACTATTCTGACATAGAAATCAATTACATAATACACACTCGTCGTACACGATTGTATTTCATTTAAAAATAACCTTTGTACAAACGACCTACATGCTCATTGATTTGGAATCAGTACCCTTTTATATTTATTACCATTTGACACACATATACACACACAAACGCACACTAATTCACAAACTACCTATGCTTTGTACATGAGTAAATGTGTAAACATGTTCATTTACTATCAGTGCCACACACACACACACACAAAACCATATATGCCAGGTCAACTGTTAGATCAACACACACACCCTACCTTACTTGCAGTGCGTTGCACTGCATAAACGTTGTCATTTTGCCCTTCCCCATGAAAGCAACATAAATTTTACAAATGATTGACTCAGCAAACTAAGCATGTGATGGAGCGACGATCTGTGTGTATTTTTCCTGTTTTAGACCATTTAACATTTACCATCGACAAAGACACAGGAGTAGGACGGACGGACAGACAGGTATTCAATAGGTCAATTTACTGCTCACACACAGCTTGCATAGTTGTTAAATGTCCACAGGAAATTCTGTATCGATGATGAGGCTTGAAAGTGCTGTAGTGCTGAGCGTTTGTGTTTGAATATAGTATTTGTATTTGTTCAATGTTTAACCAAAACTATTTTTAATGTAAACTTTGTTTTCTTTGTCATTTTTTTGTTGTTGTAAACTTATTGATATATATTAAACAATTTTACTTTAATCATGTGTAAATTGGGAAACGTTTTAAGGGGGAAGAGAAATGTTTTCGCAATATATGATATTTATTTGAAATTATTTATGAATTAAAAATGTTATCGAACCGACCATGACAGGATTGTAGGGACACAAGATCATCAAGCATTTTATCAGGATTCCAGCCATTTAAAATTCTCACACATTTCTTTGAACGGTGGCCACCTCGTTATTGTTTATGCATTTTTTTATATCATTACAATTAACACTAACATGAAAGCCTGTTAGAATATTTCAACTAATCAGTAGAGTGTGTGGCGGCCTTCCCCCTATAACTAGCTTGCTTAAAACTTTAAAAATAACCTCTATTATTTTCTTTCATTCAGCTGTAACTAAATACTTAATTTCATATTTGCCATATCTGTATGTACGACTACAAAGTCATGCACAAAGTATTTTGCGCACTTAGGCCCTTAGGTTGCTGTTTGTTTGTTTGCCTATCCTCTTTGTTTGTTCGTCTTAACAAAACCATACACAAGAAATTTTCAAAGTTTCACTTGCCGGCGCATTGTACTGATGATGTCTTTTGTTGATGTTGTTGTTGTTGTTTAGCGCCGACGACTGGTCCTTAAGATGGCAAAACTTTAAACGACTTTGAAAAGTTTTTCAAGTTGTTGTTTGTAAGAGTGTGTGAAATTATTTGAAGAAACACATGTGTCGGCACATGTGTTGTTGTGCATGAAAAATAGTTTATTGGCTTTAAGTGGCCAAGTGTTGTTGTCATATGTATGATTGATAATGCTGATAAGAGCATGTGATGTGAGACGACAAAGTTTTGGCAATAAGACAATGTGCAAGAATGATTGTCTGAAACAGGTTTGAGGTAAATGTTGGTTTAGAATTAAACTTTGGAGGTGAAGATCGATAGTTCATGTTTGGATGCAAACAAAAAATATTAAACCGCAGAGCGGTTGGGATGAGGTCCTTATTGAATTTTATAAAGAATTAAGAGTAGAAAGATACTGATCTTGAAGTAACGAAGGATATACCAGATAACTGATACATTTTAATAAAAATATCAAATCCCATAATAGGCAATGCAAAATCGAATAAAGGACGAAAAACAAAAATAGAATAGATATATAAAAATTAACTGCCTTTGTTTGTACAGAATAAACTCAGCAATCTCTACATCCATCTGTTTTCGACAATAGTTGTAGTCACAGAAGAAACAAAATTTAAACTTTTAGTGTTCGAAATATTTCGATTACAAATTATTAACATTCCGGAAGAAGAAAACCGACCAAAGTTGAGTCTGTTTTTTATACCCCGTTGAAGTTTTCATTTTAATCTAAAATAAAGTTTGAAATAGGTCCTAAAAAACTATAATTCTTATTCCTTTAGTGCATTTTTGACATCAGATGTCTTCAATGAAATTTAAAAAGGATTTTTATTCAACATTTTAACTCTATATGTTTATCGACTCCTCCACCTATATATAAAAACACATAGGAAGCTAGACATCACAAATCTGTATACCACCGAGATAGCCAATGCATACTCCAATCAACTCTCTCAATTACTCCAAAAAAACACCCTAGTTCTGATGTTTCCGGCATACAGTGGCAGCATATTGCGAATTCTATGACCGCAACGACAGTACTGGGTTATGAAAAACCACGCTCAGACAAGCCCTGTTACGATGATGAATGTCACGAAATGTCTGAGGAAATGGATGCTACATACAAGACAAAACTGCAGCCAAGGGCGACGCTTGCTATGACGGAGCGTTATAATGAGAAGAGGAGGAAGATGAAACGCCTGATCAGGCAGGCCTGTGGCAGAAAAGAGAGAGCCAGGATATCGAAAACTACAGGAATAGAGGTGAGGCCCGAAAGTTCTACCAAAAGATAAAAAGTAAAGGTTCTGGAACAGGGATCCCCACCTGTAAATACAGAGACAGAAATCTGGTCATGGACACTCAGATTGTGCTGCAAATATGGAAGGAACACTTTCAATCTCTTTTCGTTCCCGAGGGCAGCATAAGTGACGAAATCGCACCAAACATCGACGACGGAGTAAAATGTCCGCCACCAAGCCAAAACGAGATCAGCACGGCGATCGCAAGGCTTAAAAATAATAAAGCTGCAGGAATGGACTGCTGGCAAAACTTTTTAAAGACGGCCGCGATGAGCTGGCAACATGCATGCACCAGCTCATAAACACGATTTGGCTCATGGAGTGCATGCCCGATGATTGGAATCTGAGTGTCCTATGTCCCGTGCTTAAGAAAGGCGATCCTAGTGTGTGTACCAACTATCGCGGGATTAGCCTTTTACTAGGGTGATCAATTATTCGGGTTTTTGCGAAAACCGGTTTTCGAATTATTCGAAAAATTACAATTAAAAAAAACCGGTTGCTTTTTTTGAAATTCACAAAAAACCGGATAAACCGGTTTTCAAATGTATGCCAAATAACAAATTAAAACACAATTTTTGACAAAAAATTTTATTAAAAAATAACAGTAAACAATTCAATTATACCTATAAAAAGTAAACTTTTAGTTTAATTATAATTAAAATGCAAAACATTAGTGAGATCAGTTTGTTATTTTAACAAAGACAAACAAAACAATTAATTGTAAATACTTGATTACAGTAGACTACGGATAAGTGCACATGGGTTTTCGCGCGACTTTTTGTGCACTTATGCGGTTTTTGCATTTATACAACACTCGGATAAGTGCACAACTATTGCATATATACAAACATTGCATAATTGCACGATTATTGTATTTATACAAACATTACATTATTTTTATTAACCTGTAACTCCAGTTCAGTTTGGACGGAACTTTAAGAAAATAATTAAAATATAAAGCTGTTTAATGTTTTTATTTAAATTTGGTTTGCATTACATAACAGGTTTTAATAAAAACGTATAAAATCAGTTCAGTTTAAGGTAAAAAAATCACAAATTTATATTTTATTGTTTTAGTGTTTTTCATATTTCATACAAAAAAAAATTCAAATATTCAGTTCTGTGCCAAAATAAGAGCTGTTAATGAATCATTGCAATCATATTTTGCAACATTGTTTTTTGCAAAATACATATTAAATTGCACTCAATTCGTGTTTTCAACCGTGTTTTCTGATCCAACCTCATATATTTTTTTCTCCAGTTTCTCTAAATCATAATCTACATTTATGTAGTATGAGAGATTTGCATTTATGCATCCAAAGTTGTACTAAAAAAGTACTTTCAGGTTAGCAAAAGTTGTGCATTTATCCGGTTTTTGCATTTATACGTGTTGCACTTATCTGTGTATTTTTGTATGTAAACGTATAAAAAAGGCTATTGGTTTCAAGTTCCAGTGCACTTATGCGGTTTTTGCATTTATACGATGTGCACTTATCCGTAGTTTACTGTATATATAAATATATTTCATTTAATCTTTAGTTTTCCCTCAAGTAACATTTAAGAAATAAGATTCAATTTAAGTGCGTGAGTGTATACCTATTTTTTTTCTTTTGTTTTTATAAAACTTGACATTGAAAATGGTCTTTCACTCAATGTACTAGTTGGACTTAAAGTGTAAAAGGCGTCTGTCAAGGCTTTGAGTTCTTTTGCCGCTCTTTTCCATATATAAAAAATCAAAAATCATTTTTACTTGAATATTTTAGAAATGCGTCACTAATTGGGAGTTTACTCGTACTTAAATTCAAAATGAGAGTATTCAGAGTTTGAACAAGTCGTTCTCAAATACGTCTTTTTAAAATTTCATATAAATTTAGTGATAATTGGTTTTGAATTGTTGAAAAGTGTTTAAGTAAAAATTTAAGAATACCTTCAGCATCAGCTAATGTCGAAGAGTTTGCAGAAAGTTTTTGTATAGACATTTCCAAAGGTTTAAGGATGTCACTAAGCACAGAAAAAGTTTCGATATCATTTTCACTAAATGGTGTCAGTCCTAAGTCCAATAAAGTATGATTCACACATTTGTGCAATTTTAAAAATTAAGAAACCATATTGGCCATAGAATTCCAGCTGTGCTTAACATCATGGATAAGTTTAAACTCCTTATTAAATTGGTATTTTACAAACATTTGTAATTTCTTTCGCTTTTCAGCCGACTTATTAGACATTGAAGATTTATAAAACTAACAATTAGGTTGTTCGGCCGAAACACTGGAAAAATCATGTACGAGTACACTTTTAACACAATTATGAATAGATTTAAATAAAAAATATCGAACGCCAAAAAACCGAGATTCGACAAAAAAATAACCGGATTATTCGATATTCGAAAAACAGGGATTTAAAAAAAACCGACGGTTTTTATGAGTGAAAAAAACCGAGTATCCGGTTTCTGAAAACCGAACTGATCACCCTACCTTTTACCCATCGCATACAAGGTCCTGTCTAGTGTGTTATGTGAAAGACTAAAGCCCCTTCTGGCGAACCTGATTGGACCTTATCAGTGTGGCTGATAACACTACGACAAATCCTGGAGAAGACCCAAGAAATGCAGATCGATACCTACCATCTGTTCATCGATTACAAAGCTGCATTTGACAGTCCGATACGACAGAAATTGTTGGATGCTATTGCTGAGTTTGGTATCCCCGCAAAACTAATTCGACTCTGCGGGATGACACTGACTGACACGAATTCTTCAGTGAAAATTGGCAAAAATCTGTCAGAGCCATTTTCTACCAAGCGAGGCTTTAGACAAGGCGATAGTCTGTCCTGCGATCTCTTTAACATCGTAATGGAGATGATCATGCGGAAAGCAGCAGTAAACAGGAATGGTACCATATTTAATAAAAGCCACATGTTGCTCGCGTATGCTGATGATATAGATATTATTGGACGTGGATTGCGAGATGTTACTGCGGCTTTTTCGAGCATTGAAAAGCAGTCGGCTGAAGTGGGTCTGGTGATAAACGAGGACAAAACCAAGTTATTTGTTTCAACGAACAAAGAGTCCACTCGTCTGGGACGCTGCGTGAACGGTGACAACTATAACTATGAAGTGGTGGAAGATTTTGTCTACCTTGGCTCTGCCATAAACAAAAATAATTATGTCACCCTGTAAATCAAAAGACGAGTATTGATCGCAATCCGCTGCTACAATGCGCTATGCAAGCGAATTAATGACAGAGCGCTCTCTCGAAAAACAAAGATGCAACTCTACCAGACTCTGATCCTAACTGTCTTGCTCTACAGCGCAGAATCCTGAATAATGACACAAGTGGGTCAATCCTTTCTGGGAGTCTTCGAGAGAAAAATACTTCCCAAAATATTTGGACTCATCATCGTAAACGGCGAGTATCTTCTTCGTATGAGCTCTTCCAGGCTGTACAACGATATCGACGTAGTCAAGTGCGTTGAAATACAGCGAATGCTCTGGCTTAGACACGTTGTACGAATAGATGAAGATGTTACAGCTCGAAAGGTTTTCAACCTTCGTTGGATGGACCAAGTGAAAGAACTGTTATCTACACTTCGTGTGACTAACTATCTACGGATCCCAGGAAACCGAAGCGCTTGGTATTGAATGTGTTTCTGTTGCTGCTGCCATTTAAGAAGAAGAAGAAGAGTATCGAATCCTCGCGTGCCGTTTTTATCCTTATTAAGAGAAATGTCGGGAAAGGGTCTTAAATGGGACTTTACAATATTTAAATGTTCTATAAAATGTTGTTCAGAAAATGTTACTTGGGATGCGCTAAGACCAAAAAAACGATAACCTTGGACTCATTATGTTTCCTTTTCATCCTTATTTCGCTAAAATATTGTACAATACAATTTAGAAAATTTTAGCTGAGAGATGGTGCAAAGGCAGGACAGATAAACTGTTGGTTTGAGTAACCACACATGGGCAAGTATACCTAGGTTTACCGGTTTCTTGGACTCTGAGGGACACATACATCCGTTCGAAGGCAAATTTTCCGATTTCTCGCTTTCCTGATTTTTTCATTAATTTCGGGTTTTTATTCAAAAGTTTATTAGTTCCCGTACACAATAAAAATTTGTTTCTGGTAAAAACTACCATTTATTTTATTACCTCTCCTGTTGAGTCGGAATATCGTTTTAAAATTGATGGCAGAATTACATATTATTCTAAGACGTAGACTCAAAAGATTATTTATAAAAAAACATACTTTTCCGATATTTTGAGAAATTTTATTTAAATAAATATTTTTAGGTACACTGGGTTGGCTTTTGAAGCCAAAAACAATTCTTTGCAAGTTTGTCCGATGGACAAGAGCTTGTGTGTGTTATGTTGACGTGTGGTCTTCGTTGATACCATTTTCGCACCGGTGTGTGTGAGCTTCACATTGATTGTGTGAAGCTTTTAACACTTAAGGTTGTGATAATGAGTGGAGAAGGCACAGCAAACGGCACTGATGATGATGGATTGGCAACCATCGAAATAGCTATCTGCCCTGCCAGCTGTCAACATAATACATTTCACACAACTCTTGTAAAACAAATTCTATTAGCGATAATAGAAAAAGATCTCAAACCGAACAATGAAAAATATTCATTTTTACAATTTTTTAAAATGTATAAAAATTAATATTTTATCAATAAGTTTTGACTTCACGAAGTATAGCTTTAAAGAATAAGCCATAAACCGTACCTCTACTTTTACTGTACTTTAGTTTTAACCACCAAAGAAGAAACTTTTTGGAAATACTTCTTGGCTGAAGGTGTTGATGTCACCTCTTTTGGATATGAATTTTTGTCCGAAAATGTAGGAAAGTGCATCTAAATATTATAGCAAAATACCCCACAGTATTCACCGTAGTACCATATCCTATTTCATCTTTATAAAAGTATATACCATTAATGCCTCTTGCTTACAAAACTGCTCTTACAGTCGCATGTGTTTCGGCAGATGTTTCGTGGTTTGTTCTGCATTCCCTCATATCCTCTTAAGGGACACTGGCGATCTGTCGGAAACTTTACTCTTACAAACAAACAACTCCATTGGGCAAAAGTCTGGACTACGATACAGCTTTTTGTACCACCATGTCCTCTTTGATGTATGGACTAGTAATAAATGTTACTTAAAAGGCGGTTCATTTAGTACAGAGGGCTTTAGATGATTCAATGTGGGATTAGTATCACTCTAACATCTTCAATAGTGCCTATTTATATGCCCGTAGAGGTGTAAGGGTGCCTCGTCTGATCCTTTGTAAGCATTAACCTGCAAATCTTTGCGTGGAATTCAGTTTAATAATGTTTTGGGTACATTTCAGAGACACGACTTAGGTTTTCAAAATTCTTTGACATTTTAAGTCGGCAAGTTTATCTGGATTGAATCATTCTTAAATCTATACTAATTTTCTAATCAATCGAGTCAAAGGACTTTTATTTCTATGCCGTGTGTTGTAATGGGCTCAACATTTTAGTTGCGTTTAAGTCGAAGTATAATTGTTTTATTGATTTCTTGAATGATGCCATGACACAGAATTCCGTTGGATGTACATGGGTTACGTATTCCTTTCACCCCTGCCCACCGTGGCTATTCGTTGAACAGCTTCAAATGTAAACTGTCTATTGGCCAACTCAGTGTTTAAAATGAATATCGACTTTTATACGTATGAGTATTAATAATATAGAATGGAATTAATATTACTCATTCGCCTTTATCCAATAATATTTCCCTTAACACACCATGAATAAGTTTGAGATAGCTTATCGCAGTATTGTGAATTTACATGATTTATATTTCCAGATTCTCAACAAACGGCACCAACATGTAGTTTTATAGAATAATGCGAACGCTAACTTTTACCAGACTTGTCGATTGGCTTGACACTATACTGTAAAGTTGTTGTCAAAAACATTGATTGTACCGAAGATGAAAGAAAATGTAGATGTCAGAGACAGAAGTTCAACCAGGGATCTCCCGCGTGAAAGTCGCGTGTTTTACTCTAATCATACCACGGCCACCCAATACTTAGTTATGGCATACGAAATATAGCTGAAAATGTACTTACTTACTTTTTCTCTGCAGACCATGGATTCACTACTTGTATTTCATTAAATTATGTTTTTCGTAGACTCATTTTGTAGGACCTACAGTTTAAGGAAATTTCCGACAGTCATCTAATTGCGAGTAGTTAATCTAGACACGACATAGACTCGTTGATAACACTGAGGGGACGCCCACTAAAGAAATGAAGGTGGCTGTGATATGGACGGTTCCAGACGAATGACAAGAGAGGTGTGATGGATTTCTAAATACCTATATATCTTGTTCACAATCTAAAACAACTGTGAAAATATATTCTGTATTACATATTTCCGATGTTCAAATACACATCTGCAAAATTGAATAAGCACAGACATCTTACACCTTATCGGAGAGTCGAAGGCAGCTTTGCAGTCGCTGTTTGCCTTCCATAGACTACTACGTGATGTATCTGATTCCTCGTCAATTGATCTGGAGAAAACTATGTTGCCTTATGGATATTTCTATGGTACAAATCTAGTGCTAACACTACCTTATTTCGGGATACTAAAAAACAGCTGTGGGTATTTACAACAACGGACATACAAAACCTGGGAGTATTCGAGAAAAAGTACTTCGAAAAATACATGGACCTATCTGTTTCGACGGCGATTTCCATCTTAGGATGAACCATGAGATGTATGAGCTTTACCACGACATATACGTAGATAAAAGAGTCAGAATGCAACAACTAAGATGGCTGGGACATGTTGCCAGGATGGATGCAAATCCAGCGACAAAGGTGTTTGAAAGCGAAACTGAAGGACGGCGCAGAGCAGGAAGACCCAAACTTTGTTGGAAGGACCGAGTGGTTGGCGACGAGCCGCCATTTGGTAGGAGTAACTGGAGAAGGCACGCAGAAGACCGAAGCGTATGGAATTTTTTAATACTTTAGGCCTCTAATTTATGTACCACGTTCGTACTTTGTAATGGACCACTGAAGTAAGTAAGTACTAGAAGTCTAAAAAAATTCTCAAAATACTTATTAGTTTAACTCTACTGGACCACTGACTTTACAATAGAATTGTTTTATCAAATTGTTATTTTCTCACTAGTCGGCTGTGCTTCATATAAAGTTTTTTCACAGTTCGGAAAAAAGTTATATTTTGTTTAAAAAATATAATACTTAATTTTCTAGTACGCCAATAAAATGATGTTCTTCATGACTATATACACTGTGGTGCAAAAATGAGCCAATGTTTTAAACAAGGTATGTTATTAAATATTTTTTATGCTTTTTATGTTATTATTTTCAAAACTTTTGCTAAATTTAAAATATGCATCTGTAAAATATGTAAAGCAACAACAAAAACACAACTTACATTACTGTAAGTACATAAAAACAAAACATTTTCAAAATCAAACCATTGGCACACTTTTGCTCCAAGGTTTTCTTATCTAAATTTAATTATATGGCCTGCATATTTTACTTTCTTCAAATGATCTACCCTCATTGGCGTATATTGACAAAGTTGAGCAACAAAATATACAGGAATTTTGGTTTCATTCAGCCAGAACCCACTCCCACAGCCCATTAATACTTTTCGGCGCTCTTTCGTTTCAGCCTGCCCGTGTTTTAGGTAAGCCCACAGATTTTCGATAGGGTTCAGATCTGGACTCTCCAGTGGCCACTCCCAGGCCCCAAACACCTGAGAACTAAACCGTTCCTTGACAATTTTTACAGAATGTTTTGGGTCGTTGTCATATTGGCAGACGACATTCTCTGGTCTATCTGGAATTTGGAAAGGCTATTGGGCAAATTGTTTTGCAAAATGCTAAGAAATTCTTCCTTTCGCATTATTCCATCGATTAGTATAAGTGGTCCCACACAATCTGGGGTTGCACATCTCCATATCATAATAGAACCGCCACCGTGCTATATAGTTTGAGATTGACACCTTGTGAGTATTTGTTTTAACTAATACAAATTAAATATATGATTAACTTGTTGGTCGTGTGGTCGGATGAGACCAAAATTAATAGATACCAATCGGTTGGGAAGGTTTTTTATTGGACCAATTGATCAAACACACCAAATCCAGATCTTGTATCACAAACCATTAAGCACGGAGGCGGTTCTGTTACGATTTGGGGATGTGTAACCCCAGATGGTGTGGGACTACTTATACGGATCGAAGCAACAATACGAAAGGAAGACTATCTTCGCATTTTGCAAGATAATTTGCCCCATAGCCCTGGCCAAATTTCAGGTAGACCAGAGAATGTCGTCTGCCAATATGACAACGTTCCAAAAAATTCTGTAAAAATTTCCAAGGAATGGCTTAGTTCTCAGGTGTTTGGGGTCAGGGGTAACCACGGCAGAGTCCAGATCTGAACCTGATCGAAAATCTGTGAGCTTACCTAAAACGTGGGCTGACAGAAACGAAAGAGCCCCGAAAAGTATAAATGAGCTGTGGGTGTGGGTTCCGGCTGAATGAAACAAAATTCCTGTATATTATGTTGCTCAACTTTGTCAATATACGCCAAATAGGGTGGATCATTTGAAGAAAGTAAAAAAATGCAGGACTAATTATTAAACTTAGATAAGAAAAACCTTGGAGCAAAAGTGTGCCAATGGTCTGATTTTGAAAATGTTTTGTTTTTATATACTTACAGTAATGTAAGTTTTATTTTTGTTATTGCTTTACATATTTTACAGATGCATATTTTAAATTTAGCAAAATTTTTGAAAATATTACAATGAAAAGTATAAAAAATATTTAATAACATACCTTGTTTAAAACATTGGCTCATTTTTGCACCACAGTGTAGCTATTTATCCCTTTGCCTGCTTTGTTCCTTTTTGCATTTTCTTTCATTCATGTTTGCCAATTACGTTGTTTTGAAAAGAAAATTAAATTTTCATTTGATTTGATAACTTTGCCACCAACTTGGTTGTGCATTATGCACAAACGTCTATGGAACCGAGGCATAAAGGAAAACCTGCAAAGCAGCACAGCGCATTTTATTGCGTTGCATATTGCACATTTCTCTTGCAGCAGCTTATTTGCTGTTGCAAACATACAACAACTATTGTATTAACCAACAAGTCATATACACCCACACACACACAAAGCTTATGCTGCGCAAATTATGGTATAATTCGAAAGCTTTGCGCTGTTAGAGAGAGTTTGTGTGAGTGTATGTGAATGCGTGTGCCTGTATCAAAGTGTGACACAGACTAAGAGTAGCTGCGGCAAACACGATAGGCAGCCGCTGTGGCATGACATTCAATTACAATTCAGTTACACAATTTGTATGCCAACAATCTGTAGGGGTATTTTCTGTTTTTTATATCTCTTTTTGCCTTGTGGGTTGAACTTTTTTGTTGCATTTTTTTTGTGTTATTACAAATTGCAATATAAATTGTATCTTCAGTTTATAAAATTATAATAATATGAAAAGGAAACAAACAAGTGGTGGAAAATTCAATTTGTTGTCGGTTTTTTTCACAAAAGCGCAGGCGAACTGATGAACAAACGGACGGAAACAACAGCTACAGCGAGTCTTAAGACATTGTTTATTTAATAATACTATAAATAAAATGATCAGTTGGATTTGCCATAGCTAGGAGTTATATAAAGGCTCATGAAAAAAATGGCTAAAAATTAGCTTAGCTCTTTGTAAACTAGAAAAAAGTTTCGTTTGTACATAAAATATAGAAATTATACAGCATACAAGCAAACTTAAACTATGCTAGCAAGTGTATAGCTTCTTGGAGTCGAAAAATTTTAGAAATTGGAAGGGGAAAGACGATATTTAACCGAAAATTTAATTAAAGGAAAGTTATTTTTATGTCGACTTTTTAAAAAGTTCATGTGTTGAGTTTGCGAGATAACTTAAATGAATTCTTTTAAAATTTAACAATTTTTGGAATTCATTTTATTTTGTTCATTGGTAGGAAAAAGACAAGCAAAGTTACAGCATCCCAACAAGTACTGAAGAGTAGATTTCTTGGAAAAGTGGTAAAATTTACAATTCAAATATAGGTTCCCTAGAATTGTGTGAGGGATGCTATTGAGTACCTGTATTTACGTTCTATTTATGTAGATCTTGCTAAAGCTTTTTATTAAACAAATTGTTTTTCTTATTTCTTAAGACAATTTTTTAGATTTTTGTTGGTTGGTGTGTTCTCAACATATAAAGGTTTCATTATAACAATAAACATTAACAGTTAGATCTCAGTACTGTTAAATACAATCGCATAGATTTCTTTTATTATGACATGGAATGTTTAGAGAACAATTACACTTGGTGTTATCTTTCATTCTGGAACCGTCACTGGCATGAAGGCTAGAACGGGTATCAGGTATACCATGCGTAAGTCCTGTCACAGTCAACTGCAATTCTTTAAATGGCGGTCCCAGCTAAGTTGTCGACAGTTACTCATAGTAGAAGGAATCTTTGTTCAACTGTAGGTCCTGTTCTACGAGTCTAAAAACAATATTGGGTTCACTCAACAACTTGTGAGGAGTCGTGCCATATATCACTAATAGTCTGCCAAGGGTAAGTATGCGAGTAAGTTCAGAACTATATTTTGTCTACTTGATCATGGAAGACAAAATATTGACAATAACTTACATAATTGCATGAAAATCACTTTTGGTTGAAATTTTGGACAAACAAATACTTTTAGTGACTTCCCTGCTATATGAACTAGGGCTTTGCAATATGAAAATAAAAAATAACCTCATACAAATAACTTAAGGTCGGCCGTGTCATGATGGTTACTCTTCTATCCATGCACAGTGGTTGCCGTTTCATACAAAGAGCGGCCAAATATAGAAGGAGTTTTCATAGGTGAATAATATTTGGCACATCTCACAGTCTCTTTTAATGGCACCAATTTCTTAAATTTGGTTAAAATCTGTGAAAGCATTCAAGGATCTCTCTTAGATCCTGAAAATTTAAGTTTCATAGTAGGCTCACCAAAGTCGTCATTTCCATTGATTCCATCAATCTATGACTAAATCTAAAGTTTGGTCAATGTCGGACAACGGATTCAAGGACCTCTAGATCCTGAAAATTTAAATTTCATAGTAGGCATACCAAAGTTGGCATATCCATTGATTCCATCAATCTATGACTGAATCTAAAGTTTGGTCAATGTCGGACAAAGGATTCAAGAACCTCTCTTAGATCCTGAAAATTTTAATTTCATAGTAGGCATACCAAAGTTGGCATATCCATTGATTCCATCAATCTATGACTAAATCTAAAATTTGGTCAATGTCTGACAAAGGATTCAAGGACCTCTCTTAGATCCTGAAAATTTAAATTTCATAGTAGGCATACCAAAGTTGGCATATCCATTGTTTAAGCAATCTTTTTTAAAGAGGTTTTTACCTTTTATTTTGGACCTTCACTTGAAAGTTACTCACGCTGCGAAACAAAATTATTTTCATAGTCTGTCTTTGGCAGCTATTCTTAAAGAGGACAGGTGAAATAAAGCAAAGAGCATTAAAGAGCATTTATTGTGAGATAGTGTTGTCACAGTATTATCCAGAATTTTGACTTAATTTTTTTATTTCTGGCCAATGGGGCGACCACTGTGCCATGGTTCGATTCAAATCATCTACATTATCTTTTATGGTCGGCAAGCTGGACGTTAACGACAGCAATCAGCATGTCTTGTAAAAGTTTCTCAATCAGCTGACGTTCTCAATCGTCTATAAACAAGTTGGTGCCTTTACATGTGAGTCTATAAATTGAAAGTATGTTAATTTACAACCTTATTCAATATTATCATTCAAGGGTAATTAAGTAAATTAACTATGACCAAATAAAGTGGAAGTGTAAAGAAGTGTTTTAGTTACGATGAAGATCCAAAGAAACAATTATATGTAGAAGAGGTAAACGGCGTATGATTACTATTAATTCCACTTTTATATTACTATAACTCATACGTACAATACAACGGCGATGTTTGATTCAAATACAAGGTTTATAAAAAGTTAACTTACATATAAATCGGTGATGCGTCGATTAGCCACAGCAGGGTATGGCGAAGGGTGCCCACAACAGTCAATATGAATTCAATTCAGGGGAATACAGCGTACGATTTTTAACGTCAATTGCGCAAAGAAAATTTTGATTTTATAACAAAGGAAAGGAAAGAACATTTTGGTTATTATAATTATTAGCCTTAAAACTAACTTGACAACATATATATTTATATCGTAGTGTCTAAGTCAGAAGCCGAAATTATTAAAGATTTCCATTCCCTTCGATCTTGTGCGCACCGTCTCCAGTCAGCCCTACCAAGCAGCGTCAGTGATTCCTCCACCTGGTCCTTTCAACGTAGTCGCTGTCTCCCTCTTTTGCGACGTCCTTCGAGGTCTAGAATACCTTTCGTGCTGGAGTTTCCTTATCAATCCTCTCGACATGGCCTAGCTAGCGTAATCGTTGCAATATCGTCGTATAACTCGTACAGCTCATGGTTTATCCGAAACCTGAACTCGCCGTTTACGCAAATGCAGAGAATTTTCCTCTCAAACACCGCCAGATGTACTGCATCCCACTCTGTAAGCACCTAAGATTCGGAGGAATACCACAGGACCGGTAAAATTAGTACCTGGTACAGTTGGACTTTGGTGGTTCGATATAGGTTGGTGTTTATGAAGTCCTCGCGTAGCCCAAAGAAACACCTGTTGGCGAGCACTATTCTCCATTTTATTTCAAGGATGACACTGTTGTTTATGTCCATGACGGATCCGAGGTAGATAAATTCATCCACTACCTCAAAGCAATAGTTCTCAATGTTCACGCTGCGTTCGCAACGGGTGGACATTTTGTTCGATGATACCATTGACTTTGTCTTGTCATCATTCAACCCCATTTTCGCTGACTCCCTTTCGACAGAGGAGAAGACAGCTAAAACGTCTCGCATCGTCAGACCGATAATGTGGAAATCATGGCATATGCGAACACCATGTGGCTCTTATTAAATATGGTGCCAGACATGTTTACCGCTATTTTTCTTAACACCTTCATAATCACTATGTTGAACAGTATGCATGACATCTCCCTGTCTAAGACCTCCCGTCGTATCGAATGGCGTAGATAGGTCCTTGCCTATCCGAACAGAGGATTTGGTATTCGTAAGGGTACATCGGCAGAGACGAATTATTCTCGCAGGAATACCGAACTTAGACATGGCTTCGTATAATAGATGCCTGATGGGACTAACGAAAGTAGCTTTGTAATCTACAGAGAGATGGTAAGTGTCGATTTGCTTCTAACGGGTTTTCTCCAGAATCTGCCGTAGTGTAAATATCTGATCTATCGTGGATTTGCCTGGTCTAGGATCCAATCAAGTTTTCATCACCATTTTTTAAAAAGTACATATCACACTGAGATTCCAATCCTCTGACATGCTCTCCTGAAGCGAAATGTTATCTATGAGCTGTTGCATGCTAAAAACAAGCTCATCTCCACCCACCTTAAACAACTCAGCTGGAGGACCATCAGCCCCAGCGTCTTTGTTTTTCTTTAGGCGGGATATGACAGCTTTTATCTCAGCTTGGCTCAGAGGGGGACACCCGACGTTATCGTCTCAAATTGGTGCACAGTTTTCAGCAACCGAGTTTTGAAACATCAATAGGCTGGAGAAATGATCCTTACATATTCTCAGTACGCTCTCGGAGTCAGTTACGAGATGAGCATCCTTGTCTTTACAGGAGGGAAGACCTGTTCCGTGTATTCTACCATTTATCTTCTAGTAGAATTTTCGGGCTTCACCTCTGTTACTGTATTCTTCAATGCACACTAAATTCCGCTCCTCTAACTCTCGTTTTTTTCACCTAAAGAGTCAAGTCGCCTGCCACCTCTTCTTCCTGTACTTTTCATGAAGAGCTCGCATTACCATTGGCTGCAATTTTTCTCTCTATGCAGCATCTTGTTCCCGGGTGGCATTGCGGCATTCGTGATCGTACCAGGCATTGTCGTCTAAGGGCTTCACATACCCCAGTATGGACCGCGCAGTCCTTTTAATGGAGTGGGCAATATGTTGCCATTGCGCGCTAGTATTTTCGGGAGTTGGAGTAGTTAAGTGAGTTTGTTGGCATAGGCTTTCAGACCATGAACTGCAGTTTAACGATATCCAGCTTTCTCTGTGTCTGGTAGCGCAGGTTTTTCGCATTGCGTAGCCTAGTTCACACCTTCACTGCAGTGAGGTGGTGATCCGAGTTGATGTTCGCTCTCCTGATCACTAGTACGTCTAATACACTTGACGCGTGTCTTCCATCGATTATCACGTGATCAATTTGGTTTCTCGTTACTTGATCGGAAGATATCTACGTTGCCTTGTGAATGTTTTTGTGGTTAAATCATGTGCTGCTAATTATCATGTTCCTACGCTGCAGAGAAATCAATCAGTCTGATTCCGTTTGGTGATGTGTCAGTATGCAGACTCCTGGCCTATTTCCGGTTTAAAATCTCCCATCACGTTTTTAACATCAGACATTGACTCAGACTTAATACTAAATTTTACACACTCGCATAGTCCTTGATCGTATTGCATCAATATATCCGAGACATACGAATGTCCCCGACTATGTTCAGTAATCATTCCCCCATACGTTCTCGTCTCATATATGCCATAGGGAGGGTTATTCTCTCCCCCCATTTGGATTCATCCTTCACGTCAACTAAGTTTGAAAACAATTTTCTCAAACAGACAGTACGCACTAGCTTTCTCACTAGTTTGAGATTACTTCACTTTATCCTAGTTCACATAAATATTTTCAAAAACTAGCTCTGACTCGACCGATCATTAGCTACAAGGGAGAAGTTAGAAGCAGTTTACACTCAACTAGCTCTGACTCGACCGATCATTTTAGCTACCTAAAACTATATAATTAATTCCACTATTACCAACGATCGGGCACTTTGGGATGCCATCTTTGCTTACAAATTTTCCAGGATCTGGCGGCCAAAGGATTGGTGTTGACTGTGCTTCCACGGCAGTATCTGGTCTCCAATTTGATGTCCATTTGAACAAGATTCTCTTAGCTGCTGCTGTCCCATCTTTCACAGCTGCAAACCGCTCTCTTCTTTCCCCGGCGATGGGAAATAACTCACGTCTTCTTTCACCTTGAATTTCATCTTTCAAACCGCATTTAAAGACAATGACTTAAATGGCTTGTGATGAAATTTCTGTTGTTCCTCGTTGGCATGGAATAAATCGTTGCTTTCTATATGAACATGTCTTTCCTCTTCGGAATCTTCATTGGCATGGACGTCGTTAGGCAGAGCGTCGGCACTAATTTATTCGTTAATTACTTCCACAGAATCGACAGTCATGAATCTATTAGAGTCGATTTCACGAATTTCCTTGTCATCATTGTTATTCGACTCATCTTTTTTCGATGGTTCCATCATGGAAGTATTGGTCTGCAAAGTTTTAGCCAACTTTGCGTTCTCCATTTTAAGTTCGATGTCCTCTTCTTTTAACAGCGACAGTTCCCGCTCTTGGCACTCATTAAGTTTTTGAATGCTCTCATTTTCATTTCGAAGTATTTCAACCTTCCGTTGAGTTGTGAAGAGCAAGGACGTTTGTTTACTCAAACGATGGTTTTGATCAGCAAAGTCATTCTGCATATCCTTCTCGAGTTTTGTCATTTCCTGTAGGTTTTTGCTCACTGACGACACCATTGACTCTGCTGTTTGCTTTAAACATTGCTCATGTTGCAATTGCTTTTTTAATGATACTTCCAATTTTTCTTTCACACGCAATTGAGTGGAAACTGCTTCTAACTTCTCCTGATTAGATTTGTTGTATAACTGGAGTTTGGCCTCTGTTTCAGTCAATTGGTCTCTTAGAACTTGCAGTTCAACTTTTGCAGCATCCATGAACTCCTTTTCTTCAATTAACTGGCTCGTTAACCGTTTATTTTCCAATTCTAATTCAGTGCATTTTCGTTCCGTCCAGAACTTTTGGCACGAACAATCAAAATATTTGGTTCGGATTCTTTTTCGCTAGTTTTCTGTATGTTCCCATTTCATACGTTCCTGAACGAGTTCATCCTTTAAACTAATTATCTCTTGCTTCAGAGAAACCATTTCTTCCTCCTTTATAACAAGATTCCTTTTTGATCTGCTGGTGGTAGAAAGGTATTTCCTTTCATCAAAAGATTTAAATTGCCTGGCTTGGACAACATCTTCCAGCATCAATACTTCTTCCTGGTGTCTCTCAGCTTCCTGTTCTATGGCTGTGTGAACTTCTTCCTTCTGCTTTTCAAGTCTCTGGCGCAGAACAGGATCAGGAGCGAACGCCTCCATGTACTCTCTTAGTTCGAGAGATGTTTGGAGCAACTTTAATTGATCTCGTCTGCCCTCTTCAAGCATCTGGCGCAGGATCATGGTATCATACCCACGTCATATATAGAAACTATTAAAAGATTATCTACCGCAAGGACTCTACAAATTGTTTTGCCACAAAGAATTTGTATGCCTTATCTACAGTATCAAAATAACCTGACTTCTGTTATAATGTTTTGTTTTATAAGAGCTCTTAAAATATTAGCATGTTATGCTGATGACAAACAGCTCTCTCTCTCTCTCCCTTTCTGCCTTTCCCTCTTTTGTAATTATCCACATGTCATTATATAGTTATTTATTTTTTCTCTCCAATGTCAGCTAAAGTTTACACATGTGCACAAATATGTAGATACACATGTGTGTGCACCGGGGTACCTGCCGTTGATGAATCACGTCATGACATTTAATTACTTCTACTGATTATTTAATGTTTTTAAACAGTTTAAACTTTATTAATATTTCATGTACTTTGTATTTTGCCAGCAAACAAATAAACAAACGTGCAAATATTCAATATATCCTTCACATGTTTATAAGGATACAAAACCCATACACATTCACACATATACGTACATGAACGTACTCATCACGAGGACGTGAAAGTGTCAAGTGTTGAGTGTGGAAGTGAATATGTAACTGGCAGCGCGTAATTGCTGGCATGCAAGTAAACATAAAAGTATATGTGAGTGTGTGTGTGTGAGTTTGCATGTTTATGGCTAAAGTATAAAAATTAATAACATATAAACTGTTGACATGCCACATAATGACTTTCATTATGCCAACCGTACATTATACAGGTAATTAATTTTTTTTTTCATAATATATAACAAATTTTTCTTTTTTCCCATGCACGAAAATTAAAAATAAAATGTTTCACTCTTCAACTGCAGTGGCCGTTGCAGTGGCAAACGGCAACAGCAACAAACATCAACCAATACAAGTGAGTTATAACAACGTTGAACAAACATTTGCCATGAAAAATTGTATTCAAATACATTTGTATCATCATGAGAGAGTGTGGTAAGTAAACAATGATGACATAAACATAAAATTATTAACAAATATTGTAGCGAGAAATTCATTTAAACAGTGGGGAGTAAAACTAAGGTATAGTTGTTAAGAAGGGTATAAATAATTTTTCGACTGAGGTATATGAAGGCAATAATTTGTATATAATGTTATGCATTGAGAGGAGGAAGCAAGTGTGATACTGGCCGCTGCTTGTGGCGTTATACAAAGCATTACTCATATCAGTGCAAACCACATCCTGATAGCATATTTGCTTGCTACAGTACATTCGTTTTTTTATAAATATATTGCAGGTATTTATCTAGCACATCATATTATATTAAGAGTTAATATGGAGGTACTACAAAAAACAATTATTGCTACCACGACTTATGAATATTGATATTTATAATGAATCGAAGTACTGCAATTTTAAAGGTTATTAAGAACGTTAGTTTTTTCTGGATGTGTATGAAGTGAATAGAGGGAAATGTGTTACAGTGCTGTTGTTGGGTCATGGAAATGTCTATGTTATTCTGTAATTCTGAAATATGACATAAAAAAACTAAACAGTTATAAAGTTTTTTCTGGTCGAAGTTGTAATTAAAATTACTCGACATCTCTTAAAGTCATGCTTACTTACTTACTTAAGTGGCCAATTACAACTTACGAACGTGGTTCATAAATTTGAGGCCTGAAGTATTAAAGAATTCTGCACGCTTCGGTCTTGTGCGTGTGCTCTCTAGTTAGTCATACCAGATGGTGGCACGTCGCCTACCGCTTGGTCCTTTCAACGGAGTTTAGGTATCTCTGCTCTACGCCGTCCTTCAGGTTAGCCTTCAAACTCTTTCTCGCTGGAGCATTTACATCCATCTAGGCAACATGTCCCAGCCATCGTAGTCGTTGGATTCTCACTCTTTTACCTACGTCAATGTCGTGGTAAAGCTCACACAACACATGGTTCATCCGATGGCGAAACTCGTCGTCGACACAGATAGGTCCATATCTATTTCGGAGTACTTTTCTCTAGAATACCCCCAGGGTTTGTATGTCCTTAGTAGTAAGCACCCACGATGCGGCAGCATACAACAGAACGAGTAAAATAAGCACCTGGTTTCTATTTCTTAGTATTCCGACATAAGGTGTTGTTACTAAAGTGCTCCCGAAGTCCTTAAAAACATCTTTTAGCTAGCACTATTCTCAGCTTGATTTTTTGTTTGACACCGTTTTTATACCATCACCCTTAGGGATGAGGGTATATATCATTTGATACGAAAAAAAGTGTAACGCATTAAAGGAGACGAGTTAGACCCCAAGTATCTTAAGACCAAATTCGTTTCAGAACTTTTTAAGAAGAATGAGCTATGTCCGTCTGTCTGGCTGGCTGGCTGGATGGCTGGTCAGCAGGATAACTCGAGTAAACCTTAACGGATCGGTATGAAAATTTACCAGTATCAATATTTTTCAAAACGAACTTATGGGATTGTAAATGGGCTGAATAGCCCCACCCCTTCTGGTACCTCCCATACAAAATTACCTATTTTTGGAAAATTATTATTTCTTCCATAACTTCCAAACGGACAACCGCAGGATGTTTGAATTTGGTCAGTTTATTTATCTTGCAAAAGTAGAGAAACCCTAAGAAAACCGAAACCTTTGCCCCACCCATTCTGGTACGTCCCATACAAATGACCGAATTGACCCTTATAGTTTTACATACATATCTTTTTTGCAAGTAAACTGAGATCACTCAAATTTTGCGTATGATGTTTGCTTATAAATATTAGACTCATGTATGAATATGGACTATATCGGTTCACGCCTTCTGGTACCTCCCATACAAAATGACCTATTTTTGGAAATTATATATTTCTCCAATAACTTCAAAACAGTCACTTGGGGGGTTATGAACATTGGTCGATACATTTATGTTGTGATAGGAGGCGAAACCTCAGAGAGCCTAACTATTTGACACACCCCTTCTGGTACCTCCCATACAAATGACCGAATTGACCCTTATAGTTTTACATACATATCTTTTTTGTAAGTAAACTGAGATCACTCAAATTTTGCGTATGATGTTTGCTTGTAAATATTAGACTCAGGTAGGAATATGGACTATATCAGTTCACGCCTTCTGGTACCTCCCATACAAAATTACCTATTTTTCGAAAATTAATATTTCTCCTATAACTTCCAAACGGACTCTTGGGGGGTAATGAAAATTGGTCGATTAATTTATGTTATTATAGGAGGCAAAACCCTAGAAAACCTAACTATTTGACGCACCCCTTCTGGTACCTCCCATACAAATGACCGAATTCACCCCCATAGTATTACAAACATATCTTTTTTCTAAGTACACTGAATTCAGTCAAATTATGAGTAATTTGTACGCTTATGAAAATATGAATCAGGAGTAAAAATGGACTATATCGGGTCACCCCTTCTGGTACCTCCCATACAAAATTACCTATTTTTGGAAAATTAATAATTCACCCATAACTTCCAAACGGTCATTTGAGGGGTAATGAAAATTAGTCGGTTAATTTATATTGTGATAGGAGGCGAAACCTCAGAAAACCTAACTATTTGACACACCCCTTCTGGTACCTCCCACACAAAGGACCGAACTCACCCCTATAGTCTTACATACATATCTTTTTTTGTAAGTGCACTGAATTCAGTCAAATTATTCGTAAGTTGTACGTATGAAAATTTGAGTTAGGAATGAATAAGGCTGTTTCGGTTCACCCCTTGTGGTACCCCCTATCAAAATTAATTCTTTTTGAAATATTAATATTTCTCACATAAATTCCAAACCGGCACCTATACCCCTTACACAAATAAGTAAAGTTTTGGACGATTTTGCACCACAAGCAGGGGAAAAAATATACATAAGTAATTTTATTTTAATTAAAAATCTATTCATTTCAATAACTCAAGACTTCAACAATATCTTATATTGGGTGATGGTATTTATCAGTCAGCTTACCTGACTGAAATTTCTGTACTGGTTGATACATACATTTATGATGATCAAAGAGAACATGGTGTTACAGTGCATACAGAGCAGTATATTGCCAAGCTACTAAACTTTTTGCCCCAGGTTAAAAGAATTTTAATGACTTCAATCAACGCATATTGTTTTAGTAAGGTGGGACAACATGTCCCACCTCTAACAACTCATTAGTGCAGTATCGAAAAGTGGTAGCATTAACTAGTCACCTCGTAGCTCAGACTTATGCCCAATAGACTTATTTATTTTGGAATATCTTAAAAGTTAAGTTTTCTACATCAACCTAGTACGACTTATGGTATTAAAGGAATGTCTTCAAAGGAAAATGCAGAACATTTATCAGAACAACTGTTAAGTCTTCATTGAAAATTTCTGCTGCACGTTAAAGCAGTGTCGAAATAAATAACTCCTAGGCCAATAAAATCCAAAACTGCTTTTATTGTGTTATAAGATTTTGGTTCTAGCATGATTTGGGGTTGCAAAACACGCAACTGAGGTCCGTTTTGAGAAAAGTGTTTCATGAAAGCGCCAAGTGAGTAAGTTGAAAGACCGTCAGTCGACGGTCTTAGTGGGTTAAATGAAAAATAAAAAAGACATTTAATACTTACTTACTTACTTAAGTGGCCAATTATAACTTACGAACGTGGTTCATAAATTTGAGGCCTGAGGTATTAAAGAATTCTACACGCTTCGGTGTTCTGCGTGTGTTCTTTAGTTAGTCCTACCAGATGGTGGCACTTCGCCTACCACTTGGTCCTTCCAACGAAGTTTGGGTCTCCTTGCTCTGCGCCGTCCTTCAGGTAAGCCTTCAAACAACTTTCTCGCTGCAACATTTACATCCATCCAGGCAACATGTCCCAGCCATTGTAGTCGTTGGATTCTGACTCTTATACCTACGTCGATGCCGTGGTAAAGCTCACACAGCTCATGGCTCATACGATGGCGAAACTCGCCTTTGACACAGATAGGTTCATATATTTTTCGGAGTACTTTTCTCTCGAATACTCCCAGGTTTTGTATGTCCGTTGTAGTAAGCACCCACGATGCGGCAGCATACAACAGAACGTGTAAAAAAAGCACCTGATTTCTATTTCTTAGTATTCCGACATAAGGTGGTGTTACTAAAGTGCTGCCGAAGTCCTTAAAAACATCTTTTAGCTAACACTATTCTCAGCTTGATTTCATGTTTGACATCGTTTTACTTATTGACAGAAGATCCGAGGTAAGCAAATTCATCTACTACCTTAAAACAATAATTGTCAACGATCACGGTGCGTCCCATCGAGAGGAGTCATTGTTTGTCGAAATCATTATTATGGTTTTGTCCCTGTTGACCGCACAACCCATTTCTGCTTACTCCTTTCCTAGTGATGAGAAAACTATAGTTACATCCCCCAGATTTCGGTTAATGATGTCTATATCATCGGCATATGCCAGTAGCATGTGGCTCTTGTGGAACATGGTGCCAGACATGTTGACATCAGCCTTTCTCATCACCTTCTCCATAACTATATCAAATAGTGTACAGGACATTCTATCGCCCTGCCTGAGACCTCTTTTCGTATTGAATGGTTCAGACTGATCTTTACCAATCTTAATCGAGCATTTGGTGTTTGCCAAGGTACTTCTGCAAAGTCGAATCAGCTTTGCAGGAAACCCAAACTCAGACATGGCCTCATATAGCCTATTCATTATCATAGAGTCGAAGGTAGCCTTGTAGTCTGTTTTCCCTGAGTTCTTTCCAGGATTTGTCGTAAGGTGAATATTTGATCCGTAGTAGATTTGCCAGGTCTAAAGCCGCACTGATATGGTCCAACTAGTTGTTCTACAATTGGCTTTAGACGTTCACATAATATGCTTGAAAGGACCTTGAATGCAATTGGTAATAGGCTTATTCCACGGTAGCTGTTACATTCACTACGATCTCCTTTCTTGTATATGGGACATAACAGACTGAGACTCCAATCCCTGGGCATGCTCTCCTCTAGCCAGATGTTCTCCATGAGCTGATGCATGTTCATTATCAGCTCCTCCCCGCCAGTCTTAAACAATTCAGTAGGGAAACCATCGGCCCCAGCTGCATTATTTTTAAGTCCGGAGATTGTCACACGTGTCTCGCTCTGGCTCGTAGGTGGACAGTTTGGTGTTAACTGTCATCATGGATTGGAGCGGGGTCTTCTGGAGTGTTGTCCGTATCCAGAAGATTTCTGAAATGTTGTCTTCATATCTTCAGAACGTTATACGGGTCCGTCACTAGCTAACTATCGCTGTCCTTGCAGGAGGGCAACCCTGTTCTACACATTCTCGCCTTAACTCTCTGGTACAATTTTCGTGCTTCCCGTCTACTTCGGAACAACTCTGTGCACTCATCCTGTCTCTTTTTTAGCTCCTTCTTTCTCCTTCTAAAAAGACAAGTTGTCTTTCGTCTCTTCTCCCTATGCCGTTCGCGAACAGCTCGAGTAGTGCGGTTTCACCTTCTATGCAGCATCCGATTTTCTCGTGGCATTGCGACATTCATCATCGTATCAGGCAGCTTCTTGAGACAGCTTTGAGTATCCAAGTATGCTTCTCGCTGTCCGTTCTATGGAGTCGGCTATGTATTCCCACTGCGAGGTTCTATTATCAGAGGTTGGAGCATTCCGTAGCAGTTGAGTTAGGTGGTTGGAGTAGGCGTCCGCTACCTCTGTGGTCAGCAGTTTACCGCTGTCCAGCTTTCGTTGTGCCTGGTTACGTACGTTTTTCGCCATTCTTAGTCTTGTGCGTACCTTAACTGCAGTAAGGTAGTGGTCGGAGTCAATGTTCGCATACCTGATCACTCATACATCCAGAACCCTCGATGCGTGCATTGACTACCACGTGATCTATCTGATTCCCCGGCAATTGATCTGGAGATAACCATGTTGCCTTATAAATATTTTTATGGTCAAATCTAGTGCTGCTAACTACCATATTTCGTGCCGCAGATACATAAATCAGTGTGATGCCATTGTTCAACGTTCCGGTGTGCAAAGTGAATTTTCAGATGGCAGACTCAAATGCTATATCCCTTCCTATTTTAGCATTAAAATCGACTTGTACAATTCTGATGTCATGGCTTGGCCTACGGTCATATACATTTTTTAGGCTCTAGTAGAACTCGCCTTTGTCCTCATCACTTTTCTTTTCTGTCGGAGCGTGGGCACATATAAATGTTATGTGGAAAAACTTTGTTTTGACTCTTATAGCGATCCCGGATAGAGATAAGTGATAAGTTTTCCTACCGTTTGGGGGTTGTCTATCTTCACAGGTGACTCAAAAATTGACATCGGTATAGGTTCACGTGTCTTCAGCGTGTATCACAATTGCAGACAATTCTTCCGATTGGATGACGATTGCAGTGTTTTTTAGGCGGAGATCTTCGCAATTTTAAAGTGTACGAAATAACCATTGAAATTGAAACTAATGGCATATGCTCTGCATTTGTTCAATTCTTCATAGAAGAAGGATGGAACTCCTAGGGAAATGGTATTTTGATTGTATCAATGAAATAAAGTCATGCAACATGGAATATATACTATGGACCATAATGGTATCCGAATGGTGTAATGACAAAAACTTACGACCGAGTGATTGCATATCTTTAACCTAACCTAACCTTGTATAGTTTAGAGTATGTCGTAAGCTTACCTTATTCAACATATCTTTAAACTGCAATTCTTTTTCCACAATTCCTTCCATCATATTCGGACATCTTGTCACTATCAGTCATCTTGCTTAATTTCGTAAATTGAACGAAAATTCTTTAAATTGATTAATTGGGGTATTGTCGAAATTACATTCAAATTCGGTTCACTTCTCACGCTTGTTGCCTCTCCCTATATCTCCCTCTTCCACCTTCTTCCGTTTGTTCTAACTGTTAATGCATTTTTTTCGGTTGTTAATAAATATGACATTAATTAAAACATAAACTCGTTTCAGTTTTATGCCACAAGAGAATAAAATCTGTCAACCCTCGAGCAAACAAAGCAGAAAACATGCACAACAACAACAACGACAAAAACGTACACCAAAGTAAAAAGCAATTTCCACTTGAATCCACCATAAAGACCAAGAATCCTTTAGCAAAGCCTGACACAAAACAACAACAACAACAAAGAACACGCCTAAACAACACGCAGAAAACAACGGCAGCAAACTTGGGTAAACAAAATCGCAATGACAGTCAAAACGCAACATCAAGCGTTCTATGGCCACGACAAGCAGAAAACGAATGTCAACAGAATAAAGAATAGAAAAAGCAAGGGGGGATAAAATAATAACAACAACTACAGTAACAACAACAACAGCAACAATAAAATTACGAGTTGTGAAAACCAATTGTGCACAAAAGCGAAAAATTAAAAAAGTTCCACAAATTGAATCCGTTTAAAGTAATTACCCCTCCAGTTCACAAAAAGAATTGGGTGAGCAAAAAAAAAATTATATCATCATTTGAAATGAAGCGTAACTTGTGGTGGAGGCAAAAAAACAAAACGCGACGGCAATGCACAAAACCGCAAGGAAAAAAAGGCAAGAGTTTTTCTTTATGCCAATATTGTTGCAGGATGCCAACATGGGCAGCCAGGGAATACTACAGTGCGATTGATTTTTTAAATGACATTGAATGAAAAATATCACTCAAATTCTTAGGGGGATTTTACGCCGTTGGGAACGGTTATACATAATTGAGGTCCAATTGAATTTTAAAGATTTGTGCATTAAAGTGATTTATGGAAGCCCTTTGTTTTTGTTGTTGTTGTGGTATATGGTTATCATAGAGCAATAGTAGAGCTTTGACGGTAACAAATTTGTAATTTTAGTTAATACTTTATACTTCGTCAAAGAGTGTTATGTTTTAGTATGATAACCCTATTTGCTATACGGCAAAAACATAGTCTGCTCTTAAAAGTTTAGCTTTAGAAGAGGACATGCTCTCACATCTTTCTTGGAATTGGCAAAAAATTCCTCAACAACCCATTGTAGCGTACTCTGATGACCAGAGGATTACATTTTAACATATTTTGCGTCTGCCGTTTTTCCTCTTTTAAATATTCCGCAAAAGTTCTCAATTAAAAAGTTTTGTTTTTCTGCCATTCATTTCCGAATTCTATTCTCTGCGACCACAATAATAAACATCTTTTGTTAATAAAATAAGCAATGGCAACAAATGATAGAAAAACAAAGTGCCACGATATAAAATACCAATTAAAATAAGTTGGTGTGTATATGTTTTTTTTCTTTTTTGAATAATTTAAACTATACCGCATATAACAGTTCAATTATCTAGTTTTTTTTTGTTTGGGGTTTTAAATATCTGTAAACTAAATTTAACCAAATAATTGCTAATAATACAACCCATATGTGAAAGGGCAGAAAAAAATTTGTTTATGTGATTCATTAAGAAGCTTTTTGTGCACTCGTTTTTTTTCCGACGTATTGTACGTAACTAGTATTACAATGGTTACCTTTTTCTATTCAGTATATTTTGACAAACTGTCGTGAAGAGACCTATACTGACACAAAGTCTCCGAATTATTTAACTGTACTACGAAATATATCTCTCTGTATCGTATGTTTTTTGTGCACTTCGCACTACATATGATGTGTGTATCATCGATCTTAAGAGCTCACTATTACCAATACCATCACCATATTTTCATCACAGTCTACATAATACCCGACGGTAGAGACCACGTCCAGGCCGCCGTGAGAACAATATTGCAACTGCAACGGAGAGAGCGACGGAAGACTGTGTCCACTGAAATCATCTCAGTGCGCAATATCTTTAAAGTATCATATGCACAGCTCACAGCTTAGTGAGTTTTTCACAAGGATCGTGGTATAAAGTCTTAAAGATTTAACTCGTTTTAGAGTTAAAGCAGCCATACTCGAAATAATGATTTAGTTTCATTCAATTACCTCTGAAACAGTGATAGTGATATATTTATATACATATATATAAAAATATAAGCTGACATTACTGTTATACAGGAAATCCGGTGGACTGGATATGAATGCTCACAGATGAGGATGTGTGGCATGTATTACAGCTGCCACGCGGATAAGCATGAGTATGGTTGTGGATTTGTGGTCGGAAAGAGATTACGACACCTGGTCTCTAGGTTTACTTCTGTCAGTGAATGAATCGCTACCATAAAAGGGAAAGCAAAATTTTTGACATCACACTGATATGTGCTCATGCTCCGACGGAGGAGAAAAGTGATGAGGTCAAAGACGATTTCTACGCCCAACTTGAAGAAAAATATGACCGTAGCCCGTGTACTGATGTTAAAATCGAGCTGGGAGATTTTAATGCCAAAATAGACCGGGAGAATGTCTTTAGTCCAACAGTCGGAAAATTTAGTATGCATACTGACACATCGCCAAACGGAATCAGACTGATTGATTTCTCTGCAGCAAGGAACATGGTAATTAGCAGCGCAGCACACGAGTTGGACCACAAATATATTCACAAAGCAACGTCAATATCTCCCGATCAAGTTACGAGAATCCAAATAGATCACGTGGTAATCAATGGAAGGCACGCATCAAGTGTCTTAGACATACGAGTGATCAGAGGTGCGAACATCAACTCGGATCACCACCTCAGTGCAGTGAAAGTGCGTACTAGGCTAAGCAGGGCGAAAACACTGCGTAACCAGGCACAGAGAAAACTGGATATCGCTAAACTCCAGACCACGGAGATAGCCAACGCCTAATCCAAACAACTCACTCAACTACTTCTTGATGCTCCAACTCCCGAAAATAATAGCGCGCAATGGCAATATATTGCCTACTCGATAGAAAGGAGTGCGCGGTCCGTACTGGGGGATGTGAAGCCCTTAAACGATAATGCATGGTACAATGACAAATGCCGCAATGCCACCCGGAACAAGATGCTGCATACAGGGCCAAACTTCAGTCAATGATCTAGATCCAACGATCTATTCATGAAAAGTACAAGGAGAAGAGACGGGAGGCGACTCGACTCTTCAGACGAATAAAACATGGGCTGAAGCAGCAGAATACTGTGTGCATTGAAGAATACAGGAAAAGAGATGAAGCCCGAAAATTCTGCCAGAATATAAATGGTAGAGTATATGGCACAGGGCTTCCCTCCTGTAAAGACTAGGATAGACATCTCCTATCAAGACAAGGATGGTAATCTCGTTATGGAAAAATCACTTCTACAGCCTATAGATATCTGAAAGTTTGGTTGCTGAAAACTGTGTACGAATACGAGACGATAACATCGAGTGAGCTCCTCCGAGACAAGGTGAGATAAAAACTGCCACACCACGCCTATAGAATAACAAGGCCCCTTGTGCTGATGGTCTTCCAGCTGAGTTGTTAAGGTGGGAGAGAATTAATCATAGAGAATATTTGGCTTCAGGAGAGTATGCCAGAGGGTTGGAATCTCAGTGTGCTATCTCATATTTACAAAAAAAGGTGACCGTAGTGAGTGTAAAAACTACCGTGGAATTATCCTCTTACCGATTGCGTATAAAGTCCTCTCTAGCATACTGTATAAACGTGTAAAGCCAATTGTGGAAAACCTAATTGGACCTCAGACCAGGAAAATCCACGGAGGATCAGATATTTAACCTACGGCAGATTCTTGAGAAGCAAATCGACAGTTACCACCTCTTGCATTCGATAGTCCCATCAGGCATCGACAATAAGAATCCATGTCTGAGTTGAAGATAATTCGTCCCTGCCGGTGTACCCTTTCGAATACCAAATCCTCTGTTTGGATTGACAAGGATCTTTCTGCGCCATTCCATACAACGAAATGTCTTGGACAGGTTGATGGTTTGTCAAGCATACTGTTCAACATAATGAAGGAGAAGGAGTTAAAGAAGCAGCGGTATACATGTCTGCCACTCTATTTAATATGAGCCACATGCTGCTCGCATATGCGGATGATATCGACATTATCGGTCGGATGATAAGAGATGTGACAGCTGTCTTCTCATCTGCTGAAAGGGAGTCAGCGAAAATGGGTTTGGCAGTGAATGAGGACAAGACAAAAGAGGGTCGCTTATTATCTGAGAAAAGAATGCAGCATACTAGGCAACACTGCAGCCAATGGTAAGGCGTGCTGTGAGAAAGAAGAGGAATTATACGAAACGCTTTTTTGCGTCTATGGAGTGGAAAAGAGAGCATTGATATAAAAATATACAGGGATAGAGTTGAAGATCGAAAGATTTACCAAGATATAAAATTCATTGAACAGTGATCCCCACGTGTAGAGAGAGAGAGAGTTATGGTATGGAGTAAACATTTTTGTACTCTGCTCGTTCCCGAAGTAGCGCAAATGACGAAATCATCCCAATCCTCGATGACAGAGTAGATTGACCGCCTCCCAGCCAAAGCGAGATCAGAACGGTAATTTCAAAACACAAATTTATTTGCCCCTTGCATGCTATTAATGAAATATGGAAGAACTTCCCTCTGTAACAAACACCAGCATATTTCCTCCTTGTGTGATATTAACGAAATATGGAACAGCTTCACTTCGTGACAGTGGGCTCTACTGCAAGTCGTCTGCATAATAGTCGAAAATATGAAAAAATATGGGTGTTCTATGTCCTGGTATTACAAAAGACGATCCAAGTGTGTGCACCAACTAACGTATGATTAGCCTTTTACCCATCGCATACAAGATCCTGTCTATTGTCTTATGTGAAACTATAAAACCCATCCTAGCGAACTTAAAAGTCCTGTCTAGTTTGTTTTGTGAACTTTAAACTGTTCTATGTCCTGGAATTACGAAAGGCGATCCAAGTGTGTGCACCAACTAACGCTGGATTAGCCTTTTACCCATCGCATACAAGGTCCTGTCTAGTGTCTTATGTGAAACTATAAAACCCATCCTAGCGAACTTAAAAGTCCTATCTAGTTTGTTTTGTAAAACTATAAAAACCACCCTTAGTGGACCTTATCAGTGTGGGTTTGGACCTGGTAAATCCACCACCGACCAGATATTCACACTACAACAAATTCTGGAGAAAACTCAAGAAATGCAGATCGACACATACCAACTGTTTATCGATTACGAAAATTATTAGATGCTATGCCAGAGTTTGGTATCCCCGCGAAGCTGATATGATTTTGCTTCAGATATATTTTTTTCATTAATTAATGTCAGCGAAAGTTTATTGATCTAACATAGTCATAAGCGGAGAAATGGAAAATTATCAAATATATAATTAAAAAAAAACTATTTCATTATGCAATTTGTGTACGAGGGCCGCCTAATGTTTTCAGCACATTGTCATTTTCTGCCGTCATTGCTTTGACGTTACCATACAAAGCACAAGCATTGAACATTACCATTTGCCTTCATTTGAGTTACTTAGATATTTGTCGAGAAATATTCAGTTCTATCATTTGTTTTTGTCCAAACTTAAAATTGGATTTATTGTTTTGGTCTCTGACCATAAACGTAAAGCATTTATAAACCTTTTGTATTGTTTGCACAAAATACATCAACAATAGCCGCTGAAAACAAAACAAAACTATAATTAAAATCTTTTTCAATATTCGAAAACAAATCCCAAACAAAGTATTTTAATGAATGGGGGGAAATAGAAAAGGCGGCAGGCACTGAGATGATAGAAATTTGTGTTACTGAGTGTAAAAAATGTAATGGTATAGGTACGATGAAATTAATGTAAATGAAGCATATAACGTAGAGTAGATAAACCAAAGCAAGCTAAGTTAGAAAAATTATAATTTATAATGTAACAGCCCCGATAATCTTTACTTTCGGCACAATGAAACAATTTTTGTGACAAACTAATGCATGGTATATAAAAATTTATTTTTTACTTTACTTTTACTTTGAAAGAGTTACTCAATGTATCAATGCGTTTTTCAAAACATATAACAAAACATTTCCAGTTGAATTATATTGTAATAGTAGCCAAAACTTCAAAAACCGAATTCATTAGAAGTTTCCACTTTGTAACCTTTTCTATAGTTTTAACACATGTCTGTAAACTTCTGACCACAAGGAAAAAAGTCCTATCTCCGACGTTTAAGGATCCACAAGTAGTCATAAAAAAATAACTAAGAAAAGACCTAAACAATATCGACTAGAATTTTTGAGAAAAACATATTGTAAGGATATTTATTAGTCAGTTCACCTGACTAAAATGTCTGTCGATTTCAGCTTATATAACATATCTACCTCGATTCCTACACCCAATATGGTTTCCCTTTCATTTTGCAATTCTATTGGAAAAACACAAATCTAGAGTAAATAATTAAGCAATTTAAGTTTTACAATTGTTATGCTAAAAGTTGTAAAACTTCTATAAAAAGCGGATAAACACTCCGAACACCCACCACACCCCTGCGAAACCTATCCACTGCGTGGCATATAAAACAAACAAACAAAACCGGCAAAAATGTGTTAAATCCAACACAACAACAGCAAAACAAAAAAAAACATTTTGTAAAATAATTACGAACAACAGAATAAGCCCTGGAATAAACTCGGATATAAAAAATAACTGCGGATTTTTCTTTGCATTTCTACACATTTTTTTTTAGTTTTATTTCTCTGCCCGCAAATCTGGTGTTGTGTTTCTTTTGTTCTCTCCAATGTGAAATGTTGTTTATGCTAAAAATATTTTTCTTTAACACTTCAAAATGAATGCAATTGAAATGAAGTTTTCGTTGAGCTTCGCACTGCAAAATTATGTGGGTGTTTGTGTGTGTGTGTGTTTATGCAACATGCTACGGCAATCCGTAATTGAGTTTGGATAAACAGAACAGTGTTACTGAAGCCCTACACATAGATTGGTGGGTGGGTAAGGTGATGGCAGATATAAGACCTTCATGCGATTGGTTTGTATTTTAATTGAGTTTTAATGCATAATCGTCGAGTTCAATTGTTATTAATGAATTGTGTATGTGATTCTTTAGTGAATACTTAGTGTTTTTAGCTAAAATATTTAATTTTTAAGGTTGAAATAATGTGATGTTAACTAAGCTCATTTGAATATAGGCAAACGAATTGGTAAAGCCACTGAATAATCTTAAGAGAGAGAGAGAGAGATGAAGTTTTCTTGTTTTATTAAAACTGTGCTGGGCTTGTGGTGTACTCAGTACTTAGGTTTTCTTCTATATATTATTTAAAACTTTCACGATCGATATTTTGAGGTTTTATTCCAATTTCTTTCAGGTATAATAATTTGGTCTTGATATTTGATTTGATATCTTGATTTGTAGGAGCTTAATTCTACAACGTATGAGCAACATTATTATTTATGTGTTTCTATAGCTCATACGCCCAAAACTAGTATAAAAACCTGCAGTCGGCAAAAGAATTAAGTTGGTAAGTTGTTAAAAACATATTTTATAAACTTTCCAGAAGTTGACAAACATTTGATTAAATAAAATATGTATGTTGATCATTGATTTATGGATAGCGATATCGTTGAATTGGGACCGGCCGTGGCATAGTGGTTAGAACACGCGACTACTATGCGGGAGATCACAGGTTCAACTACTGGCTCCAGTCATCTTAAAAAAGAAAAATGTTCTTTCATTGTCGGATCCGTATTAGTTTCGAGTCAATCGGCATGTCTAGTAAGAGCTTCTCAAACAGTGACGTTCGCGTCCGTCGATAAACAAGTAGGTGCCGTTAGTTGAGAATCTTAAAATATTAAAAGAAGCTATCCCATACCTCATTCATGGGGTGTAAAGGGAAATTAAGTAAGTTAAGATATCGTGGAATGGTTAGTGGGACCGATGTATAATATAAGTAATCTAGGACCAAACCATACATAAGCTAAAGTCGGGCGAATTGAATGATACATACCCTTCGACTTTTAAAAGATTAGGTTTAGCTGAATATTTATTTGTCAAAACAAATAGCCAATATTATACAGACATTAAATCAGCTAGGGTTCATACAATTTTTTTGTCATCACCAGGGCCAACAAAAGTATGCAATGCATACTTGCATATGCAAATGCATATTACGGGCTTACAGGCATGTTTTGGGGGTTTATGCATATAAAAGCATATTTTGGAGTTTTTAGGTTTAGTTTATTAATATTTTTTTCATTTTCATACATACTTTTCGCACAACACTTGTTACTTTTTTTTTAAAAGCAATATTAATTAATTAATTTTTAAATTCTACAAAGGCTGTATTTTTTAAAGTATGTGTTTCCGGTTTTAACTAATCGAAATGTTATTTTTGTGTTTATACCAAGGATCCATCCATTCACTTTAAAACAGAAATCATTGCGAATAAAAACTTTACGTTGAAACAATGAGCGGTGACACTTTTGGACCTTAGAAACCAAAGTTTCCAAATAAAACTTTTTCACATATAAAGAACGTAGCCATGTTTGTCCTCATCCTTCTTAAACTCTCATATATTCAAAAAAAATTATCTAAATTTCAATAGCGGAAATCATGGATATGTGAGAAAAATTAGTGTGAAGGCGTATACATAATATTTATTATACATTAAAAGATTAAGTACGCCATTGAATTCAGTACGACTTAAAATTATAGAGATGTTAGTCAAAAAATCTCATGCAGTTTTTTTACAGTAGAGTAATTAAACAATAGTTTGAATCTTATAAATGTAATTAACGATTTAATTTTCAACTATTTTTGATGAAATGTATTCAGTGAATAAAATTAATTAAAATCAAAATTTATTGTGCATTTTTTATCAGTTTTAAAGGCATTTTTTTAGTGTTTTTCGTGCTTATCTGATGCGCATATTTTCAGTTTTTCCGGGCATATTTGTGTTGGCCCTGGTCATCACCAAGTATGAGATAGCAGAAAAGGCGAAATAATTACTGGATATTCACATAGTCTTCCTTACTTCTGATCAAATACTTTTATCTACAACATTTGTTATAAACGTGCCATTGCAGTCATGATTAGGTGTGAAAGGTGAACAAAGTTAAGCAGAACTTTTAAAATGTTTTCAGTGATGAAAAATTATACTTGAATTTCAAGCGGCGCATGGGCAACGTTGTATTGAGATGTGTTTCTCGTTGATAGCGGCTGAAAATGATTTGCCAATCTGAGGGTCAAAAAGCAAAAGTATCGAACGAAATAAGGACCATGATTTAAGGATATGCACCTGGAACTCTCTATAGAGAAGGTGTCACTATCCGACTGGCGGATGTCATCAAAAAATATATGGCTGACATCACCCCCATCCAGGAGATGAGAGGAACGGGACATCTATTACATACATCTATTAATGATGCCATGCCGAAAAATTTGAATCTAGTTTTGTAGTTGGTGAGAAAATCACGCACGCATCTTGTCTCGCAGTTCAGTCCTTTAAGTGATCGAATTGCCATATCCCGCATCAAGGGGAAATATTTCTACATCACGCTGATTTGTGCTAATGCCCGACGGAAGATAAAGACGATGAGATTAAAGATGCATTTTTCGAGAGCGGAAACATACGACTACTGCCTGGATACGACATTAAAATCGTTCTGGTAGATAGGAAGCATCGATCGGTCAATTCAGCCTGCATACCGACTCGTCAGACAACGGGTTTAGGTTGGTTAGCTTCGTAGCGGGAAGGAACATGGTAATGAATGGAATCAGATTCCACCACAAAGATATCCAAAGCCCCGATCAAAACACCAAAAATAAATTTGATGGGAGGCATACATCTAGTGTCAGGGACGTACGCATGATCCGTGGTGCTAATATTGGCTCGGATCACTATCTGGTTAAAGACAAGGAGCGCACAAGATTGAGCAGAGCGAAAAACGCACGTAACCAAACCGAAAGAAAGCTGGACATGGCGCAGCTGCAAACCTCAGAGATGGCCACTGCCTACTCAAACCAGCTCTCCCAACTACTACAACGCAAACCCTCTATTTCTGATGTTCCCGATACACAGTGGAAGCATATTGCTCGTTCCACGACAGCCGTACTAGGCCCTCAACCGAATCCTGGTACGTTAAAGAATGTCGCATAGTATCTGAATAACAGAATGCTGCTTATAGGACAACGCTACAGCCAATTGCAACCCGGGCTGTTAGGGACGGCACTAGAAGACTGTAAAACAGGCGAGATCCAGCTACCGTGGGATCAGACTTTTTTACCTGTCGCATATAAACACCTGTCAAGTGTGATATGTGAATGACTAAAGCCAATATTATCCAACCTGATTAGACCTTATCAGCGTGGCTTTAGAACTGCTAAATCCACGGCTGACCAGATATTCGCACTACGACAACTCCTGGAGAAGACCCAAGAAATGCAAATCGACACCTATCATCAGTTTATCGAATACAAAACTGCATTCGACAGTCCGATACGAGAGAAACTATTAGATGCTATGGCTAAGTTTGGCATCCCTAGGATGCTGATACGACTTTGCGGGATGACACTAACTGACACGAAGTCTTAAGTAAAAATAGGCAAGAATCTGATAGAGCCATTTTCCACCTAGTCAGGCTTTTGACAAGGCTATAGTCTGTCATGAGATCTCTTTAACATCATAATGGAGATGATTATGGGGAAGGCAGCAGTAAACACCATTGGCACCATCTTTTAACAAAATCCAAATGTTGCTTGCGTAAGACGATGATATAGATATCATTGGCCGAGGACTGCGGGATGCTATTGCAGACATTTAGAAGCAGTCTGCTGAAGTGGGTCTGGTGATTAATGAGGACAAAGCCAACTTATTTGCTTCAGTTTACTCGTTTGGGACCGGCCGTGGCATTGTGGTTAGAACACTCGACTACCATGCGGGAGATCACAGGTTCAACTCCTGGCTCCAGTCGTCTTAAAAGAATTTTTTTTCTTTCATTGTCGGCTCCCCTCGAATGTTGTCGACAGCAACTTCGCAGTATTAGTGTCGAGTCAATAGGCGTAAGTAAGAGCTTCTCCAACAATGACGTTTGCATTTGTCGATAAACAAGTAGATGCCGTTAGTTGTGAATCTAAAAATAGAAAGCGTGTTAATTCACAACAACGCGAGATGGGATAGCTTCCTAATTCATGGGGTGTAAAGGGAAATGAAGTTTTTTTTTTAAATTTTTTACTCGTTTAAGACGTTGCGTGAACGTTGAAAACTATAACTTTGAAGTGTTGGAAGATTTTGTCTACCTATGTGCTGAGCAAGAGAGATAAAGCCCATTCTCGACGAACGAAGATCCAACTCTACCAGACACTGGTCCTATCTGTCTTGCTCTACAGCGCAAAATCCTGTATAATAACTCAGGCGGATCAATCTATTCTGTTAATTTTCGAGAGAAAAATACTTCACAAAATATTTGGAATGGAATGAATTGTGAGCTGTACAACAACATCGAAGCCGTCATGCGCGTTCAAATAGACCGAAAGCGCTGGCTTAGACACGTTGTATAAACAGACGAAAATGTTACGGCTCAAAAAGTCTTTGGCCATAAACTAGATGGGCGGCGGAGGAGGGCGACCAAAACTTTGATGGATGAACCAGGTGAAAGAGGTATTTTCTAAGCTTGGTGTGACGAACTATCGAGGGATCACAAAAGATCGAAGCGCTTGGAATACTTTTCTATCTGTGGCTACTGATAGATACATTTCTGTTGTTGCTGACACTAAAGAAGAAGCAGATATTACCTTTATCTTCCATCAAAACATGTTCGTAAAATAAAGTAATGTAAACTTATTTATGTCGCTTCGATGCGGCTTCAACTATACAATTGATTAGATAATGGATGCAGAAGTTGTCGTCAATAATAAATAAACTACGATCCTTCCTACCAAACGACACTATTTGCCATACTTTTATGAAGATTAATTCAAAGCTGTAAATTGCAATGATAAAGAATTGTATTTGCTTCAGAGTTACAGAATTTCGTAGTTTCACCAAGATGGACTTGCCAGCAACAGTGCAAACGACTAAAGTGGCTTGTGATATTATTCTTGCCCAAGTTATAGAAATGATTAAACATCTAATCAATTAAACCACAAAAAATTGTTCTGTGCACACAAGCGTAACCTAGTCAAATTAGAGACCGATTATCTTCCAATTCACACATACTGAGAGTAAATATAACTGTATATTAAACAAACTGTTTGCTGATCTATATAAGAAAGATGTATTTCCTCCTACACATGCTTTTACTACTCCAACATCCTTTCTCTCCTACATATATACATACACACTACGCCGTAGTGATACACTACGTTGAGTTACAATACAAATTGCACATTTGTTGCTTTTGTCGAACCAGAAACCACCAAAAATTTACTATCACCACCATCATCACAGCAACTACAGCAACAGTAAAAACTTCAAGTGTAAATTAGTTGTAAGTTAGTTTTGGCAATTTGCAAATGTTTGAATGTTTGTTTTGCAACAAACAACTATCATTTATATTGAGGGTGTGCGTGTATATGTGTGTGTGTGTGTACTGTGGCTTTGTCATATTGTGTGGAACCGTAGCTGAAGTAGTTTCAAGTTGTTTTAAGTTGTACCATTTGAAATGTTAATGATCATAACTAGTCTGTTTGTTGTGGAGGCAACAAAGTGAAAAGTCCTCCCAAACTTAATACAATTTGGAGAATTTATAATGATGGAGTGAGTTGGTATTTTATAATTTGTTGAGCATTAATTTTGCATTAGGCTAGCAATGAATATGATGTTAACACCTTTATAAAGATTGGTTAGATTTTATAAAGAAAAAGTGATAGAGTACTGGGGAGATATGGTACAATTTTATAGCAATATATGTAAGTTACTTACTTTTTGATTTCTTATTATATTGTTTCAATATAATATTTTTCAATATTTTCTCCATATGTTTGGCCAAACTATATATAGCAAGGAGGGGCGACCAAAACTTCGTTGGATGGACCAGGTGAAAGAATTTGTTATCTTAGCTTGATGTGACGAACTATCTACGGAGCGCAAAAGATCGAAGCGTTTGGCTTTCCATCTTTAAGAAAAGAGATTGAAATCTGATCAAATACACAAAGAAAGCTCTGGGTGCGGATAGACTGTCAGGGGATCTTTTTATAACAGGTGGATGTGAGCTGATAATGTCTATGAACCAGCTTGGCAAATGGAATACATGCCTAAAGATTGGCATCTGAGTGTTTCAAGTCCTGTGCTAACGAAAGGCGATTCAAGTGTGTGTACGAAATACCTCAGGTTCAGCCTTTTACATTCATACAAGGTTCTGTCAAGTATGTTATTTGGTAGACTAAACTCATCTTAACCAACGTGATTGTACTTTACCAGTGTGCCTTTAGATCTGGTAATCCCACGACCGACCAGATATTCATACCACGACAAATCCTGAAGAAGACCTAAGAAAGGCTACTTGACACATATCATCTTTCTAACGACTTTAATGCTGCTCTCGGCAAATCGATCCTACACTTACACAAAGTTTTTAGTGAAGATATGTTACAATCTGAAAGAGTCATTGCTAGGCTTCAGCAATTTCTCATAGTGAACGGCTAATTGTCTGCGTCTGTCTCCAGTGGAACGATAGTTTTTCGCTCATAAAATGCAATCCTAATTCTCGTCCAAAGTATTAGAATCGCACTGACATGTGGAGTAGTGCGGTAGTAGTTTGAGTTATTACCAACAAGCCTGAACTAAGTACGAATAAAGAATTAATATTCTCCCTGTCTCCTAGTGTCTGTTCCTCCCCAGTTTGATCGGCTTGGAGACATTCGTCCGTTGATCCTAAGGGGTCTTTTATCCGTCCTCATAGTGAGCGTTTAATGGTCTACGTCTGTTTCTATATGAGCGGCAGGTTTTGCACGCCTGGCAGTTAGGCATAAAATTCATGCCCCTAGTTTTCGTCCAAATGTCGGAAAAAAATCATGCCCTGTGTATCCGGTCAAGGGCTCCATAATCTCTACTACTACTGCGTCTGTTTTTAGGCTGTAGTATGTTGTATGCTACTGAGACCACATCTAGTGCAGTGGGGGTGCCAGGCTCCACTAGTCGATCTGCTACTAGTGTTTATAAACCAAACCGACACAGCCAAAAGACAGTCATAATCCTAGACTGATACATAGTTGTTCTTCGAAACCAGGTACCTCAAAGCCTCCCTCCTCCTGATGGGATGTAATCCTGTCGAAACCCATGCTTTAGGTGTTGTTGATGCAACAAGGCCGCCAATTGAGCGCCAATTTAGCTTCCTTAATGCCTACAGCTGAGCAAAGAGAAAAGGCGAATAATAATTCGATTCTATCCGAAGCACTCGGCCTCAACGGCCTGACTTCCACTACTATTCCCCCACTGTGACAACCAGTCTACGAGTTCACGGAGTGGGAAAAGAGTTCTTTCCAGTGTGCACAGTCCCACATTGAGGACTTAAAAGGTAGCGTACGTCCAGCGGAGGATGACAAAACTAAACGTAGCGCAACTGTTCACTGCACCTATAGAATCTCTCGGGCAGGTTTGGCATGGTGCGAGATTTAAAGCAATACATCTTGCTGATGTTCCACAGAGGACCCGACCTATTGTCAAGATTCCCGCTGAACCCCCCGACCATATGGAAATCCTGGCAATTCTTCAATACAGTAATCCTAAACTATCCATATAGGACTGAAAAGTAGTTAGGGTTACAGGTGCGGTGGAAAACTGTAGGAAGGCCATCATAATACTTAATAGTGACTCACTTTTGTCACTTAGAGAGACACAAGGGAGGGTGTTCTATGGATTTGAAACCATTTTCCTGCGTATATACAGAAGCTACGATCAAACAAGCCTTCAGTTCCAGGGGGCTCCAACTTCGGCGACGATAAAACCTATCAACGTAGACTCTAACTCGGTAGCATTAAATGAGGCAGAAGTCTTGGAATCTGACGACGACCCAGAAGACGCCAACATTACTGTCGTTCACTCAAAATAAACAATACTTTACAATTATATCATCAAATTGGCATGCATTTTACTACACATACCGAGATATGTATGCTGGGTGCATCTTTGTAAGTGGGCCTTATCTTCCAAACAGGTGATCCAATCCTAACCAAACTTGGGAATATTGCGTAAATTTGTCGATCTGATTATCCAGTTAAGAGCTACAGCGTTTTAAAAAACAAAAACAAAACATACCCAGGTATGTTGCCGTTGACATAAAGGTTATTAGCGGGGATAGACGGACGGAAACACCCAAAAAGGGAGTTGGTATGCGAGGTGACAGTACTTTTTGACCGATATTGTTAATCGTAGAACTTAACCTCCGCTTAGAGACTAGAAGCTTGTACACCAAATTTCATGTCGATAGCTCTTTAACTACTGCTGTAATCGTGTGGACAGACTCCATAAAAGGGGAAATTTTTATGGGAGGTGGGAGTAGTTTTTGACCGATTGGGCTCATCGTAGAACTTAAACTCCACTTTGACGATATGTTTGCATTCTAAATTTCAGCTTGATATATATTAAACTACTGCTGTAATCGCGGGGACAGACAGACGAACACCCCCAAAAAGAAGGATTGTTGGGGTTGATTTTCTCTTCTCTAGGGACACCTTTGGGTAGATATGGCAGACGAAGCAAATTTTATAAAAATTTGTTTTTTGTATGGGAACCCCTTTTGGAGTGAATAGGTAGTGGGGGTCAGTCATACATCTTAGCCATCTAGGGGCGACTTCGGGGAAGTTGTCGGGCTTGTTGTAGATTTTTTTTCTTCCCCACTGCCTTTGACTACGATGCTCAGCTATTTATCCATTTTTTGGCTCATGAATTTTTTCCCCAACCTCACAAAATTGGGGGGTGAGCCGTATCCAAATCTTGTTACTAGGATTCTTAATATAACACAATGGGCACCTTTGTCATCAAGACAGCTTTTATGAAGATCAAAATGGATATACTGTTACAGAAAATATAGAGCGGTATATTGCCATGAAACAAAACTTCTTTGATCCAGCGTTACAGAATTTAAATTGTTTTAATAAACAATCGTGTTTTTAGCAAAACGGGGCGACATTTCACCCCTGCAACAACTCATTGCCCTTAGTTCATTAAAATTTTGCACAAAAATTGTTATCCAAACAGAAGAATATTTTTTTACTTACCCATTGCTTTTCTCAATTTAAACTAAAAGTTCTTTTTTTGGTAGTTCCTTATATATGTATATATTTTCTATAATTCGTCTTATATATACTTAATAATTTCGTTTTAGATTTTATTTACTCTCTGTATACGGATTTTATATATCTCCAAAAAAAAAAAAAATTACATATTTAAAAATACATAAATAAATCCAACACATGGGCAGTTGTATTGTGTGTTAATTCAGTGACACTTAGCTTAAAATTCAAAATAGATCTTAATCGTAGATTACAACAATATTATCAAATTATTTACAATTAATTATTTATATATAAGTTATATGTTTAAAAATCATCAACACAACGCAAAGTGAGACCATATGTAAAGGGCTGGTAAAAATAAGAAATATTAGTGGATAACAATAATTGTGGCATAAATTCTTATATAAAAGAAATGTCTGTTCTCAATGTCGGATAATCGACTTTTAACAATTAATCATGTATGTAGATAATTGTATTATTTCCTATGGAAAATAATAAATGTATTGCCTAATATGTGTTTTGTTATCTCATAAATATTTCCTATCTTTACTTTAGGTTTTTTTAGATTATCTTATAGTAAAATTCATATCAATTTCTGCAGTTCTATAATAATGTGTTGATTTCTTACAAAAATCAACCAAAAACTTTAACATGTCCTTCTTAACTAAAACCTACACCTCCCAACGTATGTTGCCAAAATTGTTCGCAACATTTACCAGTTGTTGTTGTTTTCTTGATGTCTTTATTAATTCAAACATTTAACTGCCATCCTTATGAGATAATGTTTTTTTTAGCGTTTGCTCCAACTTGTATAATTTAGTAAATATTCAGACAGTTCTATTAATTATTTCTCTTTGACATTTGTGTTTCATTGCTGACAGCGCTGAGTAACAGGCAGCAGCGTTGTTCTGCTGCAATGGGATGTGGCTTAAAGAGGATATGAGTTCGCGAATTCCTTTGTTTATATTTTGTTTTTGTTGTTGTTGTTCTGGTTTCTTCGTTATTTTTCTTAATTAATTCATTAATTTATTATAATTTATTAAATGCTTAATAATTTGTTGTTGTCGTGTTATTTTGGCTTTATAATACGTTTCATATACAGACACAGAATTAAGAACAAAAAATACATACATACAACTGAGAGAGAGATAAAAAATAAAGACAAATGTATTAAATAGCTCAGATTTTACACACACACACACACGCTCACATACAAGCCTAGGAATGGGATTAAGTACAGTGGGGTGGAAATTGCATAGTAATTAATAAATACTGCCACTAATTAGGTCAGTATGCGATATTAAATTTTGATTAAAATTAATTAACTATAAAACCTTAAACAAGAATTTATTGAAAAATTTGAAGGATCAGAATAAACAAAAACTTTTTTGTTTAAATTTCGTGTTTTTTACACGAAGAACTCGGAACTAGTACAAGTGCCAAATTCTTCATAATTTAAAAACGTGAACAAAGTGTGATTCATTTAGAGGTTTTATTTGTTATTGGTTTCGGGTTTTTATACCACCCGCGACAGGTGTCAAGATGTTACCATAGTTTTATACAGTGTTAATTTGTAGAGCAGAGACACGTCTCCAAATAAGTCAGTTGTATTACGAAACTCAGAGATCAGCTGAATTACGAAAAACTGTGTTCTATGAAACCGGCCGTGGCATAGTGGTTAGAACACGCGACTACCATGCGGGAGATCGCAGGTTCAAACCTGGCTCCAGTCATCTTAAAAAAAGAAAAAAAAAATAAATAAAATGTTCTTTCATTGTCGGCTCCCCTCGAATTTTGTTGACAGCAACTTCGCAGTATTAAACGTCGATTCAATCGTCGTGTCTAGTAAGAGCTTCTCAAACAGTGACGTTCGCATTCGTCGATAAACAAGTAGGTGCCGTTAGTTGTGAATCTAAAAGTAGAAAGCGTGTTAATTCACAACAACGCGAGAAGATATCCCATATCTCATTCATGGGGTGCAAAGGGAAATTAAGTTTATTTTAAAGTGTTCTATGAAATATGATCCAATTAAAGGTAAAAAACAGTAAAAATCTCTAAATAAATCGCTATTTACCATACAGCAAGCCTGAAGCTGCATGGGTATTAAACAATATTTTGCACTTATAAAACAACTTTTTGCATAAGTATAGGAACCTCGGGTATAAGATTTTTTTCTACTTTGATTTTAATTCACTTTGAAATACCCAGAATATCTCTTTAGCGGTCCTTAAGCAGCTCACAACGTCCGATAGATCACGTGTTCCCCAGCCAATGCCACAGAACATCCACTTAGTGGTAGTAAATGTTGTTTAAGTTGTTTTAGCCACCGAATACTGAATGCAAACTTGTTGAATGTCCATGGTACTCAAGTCAGTCCGGTACATAGAATCGACTTTCATGGGATTGTGGGAGCAAATGTAAGAAGGAGCAATGTTGAGCAACGTCTTAGGGAGTAGGTAGCAGATATTCTGTGTGTTTTTTACATCGAGTATCACCTTGATGGTGGGCTCACCCCCACTTAAATATACTATAATGCCGCTACTAAGGCCCGCAAGAGTAGATAACATAAGCTACTGAAGCTGTATACAAAAGCTCTCTTAGTGGCTTTCGCCGCCCAACAAACTTGAATTGGACGCGGTGGACTAATAAACCACTCTCCTTAAATAAAAACCAGTAACAGAGTTTCAGTCGGGAAACCCGAGTTAAATATACCTTCACCCTCATCAAAACAAAGAATTTTCTAGTATATTGATATTATTACTAGATTTCTAAAATGGGCGGAGTGGTATATTTGTATGGGAGGTACCAGAAGGGGCGTGGCTAGACTTTCAATTTTTTGTCCAAACCTTTATCCTGCTATAGCTTAACAAAATACAAAATTTGGACACGATTGTGTCGACTTTATTAAAATTACTTCTCGCTTTCTAAAGTGGGCGGAGTGGTATATTTGTATGAGAGGTACCAGAAGGGGCGTGTCTAGACTTTCAATTTTTTGTCCAAACCTTTATCCTGCCATAGCTAAACAAAATACAGAATTTGGACACTATTGTGTCGACTTTATTAAAATTACTACTCGCTTTCTAAAGTGGGCGGCATGGATTGGAGGTACCAGAACGGGCGTGGCTAGACTTCCAAAACTTTATCCTGTTAAAGCCTAACAAAATACAGAGTTTGGGCACGATCGCGTCGGGTGTAATGACATATTTACTCGATTTCTTAACTGGGCGGAGGGGTACATTTGTATGGGAGGTACCGGAAGGTGCGTGGCTAGACCTCCAGATTTTTTTTCTCCAAAACTTTATCCAGTTTGAGCTTTACTAAATCCATTTGGGAACGATCGCGGTGGTTCTATTGATAAAATTAATCGATTCCTAAAGTAGGCAGTACCAGATGGGTATCGGAGGTACCAGATGGGGCGTGGCTAGACTTCCAGTTTTTTTCTGCAAACCTTCCCAAATTCTCTGTTATAGCTTTAATAAATATAGAATTTAGGACCGCGTTGGGTCTATTGATATTATTACTCTATTTCTAAAGTGGGCGGAATTGTACATTTGTATGGGAGGTACCATAAGGGGCATGGCCATATAGCCCTTTTGAAATACCGTAAGTAGTTTTGAGGAAATACTAGCTTGTGCAGAGTTTCAAAACATTTGGTTGTGCCTTTCGAAAGTTAACGTGCGTATCAGCCGGACAGACAGGCATACGGGCATGGCTCAAACGACTTAAAAAGTCTTGAATGGAATTGGGCCAAAGACACATAGGGTCTTAAGTGACTCCTTCTATGTGTTACAATTTTGAGTCGTATCAAATGATATTCCCTCCTTCCCGTAGGTTGAGGGTATAAAAAGGAGAGAAGAGCGCATTTGAGCCTCTGTATATACTCTGTATATATACAGATACGCCGACCAATGGCATCATACTGATTGATTTCTCTGAGGCAAGAAATCTGGCAAATATCAGCACTAGAAGCCACGCATCAAGTATTCTGGACGTACGGAAGTCAGGGGTGCAAACATTGACTCCGATCACTACATTACCGCATTTAAAGTGCGCACAAGGTTAGGCATTGTGAAAAACATACGTAATCAGACACAAAGAAAGCTGGGCATCGGTTTACTGCGAACCACATAAGTAGCGGATGCCTACTCCAATCACCTAACTCAACTGCTACGGAATGCTGCAGCCTTTGATAATATTTCCTTGCAGTGGCAGTATATAGCCGACTCCATTGAACGGACTGCGAGAAGCGTACTTGGGTACTCAAAGCCATCGCAAGATCATGCCTAGTTCGCTACAGGATAATTGTATTGAGTTGCTTCGTAGCAGAAGAGGATGCCCGATAATTCTACCAGAGGCGTAAGGCGAGAATGCGAAAGCCAGGGTTGACCTCCTGCAAGGACAGCGATGGCCATCTAGTGGATAACCTTCTAAAGATATGGAGAGAACATTCCAGCTATATACTGCATACGGACACTACTTCAGAAGACCCCCGCTCCAATCCATGGCGATGATATTAACTGTCCATCTCCCAGCAATATCCCGCCTTAAAAATAACAAATCGCTAGAACCGATGGTCTTTCAATAAAATACATGGACCCATCTGCATCAACGGCAAGTTTCGCCATCGGAAGAGTCATGGGCTGTATGATCTTTACCATGACATCGATATTGCTAAAAGAGTCAGAATTCAAGGACTACGATGGCCTTGACCTATTGTCAGAATGGATGTAAATGCTCCAGCGAGAAAGGTATTTGAAAGTGAACATGAAGGACGGCGCAGAACAGGGGGACCCAGACTTTGTTGGAAGGACCCAGTGTTTGGCGACGTGCCACCTTCAGGCAGGACTACCTGGAGATCGCCCGCAGAAGACAAAGCGTTTGGTTTTATTTTATATACTACGTTAGTAAGTTAAACGGGTCCACTTTAATAAGTAAGTGAGAAATTAATCAGCAAAAGAAATCTGAATCGATGCAAGTGCTAAATTTCTAAATTCCTAATTGTGTACTACTTGCGACTGGCGTCGAGATGTTACCTTAGTTTTATACACAGCCGATAGACAATTTGTCAGGCCTAGACTTAGAAGCTTCTAAAGTTTTCAATTTTTTCGCTGCATTACGAAAATTTGGTGTTCTATATAAAATATCAAAGTAAGATCTTCCAAAAAAAAATAACCGTTTTCGTGGCCAACATTTGATAAAAAATTATCTTTGAAAAGTAATTGTATAAAATTGGTGTTTTCTGCTATAATAAAGAATTCGGCATCCAGTTTTGTTTCTATGTTATTTAGAATTAGAAAAAAAAATCTCTAAATGAATCACCATGTAACCATGTAACCCTGAGGTCGTACCCCTGATGGAAGCTTAAAAACTTTATATACTAAAATACTTAATTTCAAATCATCAATTTTATATAATTATTGAAAATGTAATAACGTGTGATTCATTTATAGGCTTTATTTTCATTATGTTGTTTGTAGCCTATCGTGCATGACTGGTGTTAAGTTGCTATCTTACTTTTATTCAATATTGTGGGTTAATTCGTCATAAAGAGACTCATGCTCCTGCGACATTTCCAAATTATTCAGCTGTATTCAGAATATCACTAATCTATAAAAAAATTATGAAGTTCGAAAAAGGACCAACTACGCCGTTGTCGCCGGCAACATTTGAATATAGTGTCCAAAAAGTAAATGTTTAAGATATTTCTCTCTACAATAATGAACATTTCGTCATTCAATTCTGTTTCTGGGTCTTTGTTTGAAAATAAAAAAAAAACCTTTAAATGAATCACCCGTTAAGTACAGTGAGCCTGTCGTTCTATAGAAACTATGGATATATATATTATTTATTGCATCGGTATAAGAAATTCGCTTTAATTTGAGCAACGAGTTGGGGTTTATTTAAATTCCATACAATTTTCAAAAGATTCATTTAAAGGTTTTATAGCTATTAGTTTGTCATTAGTAGAACTCGCCTGACTGGTGTCAAGATTTAAACATAGTTTTATTCAGTTATGATTGACAATTTGTTGAAAATAGACTTACACGCTCCCAACGTCTCCAAATTATTCGGCACTATTACGAAATTTTGGTGTTCTATAAAAATGCGATCTTTAGGAAAAACACCAACTATGGCGTTGTCGCGACTAACTTTTAAATAAAATTGTGGTAAAAACTTAAATATCGTAAGCTGTTGTTTCGTAATATAAAAAAGTTTTTGCACTTTTATTTTAATACAAGAGTTACACTTCAAATACAAACAAAACCTCTAAACGAATCACTTTTTTACCATACGGAAAGCCTAGATCTCCGTGGGTTCTTAAAATCATAACTATTATTTAAAAACATTAAACATTTAATTTACGATTTTTTGGTTAATTAAATATCTCTAAACGCCAATAATCTCATCTCTTTACCTTTTCCCCCCACTGTACCTTCATTATACATGATCCTAGGTAAATTCAACAGTCGTGTGTACAATATTCCTTAACCCGTCCATTGCGTTCGTTTTGTTTTCTGTTTTATACACATTTTATTTAATAATAAGAATAATATTTAAGTTGTTGTTGCTATTGTAATAATTGTGCAAATTAACTTATCACCGTTCTACGTGCCTCTTATTATCGTTAGTGGCAATTCCAGCAATTCTTTGGCATTTGTATAACTGTGATATCTGGATTTCATTTCTTCGTTGGTTATTAACATAATGCTTCATAAGGCAGCGTTTGAGGTGGCAGCGGTGGCGTCGACTCCAATGCCTTTCACAACGATGCTCTTGAACCGAGGCAGCTTCTGCTGTTGTCGCTGGCATAGAAGCCTCAGTAATTGCTGTGCGGTTAAATGCAGCAGAGTTCGTTTTGCTGCTGCTGCTGGTACTGCTGCTTGTGCTGCTGCTGCTTGTACTGCTGCTGCTGCTGAGTTTGTGATGCAGAAATCTCAACGGTTTTGTTAATAAATTTTTATTAAAACTGAATAATAAGCAGCTTAATAACGGCATCAGTACACACATGTGCCGTGAAATATCATTGAGATTAAATGTAAAGGATTTTGCCGACGATTGGTAATCTGTAAGAGAACAGGGGAAAACATATCACATAGTATGGTAAATGGTAATTAAAATTAATTATAGTCTATATAATCCCACCTCCCCTATGTGTAACAGTGTGTGTGCAAGTGTGTGTGTGCTTTGCTTTAACTTACTTGTGTAATGTGTTAAATACAGGCCATTTTCATCATCGAATTCATCGTTATGATCATAGGGGAATGTTTCCGGGGATCGGCCAGAGGCCAAGATGCGTGGACGATCTTCTTCAATGTACTTCTCGGTCTCACCATGATAAATGCGATGTATGCGTGCCGAACATTTTAACTGTGATTAAAAGCGAGCGTAAAAGAGCAGAGTAAGGGTAAGCGGTCATAATGAAGTATAGTGCAATGAACCATACATAAAAGGTATAAGTATTGTTACCTTTAATCTGCCTTTGATGAAATGCTGCAGTGTTACAATGAAATTAATTTCCAATACAGCAGATTCCATTTGTTCTTCTACATGCTTTTGAATTTCGTACACACGCAAATAATTGGGAGGCACCTGGAAGTGAAGGCGTAAAAGAACATTTAATTCAACAGTTATTTGCATCATATATTAAATTTATATTAAATTTCTTATATTATTTTTAATTAAATACAATTTCAGTGAATATAATTTATTGTACTATTGTAATATAATGTTGATTTAAATGCAATATCTAAGTAGTCCTATTTCTGTGTATATTGGATTTCCTAAACTGCAACCTACAAACTTAAGAGGTCAGTTCACAGTGAAAACTGTTACAGCTTTTCCTTCATTTATCTTGGGTCAGGTCTAAGAACCGAGATATATCAACAAGTATTGTGTGGCAAAGTGATGTATATCGTGTCCAAGACCTGACTCAATAATTTGACCAATATAACTTTTTCTAATAAGCAGGAAAAGAATCTGCGATGTAGAGCAAGACATAATGATGTATGTGTTTTACATTTAGTATCACATTAAAGGTCTGCCAAGACGGTGGCTTCCACCACACACTCCACCATTCCATTCCATCGTATCAGGTCCGCAGACCGTGTCAAGCCCACTTACCTTACCCTTCAAGCTGAAATATAACCGACTCTGTAGAATTGACTACAAAGCTCAAGCAAGCTTCTCGTTTCACTAACAGCACCTCATCTTGGCCACCTAAGTATAATTACCAAAATCGGCCAGTAATCGAAGTTTCCCATAAGGCTTGGTGTGGTCGTCTTACTACCTCAGTGTTTTAGCTCTGCCGTCCTCATACGATTTTGGCAATCATTGTACTACTATTGTACAATTAGCACTCACTGTCTAGTTACGACATACCAGTAGGATCGCAGAGAAAAATTCATCGAATCGTGAGTTTTATTACTTATAATAAACTATCCCAGCTTTAAGGCACCAACGCGTACTATTGTACGTACATTTCACGATATTAGGTGCACTCATGCATAGTGGTCGTCCTCATTGGCCAAAAATAAAAAAAAATTAAGTCAAAACTCTGGGTAATACTGTGGCAACACTAACTCTATCACTTAGAGTTTTAGTTGACAACCAAATTTGTTGTAAAATGTTTACCAATATTTACAGATTATATGATGTAAATTTCAGCTGCGGAAATTTGCGGATTGTTGAGTTATCTTCAATAGAACAAAGCGGCCTCATCGTTTTCGTAGACGTAGATTTAGTCAAAGATTGATGAAATCAATGGATATACCGACTTTGTTAAGCCTACTATAAAATTTAAATTTTCAGGATCTAAGAGAGGTAATTGAATCCTTTGTCCGACATTGACCAAACTATAGATTTAGTCAAAGATTGATGAAATCAATGGATATACCGACTTTGTTATGCCTACTATGAAATTTAAATTTTCAGGATCTAAGAGAGCTCCTTGAATCCTTGGTCAGACATTGACCCAATTTTAGATTTGGTCATAGATGGATGGAATCAAAGGATATGCTAACTTTGGTATGCCTACTATGAAACTTAAATTTTCAGGATCTAAAGAGGCCCTTGAATCCTTTGTCAGACATTGACCAAATTTTAGATTTAGTCATAGATTGATGGAATCAATGGATATGACGACTTTGGTGTACCTACTATGAAATTTAAATTTTCAGGATCTAAGAGAGGTCCTTGAATACTTTCACAGATTTTAACCAGATTTAAGAAATTTGTGTCATTCAAACAGACTGTGAGATGTGACAAATATTATTCATCTATGAAAACTCCTTCTATTTTTGGCCGCTCTTTGCATAAAACGGCAACCACTGTGTCATGTTAAGGGTTCGTTGCTATCTAATCTCCTTAAGTATGTTCAACAAAAAGGATATTTGATGCACTTTTTTTGGTTTTAACCACATTCACTACATGGCTCTACAAAAATGTGCATCACCCAAACGACCAGTCAGGTAGGAAGCTACCTTGGGTGACACCTGGTCTCCCATAGCACGAGTTTTATATTATCCGATTAAAGTGGAAAGAGAAGCCTTTGCCATTATATCGCTTGCATTGCGCATAATAACTTCGGTTATTGTTTTTGCAATGAAGCAAAGTAAGACAAAGTTATTCACCACCTAAATATTATAGCAGCATAATAAACGAGTTGATTTCCTTATCACTGGAGCCTCTTCTATCGACTGTCCCTCAATGTTTGAGAATGCCTCAGTAACATGCCGCAGTTCTCAGCGGGATCAAAGAGAGAAGATTTCGTGTCAGTCAGTACTATCCCGCCGTAACATGCCGCAGTCCTCAGCGGGATCAAACAGAGAAGATTTCGTTTCGGTCAGTGTTATCCCGCAAAGTTGAATCAGCTTTGCGGGTATATGCAACTTAGCCATCGTAGAGACTGGTATATGTCGTATCGAACTGTCGCATGCAAATTTGTTGTCGACACAACTATGGTCAATGTCGATCTGAATTTCTTAGGCCTCCTCAAGGATTTGTCGTAGAATGAAGATCTGATCTATCGTGGATTTGTCATGTCTCAAGCCACACCGATAAGGTTCATTCAGGTTATTTAAGATGGTCGTTAGTCATTCACAAAACACACCCCGCAGTATGTTGTAAGCGATGGTTAAAAGACTGATTCCAAAGTTCTGCTGGATGTCCATCGGCACTCACACTTTATTGTGGGTGGTAGCATCCCGGAGGTAAAAACAGTGATGATCTTCTCGCTTATATTCCTCCTTCAATTTAGCATAGTAATCGTAGTTATAATAAGTTTACGATATTCTGTACATTACACACACATGACATTATAGAGTTTAGATCGCTCGCTTACGATATCATACTGATGTCATTGATTACTAAATAGGTGCTACGTTTCATTTACTACTGGGTAGCAATCAGTGATGATGCTCTCACTTATATTCCCCTTTAAATTTAGCATAGAAGTGTTTAATCGGTGCGCTCTCTCCCTCTTACAAAGTAAACGACTATGTCACAAAGTGTCATTTCGGTTGCAATTCCTTTATAAACGGAGTTTTAAACGAGCTTGATAAAACGCTTGATTACGAACTAAGTGACGATGTGAGTAGATGCCATTTCAATAGCATTGTAGTCTGAGTAATAACACAATGCAACAAATTTTTGATCCCGGCTTCTAAATAGTTGGTCCTTATGTAAAATTTCATGCTGAATTTAAATCTGCTCTCAGATATTTGGAAAGTAGAACAGTTTTTAAGATATGGTCAAATTTCCATTTTTAGTGTATTGAAAAAAGGTAGGTCTACTAAAATGCCATTTTCTCTGGTTTTTGTTAACCGATGTCACAGAACTGTGACGAAAATAAAAGATAATAAAATTATTTTTTAAAAAAAACTATAGTTGTTTAAAATCCAATCCCAAATGACGAAGTTATGGCACTTCAAAGTTGGATTTTTGTTAAAATTTTGATGATTTTTCAAGTTTTCGCTGCCTTTTATTAAGTTTGTTTCCGTGTTTCCGTAAAAATTGCGCCGGTTTCAAACTATTGCATGATAGAATAATATGTTACAAAAATTTTTTGCCCTTGGTCATCAAAATCGGATAAAAAATACTTCTGCATTTGCAGCATTTGGGGAAATAACCCAATTGTTTTTTTAGATATTCCTGTGTGACTTGTTTAACAAAAAATGTTGAGTTATTTTTCGGAAAGCAAGCAAAACAACAATTACTACTACTCTCAAGAAGAGGTATGTGTACTAGGGAGGGGCGATTAGTATGGAAGGAAAAAAATCTTAATGGGCGCTTCGTGTTTCTGATTCTTGGGATTGTACTGAGCAAAAAAGTCCACTAGACCATATGTCTACGGTGAAAATCGAGCCTCCCCATTTTGACGAAGTTTTTTCTCAAACCTTATTTTTTTAAAAATTTGCAAATGTTCTTCGGCTCATATTTCGTAAACTATTTAAAATTTTGACTTATTTTCAAAAGTAAAACTTTAGCTATTGTCTCGGGCTACAATTTCTCTGAACATATTATTTAGAAAAAACTTCGTTTGCATGGTGAAATAGTCGAAAATGTGGAAAATTCACCACTTTTTGTCACGTTTTTTTTAGATATTTTGGCCTATAACAGCCAAACCATTGAGATTTTCGATCCAATACTAACACAAAAATGGTAGCCAAGACAATAGTTAAGAACTCTCTAGTACATCGCAAAAGCATTGAAACACTCCTTCTAGTAGTTTTGGCCTTGTGAAAGTGCATATTTTTCGTGAAATTATTGATAAATTACCATTTTCAGTTGTTCATAGGGCAAAATCATAAAAATGTTCTATTTCTTATTTTTATTCTATTTTATTATTTTATTCTATTTATCTTATTTCTTATTTTTTAGTCTTATATTGGTTTCAGTTCATTTGACGCATTTTTGTTAGTTTATTGTAAACGATCACAGCATCAAATACACATAAAATTAAATACGCATTTTTAAATATTTGCCGCAAATGTAAGTTTTATAAATAATTGTTTCGTGTATAAGCTGTGCAGTGCTATTAAAAACATTTTTTTATTTAAGAAATAGAACATTTTTATGATTTTGCGCTATGAACAACTGTAAATGGTAATTTATCAATATTTTCATGAAAAATATGCACTTTCACAAGGTCAAAACTGCCTGAAGGAGCATTCCAATGCATTTGCGATGTACTAGAGAGTTCGTAACTATTGTCTTGGCTACCATTTTTGTGTTAGTATTGGATCGAAAATCTCAATGGTTTGGCTGTTATAGGCCAAAATATCTTAAAAAACGTGACAAAAAGTGGTGAATTTTCCACATTTTCGACTATTTCACCATGCAAACGAAGTTTTTTCTAAATGATATGTTCAGAGAAATTGTAGCCCGAGATAATAGCTATAGTTTTACTTTTGAAAATAAGTCAAAATTTTAAATAGTTTACGAAATATGAGCCGAAGAAAATTTGCAAATTTTCCAAAAAAATAAGGTTTGAGAAAAAACTTCAAGTCAAAATGGGGAGGCTCGATTTTCACCGTAGACATATGGTCTAGTGGACTTTTCTGCTCAGTACAATCCCAAGAATCAGAAATGCGAAGCGCCCATTAAGATGTTCAAATCGCCCCACCCTAATGTGTACTTAATTGTGAATGTAGCATTTATTTTCCAACCGGTTTTGATATCCAAGGGCAACAAATTTTTGTAACATATTATTCTATCATGTAATGGTCTGAAACCGGAGCAAATTTTACGGAAACACGGAAAAAAACTTAATTAAAGGCAGCGAAAACTTGAAAAATCATTAACATGTTTACAAAACCATCGTTGTTTTTGTATTTATTCGGTCTGTTATTAGAACATTGATTTGGAATTTGTTTCAAGCTCAAGACCCGTGTTTTTGAAAGAAGTTTATAGCAGAATGATATTCTCATAATGCCAGGCAGTCGTACAGCTGTTTCGGATACAGCCACGAATCCTCATCAGCAGACATTGGTACAAAACTCTAACTTTAAAGTGCCATAACTTCGTCATTCATAATTGGATTTTAATCAGCTATCGTTTTTTAATAAATAATTTTATTATCTTTTATTTTCGTCACAGTTCGGTGACATCAGTGAACAAAAACAAGAGAAAATGGCATTTTAGTAGACCTACCTTTTTTCAAAACACTAAAAATGGAAATTTGACCATATGTCAAAAACTGTTCTACTTTCCACATATCTCAGAGCAGATTTGAATTCAGCGTGGAATTTTACATTAAAATATATTATTAAATGTCCCGGATACAGAAACTTTTGAAATTTTGTGACATAGTGTAATTAGTGGACAATTTTTTGTACATTACACACACATGACAATCTAAGTACTTAGATCGCTCGCTTACAATGTCATACTGATGTCATCGATTACTAAATAGGTGCTACGTTTCATTTAGTTGCGGAGTTTTAATCGAGCTTTATAACGCACTTGATTACGAAGTAAGTGACGATGTGAGTAGATGCCATTTCAATAGCATTGTAATCGGAGTTATATTATTTTGTACATTACACACTCATGACATTCTATGTACTTAGATTGCTCGCTTACAATGTCATACTGATGTCATAGATTACTAAATAGGTACTTCGTTTCATTTACCGCTGGGATGTCATTAAGGTTGCTCAGTATTGCGCCTTCTCTCATTTGCTACCGCTGATATACAATAGTGTCATATTTTCGCTAAACTTGTCAAAACATTTTCTATACTTGCCACATCGTCGTTCCGAAGTTATCTTCACGTATATCACAAAATCAAGAAAATTGAGATAAGATCATTTCCTTGGATAAATTTGTTAGATATATCGATCTGTTTAATCCCCAGGTCCTTACCTCTTATAGTTTCTGAGATATTGAGCAGCCGTTTTGTTGTATATCCACTTTTGGGAAAAAAATTTTGCGTTATGATGCCGTATGAACCATTGTTGTGGATATACAATAAAAAATATATGAAAATTTCGAATTATAAAAAAAATAAGTTATCTTCACGTATGTGCCAGAAAAATGTGACATATTTTGAAAAATAAATTACACCGTGCTACAGTCAATGAGAACTTAGAACGTAAACTAGTGCAAGTTGTATGTCATATCAAGTACAACAATAACCTGTATACCAAAGTTTCCTAAACTACAAAAATCCTGACTTAGGGGTAAAAATACCGACTCTTCATTACTTTCCTCACTTGAAGGCTTATAACTCTGTCAATTCCTAACCAAAGTTAGATTTCTTAATGGTTTTGGAAAGAAAAGACTCGGCCTTTGCAACAATACATATATTTATATAGATAACTTGTCATATATGTCTGTTTTTGCCTCGATACCGCAAACTTGTTGGATTTTTCACTATTTTTTATGTTAGAAGAAGTTTTTATCCTATATTTTATTAGGATTCTCTAATGTTTACTATTTTATTAAGAAATTGCATTCTTTTACGAGTACAACGCATATTTGCCCATAAAATTGTTTACACAGTGGTTAAATTATTGAAGTTTTTCGAAGAACGTCACTTTCAAGGCAAACACAGACATATATGACAAGTTATTTATTTAAATATATACATCGTTTGAAAGACAGTAGTCTCTTCTTCTTTTCAGACCATTAAAGCAACTAAACACGGTTAAAAATTGACTGAGTTATAAGCCCTGAAGTGGAGACCGGGTTTTTACCCGTAATTCAGGTTTTTGAGGGTGTTTTCGAAATATGGGTTACAGATACATGTTGTTCTTAATCACACTTACAACATATCACTCCTCCAATTTCCTTAATTTTTTTCCATACTGTAGCAGTGTGTTGTCAATAAAACTTTTCGAAACAAACAATTAACAATTTGACATACCATCAATGGAAATGCAAAAACCGTAAATTCAAAAATATAAAAATTCTTTTTTTGATTGAATATGGCATGCTAGGCGATTTTACACGTCCCGTCAAAGGTCCAAAAATAACGGTTTTATTGCATAAACATTAAAAAAAGACTGACAAACATAACTTCAAAAATTCTAAAAAAAAAATTTCCACAAATATTTTAATATATTGCTGATCTTAAGCGAATCTGTGAGCAATTCGTGTCCAAAAATTTAATACTTTTCATGTTATAAAGTTTTTTGCTTCTCCTCTAAAATTATGAAAATGAGGGTTTCGCTTTTTTTACATTCCAGGTGACGATACATATATATTTCTATTCTAATGACTTTATAACCCATTTCGGTAAAATTTAGTACCACGTTGTACAGAATGCTCAAAAGTTTCACGTTGTTATTGATCAATTGCCTACTTGCAACTTACTGAATGTATAGTGGATATACGTGAAGATAATTTCGGAGTAAAAACATATAAACGCGGGTTTTCATGTTATTTTCACGTATGTGCCATAAAAAAATAAATATTTCCCAAAAAGTGGCGTATACAACAAAATGTGACAAAATAATTTGATGTAAAAACAGCTATAACTCGGAAAATAGTTTCCATGGCTTTGGTTTTTTTTACACTAATATATGTAGAATTTCAAGCACTACTTCTGACAAAAATATTGGAATACTTTTTTCACACAACTTTTTTTGTATTAAGTTTTGAAACTTTAGAACCAATTTCCCACAAAAAAATTTTCTGGAGATACGTGAAGATAACTTCGGAACGACGACATGCATAGCGTATATAAAGGATACCCATATTATAAAAGTATCCCTATTGTCTAATACGCCGTTTAATTTTTTCCTTATATCTAGATTCCAATATTCAATAGATTATCTCCAAAATCACTTAATGTAATCCCTTGAAATTAATTACAAAAATTATTGCAATTACAATTAATCCATTGCACTGATTCTACCTAAAACTCTACTAAATCATTGATTACATTATATTCCAATCCTTCTAGCTTTTGCACTGTCATAAATCATGTCATTACCGTCAAAGTTCTCTCTCTCTCTCTCTCTTTCTCTTTCTCCCTTTATCACTGTCATTCATTTCTACAAAATGACTAAAATTTATGAACGCAATCATTAATTCCGCACAACACAGCAACTAAATAAATTATTCAATAAATTTCTACTTTGTTATAATTGTTGGCACATTTATTTCACATAGTAATTTCTCTCTTTGTGAGATATTTCTCAATTCTCCTAAGTACTAAGTTAGTAAATGGCACAGGCGAACAAAATTATATTAACGCATTATATTTGCAAATATTGGGGTCATAAACTAACACAGCGGGAAAAAGTAAGAAAGAAAGAGAGCAGCAGCGCGATAAGAATAACATCGAATAGAGCGCATGCATAATGTCCGAATATTTCGAAATTCAATTATATGACCCATAAACTGAAATGCTACTCTGATGGTAATTTGGTTGCTTTTGCTGCTGTTCTAAATGCTAATATGCTGGCTGCCACGAAGGATGTGACATTAGTTGCTCCTGCTGCTACACTCGGATGTTGCTGTTATGTATTACAACAATAATTTTTCGTGCATTTTTTTTTTTTTGGTGTTGGTGTTTTACATTATCCCTTAGTTTCCTTTTAGTGTTCTGCAAAGAAACGACCAACAACGACCGCTGCTGAAACATATGGATCCATTCTGCCAGAAGAGTTGAGTTGAAATGGGCAAAGCGGCCAACATAACCAATACTTACGAATGAAAGAGAGAGGGGAAAAAACTAGTTATTGAATCCGTAGCCATAACGTCTATCATTTTAAATGACTTTTTGTTGAGATTCTCATGGTATGGGTGAGAGACGCAGGGAATGTAAGCAAAATCGTTGCTTTACCATTTTACCCAGTCTTTTTTTTTTTTTGATATGGGTATTGGTTATTGCTCTTTTTAGCATTGCTTCAAGAGCCAGAAAAAAAATCTACGTCGCTACGAAATATCAATAACCATCTATTATGCATTTCAATATTTTGCACAATTTCCATTTTAAGTGCAGCATAAATCAAATCTAAACCAAACTAATGAATTTGGTTTTTTTCCCTCCGATGTGCATTTTTCCAATTTCTTTGGTTTTTCCTTTTCACAATGACATTCGTTGCAGGAACTGTGTAAAAACTTAGACTTTTACTACAGCAAGGGTAGGGGCAAGAAGTTGAAAGTATAGATGGACTATGCCACAACAAAATGTAGCCGCAGAGAAAAAAAATGCTTGTTGGTATTGGAATAAGTGTTTTACTGTTGAGCGATAGAAAACTAAAGTATACATAAAACTGCCAGACAAAGGCGATGTTTTGTGGGATTGGGAAATGCTTCCGGATAACCTTATAGCAAAGATGCTATAAATGGTTGTAGACTACATATAGTCTGTACAAGATTATCGGCTTCAAAGTCGTAACCGACGATGCTTATAAAGTTAGACCGGATCGATATACAGGTTTGCGCAAAACCTTTTTAAATATGAAATTTTTTTACAACTAACTTTGACCAAAACCATTTTGGTCTGATCAATAGTTATAAAAAAATATGTTTTTTTTCTCCTTACCATAAAGAGTTAATAACATTCTTCCCTGCCCTTTTTAATTTTGTCTCAATTCTATTTTACTTAACTTGTACGAATATCACATTCATCTCACCTGTATATCATTAATCCACCACGTTAGATTCGCTGCTGGTCTCGAGTAATCCGATGAACAATTACCATTGATAACATCACCCAAACGATAACGAGAATGTATACCGGTTATTATAGGACGTTGGGTGGGAAGTTCTGTAAGAAAGTGTACAGCGTTGTGCATAATAATATATCCATCACACATCTCATATACATAGTTCTTTGCTAGACTTACCTACAACATCCATTTCACTGGCCATTATGCCGGTATGAAATGAGGGCGCATCTGCAGATACCTCACATGCATAACGACCCGATATTGAGATGGTAACATTTCGAATGAAGACATGACTGGCATTTGATTGGGTGATCTGGAAATGAGGTAAGAAGAGAGGTATACGTTTATAAGTATTTAAAAATAAAGCATTATATAAGTTGTTAATTTAAAAAGGAGGTTTATATAAACAAATCGTTGGTATTGTATCGAACACTTTAACTGCTGCAGTAGATAAAAAGTTGCCCCTTTAAATACTATACCTAAGCATGACCTTTATTTTAAAACAGTACACGGCCTTGATAAAATCATTATTACTTCGATTATACTTATAGGGGATGTCTCAACTACAACTGATTTTTATACCCATACCCTACGGATAGAATGGTATATACTAGTAATATACTAGTAATAGTAATAGTCACTTTAGAACCTAGGATTCTTCGAACCAAATTCTATCTTTTTAATTCGTTTGATCCATGTTCGTCTGTCTTTCTGTCCAGCTGGTACGCACAATAACTTTCGAAAGACGTAACCAATTGTATTGAAACTTAATATTTTCCCAAAACTACTTACGGGATTGCATATGGGCTACATGACCACCCTCCTTCTGATACTTCTCATACAAATGTACCATTCCGCCATTTTAGAAAAAGGACGGATAAAGTTTTAAAGAGATAAAAAATTGAAGTCTAGCCATGCATCTTCCGGTACCTCCCATACAAATGTAACCTTTTGCCACTTTAGAAAGCGACTAATAATATCAATACTCCCAATGCGATCGTGCCCAAATTCTGTATTTAGTAAAGGTATAATAAGATAGAATTTTGGAGAAAAACATTTGAAATCTAGCCACGCCTCTCCTGGTACCTCCCATACAAATGTACATATCCGTTGGCATAATAATATCAATACATCCAACTCGATCGTGCCCAAATTCTGTATTTTGTTAAGCTATAACAGAATAAAGCTTTGGAGAAAAAAATGGAAGTCAAGCCACACCTTAAATTGTGCTTGGTAGATGTTCGGTTGTCATCGCAGCGAAGTTTATTGCCAAGATGCTTTGTCCCTGGGTGCCATTGGGGATGTAAAGTGAATCTTGCATCTCAAGCCGACTCCCAACCTCCTTCGTGGTGGCACCTGAGCAACGTTGTTTGTGATATATTTTTTATCATGAATAGCGGCGCGGCAGATAGCGAGCGACGAACTCTGATGGTTGGGCTAGCCCCCGCTTTCAGGTCCTTTACTGTCTTTGAAAACACGAGAAAAAAAAGTAACAAATGTTGACGGCCCCCGCAAACGTCATAAGGGCCATGATTCAAGGATATGCTCCTGGAACGTCCGGACACTCTATAGAGAAGGTGCCACTATCCAAATGGCGGATGTCCTCAAAAATTATAAGGCTGACATCACCGCCAGCAAGGAGATGCGATGAACAGGACAATGATACTCGTGACGAAAAAATAGCGACATTTATTACAGTTGCCATGCGGAAAAGCACGAATTTGGATGTGGATTTCTTGTTAGTGAGAGACTCAGGCATCTTGTCTCGCGGTTCAATCCTGTTTGTGATATTATATCCACAATCCTCATCAAGGAGAAATATTTCAACATCACGATGATTTGTGCCCATGCCCCGACGGAAGATAAAGTCGATGAGATTAAAGATGCATTTTACGAGCGCTTAGAAGAAACATACGACAGCTGCCCTGGTCACGACATTAAGTTCGTTCTGGGAGATATTAATGCAAAAATAGATAGGGAAGATGTTTTTGGTCCATCGATCGGTAAATTCAGCCTGCATACCGACACGTCAAATAACGGCTTTAGGCTGGTTAGCTTCGCAGAGTGAAGGAACATGGTAGTGAGTGGAACCAGATTCCAGCACGAAGGTATCCACAATGCAACTTGGCTATCACCCGATCAAATCATCAAAAATCAAATTGATCATGTGGTAATTGATGGCAGGCATGCATCTAGTGTCATGGACGTGCGTGTGATCCGTGGTGCTAATATTGGCTCGGATCATTACCTGGTTGCGTCCAAGGAGTGCACAGGAATGAGCAAAACGAAAAACGAACGTAACCAAACACAAAGAAAGATGGACATCACGAAGCTGCAAACCCAGGAGGTAGCCACTGTCTACTCCAATCAGCTCTCCCAACTTCGACACAACGCCTCAACTTCTTACATTCCAGAGACACAACGGCAGCATATTGCGCATTCTATGGCAACCGCCGAAAGGAAATTTGGCATTTAGACGAATCCTGGTTCGCTGATGGATATCGCATAGCTTCTGAGGAACAGAATGCTACTAATAGGACAGCGCTACAGGTAATTGTAACCCGGGCTGTTAGGGAACGGTACACAGAGAGGAGACAGCTATTTAAGTGAAAAAAAAAACAAACAAACAAACGAGGATATAGAGCGATACAGGCATAGAAGTGAGGACCTAAGATTTTACAAGAAAGTAAAAGCAAAAAGCTACGGTAATGTCAATGATGGAAATCTGGTTACAGATACGCAGAGTGTGCTGCACATATGAAGAGAACACTTCCAGCAACTGCTGGTTCTAGAAGGCAGCGCACATGAAGTTATCACGCCAATTGTCGACGACGGCTTATATTGCCCACTACCAAGTTAAGTCCAGGTAAGAAAAGCAATATCGCGGCCGAAAAATAATAAAGCATCCGGTGCCGACAGACTTCCGGCAGAGCTCTTCAAGTCCGATGGCGAGGATCTGATAACGAGCATGGTTTGGCTTAACGAGTGCATGCCCGATGATTGGAATCCAAGCGTATTATGCCCTGTGCTGAACGAAGGTGATCCAAGTGTTTGCTCTAATTACCGCGCGATCAGCCTTTTACGCATCGCATATAAGGTCCTATAGAGTGTGCTATGTGAATGACTGAAGCCAGTGTTATCCAACCTGATCGGGCCTTATCAGTGTGGCCTTAGACCTGGTAAATCAACAACTGTCCAGATATTCACACTTCGGCAAGTCCTGGAAAAGACCCAAGAGCAACAGATCAACACGTAGCATCTCTTCGGTGACTATAAACCTGCCTTCGACAGTCCGACACGGCATAAATTACTCGAAGATGAGGCCTAAAACATGGCGATAGCTTATTGTGTGACCTCTTCAACATAGTGATGGAGATGATAATGAGGAAAGCTGCAGTAAACAAGAGTGGCACGATATTCAACAAAAGTCACATGCTACTCGCGTACGCCTAGTTTCAGCGAACAATAAATCTACTCGTTTGTGTAAGCGCGTGAACGTTGAACGTTGACTATAACTTCGAGGTGGTAGATAATTGTATCTACCTAGACTCCTCTGCCACCAACAAAACAAATAATGTCAGCCTCGTAATCAGGAGTGGAATACTGCTTGCTAATAAATGCTACTACGGACTAAGCAAGAGATTTACTGACCGAGTTTTCTCTCGACGAACAAATATCCCACTATACGAGATATTGGTTCTACATGTCTTGATGTATGGTTCAGAATCCTGGGTTATGACACAAGCGGATGAATTGGTTCTGGTAGTATTCGAAAGAAATATTCTCCGTAAAATATATAGGCTTCGACAATGAACTCGTTGGAAAGACCAGGATACTGAGAACCTTGCAGAACTTGGTGTGACTAACTGGAGAAGAAGCGCAAAAGATCGAAGCGCTTTAATATTTTTCTACGTGCGATATGTAATCCAATATAATTGCAAAGAAGTGCCAGCTAAATAAGTAAGTATGATTTGTACCCGATCCCATTTGCTCTTCTAAGGACAAACATCTCAGCGTTGTTGGTTTGACTTTGTTTCTATTTTATTCAAATTTTATTATTCAACTCAATTTTTATCATTGGTATAATCCGACTTCTGCAGGTTAAATTGAACATCTGCTGGTTGAACATCATTTTTAATGGCTTAACCTGACACCGATTGGTTTAATCGGACTATTTAATCGATCGTCGTTTGGTTGAAATCAATTTCGATAAAATTCAACGTTGTTTGGTTGAACACAATTTCGGTTGGATTAACACGACTCCGGGCGGTTTAATCTGACTACGGTTTGTTGATTCCAATAATCGGGCAAGGTTCAGTTGTGTTCAATTTCAGATGGTTTAGGTCGACTCTGGTCGTTTTAATCGGTTTGGTTTTCTTGGTTTTCGGTCTATTGAATCCAATTTCGACTGGTTTGGTCCGACATCGATCGGTTTATCGAGCTTCGGTCTGACACATAAAGATACTCAGCGTTTTAGCAGCATTTTGGATGAATCGACAACATACCCGAATCAATATATTTGCGAGCTGTTCATATAAACTTGAATTGTCGACACAACCAAAATGTCAATACGTTACCGTATTGCTTACATAAACATAAATTGCCAACGAACCCGAAGCGTTACTACGATCCCGAGCTGCTGATACGAACCTGAATTGCCGGCAAAAACCAATCAGCAATACGATCCCCAATATCTGACATTATTATTATTATCGACAAAACCGAAGAATCACTACAATACATTGCCAAATTGCTGAGATAAACCCGAATTGCCGAAAGTAACCTTATCATTACATACATATATTTTTCTGACCTATATGTTCTCTATAGTTCCGGAGAAATAATGTATAGCTACCGATCACAACAAATAGAGCTGATCGTTAAGTTTCTGATCATCTTCAATGTCCTCGAGTCCCGAAACCAGCAGAATCACAGATCACATCAAGATATCCCGAGCAAATACTAAAGTTCGCGATCACCTCAAATCGGATTTCATATAGCCAACAGAACAAACAACGTCGTCTTCGCTGCGTCCAAATACAAATCTGAGTAACGTTCGTATCTAACTAGATAGTAGATTTTAGGTTCGTATTTCATAATAAGTAAACAATACTGTTAATATTATCCTACTCATAAAAAAGCTACTGATTTGTTATATCGTAAGGTTTTGTGGACCTTTATGACAACCTTTAAGGCGACTGATCGTGCCACAACCACAAAAGATACAATGTTCGGCCTTTTCCTCCTATTTAATGATAAATAGTGCACTTGAGGTTAAATAATTTCCCCTACCAATAAACTACCACTTTAATACTTCCACCACACAAACTTTGAAACTCTTTCGATATAAATCTCTGTCTAGTTCCATATTAATTTGTGGCCGTTTTTATATCATATTATTTCAATATTATTTCTCAAACGTAACTATTCACATGAAAAATAGCACATGATATGCCTGACGACAACAACAACAAAATTTGTGCGCGTATGATAATTCATTATAATAACAGTTACAGATACAGATACTACCACTGCCAGCGTCATTAATAAAGAGTTGCAAACATTTAATACACAGCAAAGTTTCGGCATTACAAAAACAAACCAAAGTTGGATATAAATAATACTGGGAAAACAAAAAACTGCAGACAAAAAATAACCAGTGAAAAACAACACACTGCAACCTAAAGACCACCACCATATGAGAAACGCAATTGTACACACAGACATACAGACGAGTACATGAAAAACTTTTCGGCATAACCAACACTACACCAACAACAGCGAAAAAAATGCAGTTGATTCTCATTTTCATTTGCAGCCAGCCAACAAAACGTGCTACATTAAATACATGCGTATAGTATTTTACATAAAATAAATACTTAAAATTGTTGCTCGGCGTGAGAGGTTGCCTGGTTGGTCAGTCCGGTGGTTGGCCGATCCAGTGGTTGGTAACCCAGTAGTTGCATTGCATGTTGAGCGTAAGAGTGTTATACTGTGTGTTTTGGTGTGTTTTAAAAAATGAATGGGTTGTTAAGTCCATTCGAGAAATGTAAGTTTGATGCTATACATTCGACACATTCATATTTAATTTTTAAAGGTACTCCGAAAGGGTTGCAGAATGGTATGAGGCCGGCAATAAAAGAAAAATGTAGTTGACTGGAGACAGAAGTCGGACCATGGATCTCCCGCATGGGAGTTCTAAACATTAAGCCACGAAAGCATAACTAGAGGGTAAGAACTCGATTCAAACCACAGTTCCACGTTACGTTATCTTAATGAATTTTAAAATTTCTTCAAGACAACATACGCAGACCCTTTAGCTTTAACACAGCGGCTAGTAATTATGTGTAAGTAAATATGCAGTGAAATGACAACAACGAAAGTAAAAAAAAATAAGCACATATAAAATATAAGAAAGCACTGGATACAAAATGTAACAGTACTTTCCATAGTATACGCGAATATTACGAAATAAGAATATGTGGGATATTCGTAAATATAAATATAGCATTATATTCAATTGCTTTAAATGGAATTTTATAAATGGAAAAGAAAAGTTAATTTGTTAGGATTTTAATTAAATATATTTAGACTAAGTGCATAAATATTAAATAACTAACATTTAAAGTACTTTTGTGATACTGCATGACAAAATTCATAAACAAAGTATTTATTAGTTTCTAAGTGGCAACCCATTACTACTTTAGGAAGGAAGCTTTTAATAGACATGCCGATTGACTCGACACTTATACTGCGAAGTTGCTGTCTACAACATCGAGGGGGCCGGCAATGACAGAAAAATGTACATGAATGGAGCCGGGAATCGAACCACGGATGTTCCGAATGTTACTCGAGTGTTCTAACCACTATGCCAACTAATTACTTTATTGATAAGGACGTTTAAGTGTTGTTACCCATATATAGCTGATGCCTCGCGTATATATGTATGTGTGTTCTGTTTTTGTGTACTCATACTTTGGGCGAACCAATATATATTGCATGGACAAAAATTGAAAGCATCGATGTGTGACAATTAAATACGATATTATTAAAGACTCAGTTTTTTTGCACAATTACTCTTAATATGTGACAGCATTTATTGAGTGTTTTGCGCAGGTCATCATACCTCCATTAAATTTGTAATCACATAAGATGATTAAAATATCGATATGTAGATTTGTGTATTTCATTACGTGTAATCGAATAACGTTATGTAATAAAGAAATATCAAAAAATACTTTTATTAAAATGAATCAATTATTACACCCCATTATACTGAATGATTACATAATATGTTTGGTATGTCATATATTTTAAGAGATGCCTGCTATGTTAATGGCATTTTGTGAGGTGTTAGCAGAGTCGCTTTGCTTTAAGCAACTTACAAAATAAAAACATTTGTTGGTGATGTTGTCAACTATAAATCTAATTAGAAGCTCGATGTAACTACGTATACAGACGCTATTTGGTGAAGAAATATCAAGAGTTACGCATGAGTGATGCAAAGACAAATTAAAAATAACTCATACGCTCCTAAGCACTTTTCATATAATACCAGAGGTTAAATCAAAATCGTTGTTGTACAAAGACGTTTGTCGCCAGCCGCAGTAAATTATTTCATCCGATGTTTTCTGAGCAACTTTACCGAATAAGTTATGTTCCACCAATGGAATATTGGTCAGTATAGTAGTATAGATATGTATGTTCTGGCTCACATTTTGGAGCCGATGACGTCATCACCCCACTAGCAATCGCAACCCCCCTCCTCCCCCCTCCCCATCACATAGTTGTTTATTTTTTGCCGTTTTGCGGCTTTGCAGTTTTGCCGTTTTGCGGTGTTACAGTTTTACCGTTTTGCGGTTTTGTAGTTAAGCGATCTGAGATAACTTTTGCGGTTTTAGCGATCGAGAAAAAGTTTTGTGGTTTTGTATGCTTCTCAAGAAGAAGACGAAGAACGATAAACTTTATAGTTTTGCTTCTTTATGGAACTGTACTTTTTATTGTATATTGTATATATATTATATAATAATAGCACTATGTCGTGCAAACTTTCTAAAACAAAACTCCGTTGCTTCAGAACAATACTCCTGGAGTAAAGAGCAACTCAATCACATTCCACTCATTTCATACCCTAGGTGTCACTTTTCCCTGCGGGTACTCATATGAGAGATATTAATGGTGTATTTTTTAGGAGTCTGCGGGAGCCCAAAAAATTATCACCTTAGGACAGAAGGGGATCACCATAGAACCGATGCGAATCCTTTATTGAGCTCCCTAGGATCCCAACAACCCCACAGCATCTTCAGTACTCGCACATAGGGAGTCGTCATAGAACGCAAAGGGGCCCTTTTACTCCAGGGCTCGTTAACGTGATACAGACATTTTAGGGGCACATATAAACTCAGTAGGCCAAAAAGAGGTCTAAAAAATCAATAGGTCATAAATTAAAAAACTAAAATTGAGGTGGGGGTCAAAAAGGACCAATAATGTAAATGTAGCCCTTAATTAACCATGAATAATGATATGGGCCTTGTTTCGAGCGGTTATCAAATGACGATACAACATAATAAATACTATTTTAGTAGGTCGTAGGGTGCACGAATTCGAAAAAAAATTTGATATCCTCAAACACCCATTAAAACCAAATGGCGACACCCAAATGTGTCCCATCTGAGTATAGACCCATTTAATAACTTGACGAATGGCCTACGCGGCTGAGACACCATCTTGTTCCGACCTTTGACAAACATTACTAATCATGGCCAAGACCCGCTGCTTCAACACCGATGAACCCCTCCTACCGGTATGGTGAGGGTATAAAGTTTAATTAAATAAAATTTCAAAATTTTTTAAATTTATATCCACTTTAAGTGTATCAAATGATACATCAAATTCGGCTTACGATTAGAAAAGTGTTTTTTATTTTATTGTTTAAACACTTTTCTGATCGTAAGCCGAATTTGATGTATCATTTCATACACTTAACGTAAATTTAATATATAAAAACACGATCGACTAAAATTAACAATCAAACAGTTTAAAATTTATATCCACTTTACAATTTTTTTTGAATAAGACTACAATTTATGACACACTAGCTTTCCCGGCTCGCGTTGCTTCACCCGTACTTACAATGAACCTTCTTATGACTTTTAGCACTACAGGTAAAATGCCAACGCTTCATATCATGAACGAATACCCCATTTATGTGATTGTAGCTTCATCCCATTGGTCTGAGTGATTGTATCGCTTTAGTCCATTTTATCCCTAAAAGTACGAATTTTAAAAGATATATTCGTATCGCACAACTAAAATGGAATTTTGAAAAAACCCCATTTGACAGTTCTCTAATTCTATAGGGAGCAATTCTATATACATTTTTGTAACTCTACTTTCAGGTATTTGATCTGGGTGATATCATCAGTTTCATCTCTTTTTCAGTATTTTTACAACTTATGAACGAATTTTAAAATTACTTCACATCGTAAAATTTTTGAGACTATACCTTTAGCCGTTTATTACCAGTTTTATCCCTTTTCAGTCCTTTATACCCCCTGAATTTCGAAAACCCTCCTTGGTTCGTTCTAATACCATAAGGAGCAAGCCTATATAACTTATCACGATTACATCATTAACCGTTTAGTTTGGACGATAGTAACATTTGTATCCCTTTTTCGTTTTTTTTACCCAGAAACATCGGATATAAAAAAATACTTTAATCCAATTTGATCGTAAGCATTTCCATATCAATTTTCGCGAATATACCATTAACCGATTGGTTTAGGTGACGGTACAACTTTTATCCCTTAATGGTAATTTTTAACCCATAAAAGTACCAGTTTCCAAAAATCCGATCTTAGCTGACGTTTACTTGAAAAGAGAAACAACCATCCCAAATTTAATCATCCTATCTACAGACAGTAGACAATTTAAATATATTGATTATGATAACAAAATATTTGTTCTTATACCACCGATATAAGTACCAAATCTCGACTTCGTACCTATAACACTGTAGGACAAATTTAAACTTTTGACCTCACCCATGAACAAACTGACCAGCTTCTGAAAATATATCTAAAATAAAAATATACGTATCTCCCAGTTTTTCTAGATCAGCTCATTTAAGTTTTTTACGAGCAATTCAATTTTTGGAGCCAAGCTCCCATACAACGACTTGAAAGGGACTTCTTCCTGTTCGTAGAACTCAGAGAGTTGTTAATAGATTTTGACGAATTTTTTTTAAAGGTATTTCAAATGGCCAGGATGTAGTTCTGACCGATCCCAAATTTAAAGTTTGTCACAAATTAAATTTGTCACAAACAAATTGTCAAGAGATTTTGATGAATTTTTTTTAAATATGTTTCAAATGGCCAGGGGCTGGATCTAACAAAGTCCAAATTTATAATTTGTCAAAAATTAATATTGTCACAAATTGTCAAAAATTAAAATTGTCACAATTTTTTTTAAAATGTTTTTCAAATGGCTAGGAGCTGGTTCGGTCTAGGAAAATGTGTTGACAAATTAAATTTGTGACAAAATTTGTAACAAATTTAATTTGGGACAAATTTTAAATTTTTGTTTCGTCAGAACCCGCTCCTGGCCTTTTGAAAAACAATAAGAAAAAATTCATCAAAATCTGTTAACAACTCGCAAAGTTCTGCGAACAAGAAGAAGTCACTTTCAAGTCGTTGTATGGGAGCTTCGCTCCAAAAATTGAATTGCTCGTAAAAAACTTAAATGAGCTGATCTAGAAAAACTGGGAGATACGTATATTTTTATTTTAGCTATATTTTCAGAATCTGGTCAGTTTGATCATGGGTGAAAAATCGTGTCGTACAGTGTAATGGTTCAAAAGTTACAGTCATTTTAAAATTCCAGTTGTATGGGGCGGTGCCACGCCCATTTTACCCCCTTTCAGGCCGAATTTCCAAAAATCCCTTCTTAGTGCGCGCCTACGTCATAAAATAAACCTACATTCTAAATTTCACGGTTCTAACTTTAGCCGTTTGGGCTGGGGAGTGATCAGTCAGTCACCCAAGCCTTTTATATTTATAGATTACACTATGTCACAAAATTTCAAACAAAATTTCTGTATCCTGTAATAATTGATTTTAATGTAAAATTTCACGCTGAATTCAAATCTGCTCTCAGATATGTGGAAAGTAGAACAGTTTTTGAGATATCGTCAAATTTTAATTTTTAGTGTTTTGGAAAAAGGTATGTCTAAAATGCCATTTCTCTGGGTTTAGTTCACCGATGTTTGCAAACTGTAACGAAAATAAATGGTTATAAAATTATTTCTTAAAAAAATGATAGCTGTTTAACATCCAATCATAAATGATGAAGTTATGGCACTTCAAAGTTGGATTTTTGTAAAAATTTTAATGGTTTTTTAAGTTTTCGTTGCCTTTAATAAAGTTTTTTTTCCGTGTTTCCATAGAAATTGCTCCGGTTTCAGATATACATGATAGAATAATATCTTACAAAAATTTTTTGCCCTTGGTCATCAAAATATCTCAAAAACCGTTTTACTTTTCGCATATCAGAGAGCAGATTTGAATTCAGCATGAAATTTTACATAAGGATCAACTATTTAGAAGCCGGGATCAAAAATTTGTTGCATTGTGTTATTGGTTGATTACATTTGACTCTTTTATTCGTATTCCTCTAATAATGAAGTAGCCTACACCCATTTAGCTTAGCATGTAATGTTTTTTCCCGTTGTCGTATATGGAATAACATTTGTAAATCACAATAAGTATTAGTCAGCATGAAAACTTAGCCATTGTTTACAAAATGTATATAAAAGCTTGTCAATTTAAATTTAAACCATAAAAACACAGCCTTCGAGTAAGGCGCAAATAAGTGTATTACTTTATGTACAACATTTCATGCCAAGGCCTTAAATCCCCAACCACTTATCAGTTGCCTGGCCGGAGCTCCATTTACTGCCCAATTCCATTAGCCAGCCAGCAAACCAGCCTCACCATGCTGTTTGCCGGTAGTAGTATGTACAAAGCCCAACACTAATTTAAAGTATACTTTTAGGCTTAAAAATTAATTGTCATTTTGTTTACTTTCATTATCACCCCGTGTTATCACATTTAATCAATATTTATCCGTACCCAGCAGCAAAAAATGGGGCTTTGCATGCCTTCTTACAGGCCTGCAAAGGCAGTCAGAAGCCCTACCCTTCAAATGCAGTCTTCATTTCAAATTAACATAGGGTGTCATAGGCAGGCAAGGCCTGCACATTCCCTTTCTCATTGAAGGCGTTTCAGTAGGCATGCCTAGTATGTCCTGCTTGGAGTCCTAATAACAAGGGCCTTCTATGAGGCATTGCTACTGCAGACCAGCTTGCAGGCCTGCAAAAGAGCATTTATAGAAGGACTTAAATGAAAAAAAAAACATATGCGAATTATTTCCATATTAAATGATTTCCTACTATTTATAAATTGTTAATACAATATTTAGTACAATTTCTAATAACTATTTTTTTTAACCTCCAGCAGCGGGAATCGAACTCGCGACCTCAGTACTCATAGTTGGGCATGATACCTACTCGGCTATCACGTGATATAGTTGTTGTACGACAAATAACAAACATGTGGTTTCATAAACAACAGCATCTGTCTTACCTTCCCTTAAGAGGCCTGTCAACAGGCCTAATCGGAGAAGTGACAAGTGCATGGCTATGAACGTCAATTCTGCCTTCTACTAATAGGACTGCCAACAGGCCTGTTTAAGGCAAGAAAGTTTGCATGCCCTTTGTGCACATCTATGGTATTTTTGTGGGTACACAGTAGGGCTGATCACAGGCCAGTTTTAAGAAGGGAAAGAGGCATGTCTGCGGGATCTTTTCTCATCCTAGTAAGAGGCCTCATTGCAGGTCTCATTTGAGAAGCGAAATGTGCATGGGTATGGAATTTTTTGTTAGGCTTAGTGAAGGACTTATTATAGCCTGTATATATGCCTGGAAAAAGAAGGCGTATTTGAATGTCAACAAACTGCCTTTGAAGGCATGTTTGCAGGCATATTTTTACAATGCCTCGTCTTTTCCGCTGCTGGGTAGTGTCTTTCACTCCGAGTGTGTGTGTTTGTGTGTGAGTGTATGACCAACGTCTTCACAGTGTCGTAATTCCCCTTTTAACCATAAAAAATCAATTCACATTATAGCTGAACGCTTGCCAGCAACAACCAAATGACTACTGGCTACAGTCTAATGAGAAAGAGAGGGACAGAGATAGTAAGTGTCAGCATCCTTGTTGTCCTTGCTGCTGTTGTTTATCTTCTACTTTACGGCCATTTAATGTCAACTAACAAAGCACCGAGGGACAACATACAACGACAGCAACAACAACCACAAAACGGCACTCAATGCTATAGGCAAAAGCAAAAAAGAAAACGAAACGTGGTCATTTTAAAATGTTTCGTATTTAACGTATAAACAATGTATAGTAAAAGTACCTACTGTGAAGTCTAGTCTTTTGACACCGTCAGTGTGGCAGTTTTTGTTTCAAGTGTATGTGTGTGTGTGTTGTTTTTTTTACTTTGTAGGTGGTTTGGGTTTTAGGTGTACGCGCCCTGCTTGCCGCCAGTAGCTAACTACTGCGACTGATGCTTTCATTATATTCGATTTTGTAGTTTGCTTTGACTTTTCCATACTTACATCCACTGATAAACCATTTGATGATGAGAATATTTTCCATGCCGGATTCTCCTTTGGCGTGTAGCGATAAAACTCTCGTCGGCCTCGATACCATTTAACCGTGTACAGAGTGTCATTCTCAATGTCGTAATTACAGATTAAAATCGCATTATCACCACGTTTAACGGCCAACGGTATGGTTACGCTGACATTACGCAAAGCCAATATGAAATCTACGGGAAAAAAAGGGCGACAGAGAAAAAAGAAAAAAATACACCAAAAGTGTCATGAGAGCTGGCAAAGATACAATGATTGTTTTTTTCTGTTTTTTTTTTGGTATTTTTAAGAATTAATGATAAAATATTATGAGTACAACAACATTAACGCCAACATTATCAACAACGGTCAGAGCCAACCAACACGAGTGTAGTGCCGCCATGTTGCATGTACAGCAACAGCCCGTGCAAAATTTTCCGTTTTAAAGTCACCTCGGCCACAGCACAAGACTTTAATACACACCTTCCCCTGCTCCTCCTCTTCCTCCTTCAGTCAAATACCAAAAAAGCGGTAGTAGTAAACGCAACGACTACGACAACATATGGCCTTAAGAGTCTATAAATGTTGTGTATTTTTCTCGTTTAAAAAAAAAAGTTATTGATTTTTCCTGCCTGTATTGTTAAGCCTTAAGATTTTTATGCGTTCGAAATGAGGCTAAAAGTGATTTTAATGGCTTGTCTCTTTAATGTTAAAATGGATACTTAATTGTGTTTAAGTATCTGCAAATGGTCCTCAGGGACAGTCGAAGGATATTATACAAAGGAGACTTTAAAGACAGGACAATACATAGCGATTGTTGATGAAGAGTAAAAGTGCAGTTAACTGAGAAAAAAACAGCCAGTAATTTTTTTAAAAGGTATCAAAGTTTAATATAGGGTTAAGGCACTATATTGATGGTGATATGTGTGTGCGTGTGTGATTGGTGGCTTAAGAAATTATGCAATCAGTGTTATCTTTAAACGGAACTATAACTTTATTTTATATTATCATGCTCATTGTGAGAGATTGTAGATTAAATTACAAGTGTTTATAATGAAGCTCTGTTAACATAAACAGTCTATATGTAGAATAAGCCTACTTAGTTTCCCTTTCTTCTTCTTCTTTAAAGGCAGCAACAACAGAAATTTATCCATCAGTAGCCGTAGTCTGGTCCATCGCCACCTTCTGCGCCGGCCATCGACCAAAAACGTGACCAAGCCAGCGCGTTCGGTCTATTTGAACGCGCATGACTACGTCGATGTCATTGCACAGTTCATACGCCTCATGATTCATTCAACGACGGTACTCGGCGTTAACGATGATGGTTCTTAAATATCTTGCGAAGTATTTTTCTCTCGAAAACTCCCAGAACAGGCTAATCTGCCTAATTCATTACCAAGATCAGAGGGCTTTATCATTACATTGCTTACTCAGCGCATAGTAGGAGCGGTTTGCGATCTTGATTTCCAGGCTGACTTGATTATTTTTGTAGACAAAATCATCTACCGCTTCAAAGTTATTGCTGTCAACGTTTACGTAGCGTTCCAAAAGAGTAAAGTTTTTGTGCGTTAAAACAAAATACTTGGTTTTGTCCTCATTAATCGCCAGACCCTCCGACTACATCTCAATGCTCGAAAAGGCTGCAGTAACTTTCCGTAGTCCTCGGCCAATGATATCTATAGCATCGGCATACGCGAGCAACATGTTGCTTTTGCTAAAGATGGTGTCAGTTGTTTTTACTCCTGCTTTCCGCATGATCATCTTCATTATGATATTAAAGAGATCGTATATCCTTGTTGTTGTTGTAACAGCTGCAGAATACGAGAAGCGATCCAAGGGATCCTGTACATAGTTGCATATGTCATCCTCGTATACTCGAAGGTCATTCCTACATCCAACTGTTTGATCTTAAAGTTGGGATGATTCCTCCGATGACATCCCAGGAGGAAGTGTTTGGTCAACATGACATTTTGTTCCTTGACTGGGAGGACCTTCGTTTCCTCATGTAGATGGTGTTCTGAGGTTATCTGCATGCAGCGCGTTACAGTCCTCAGGACGGCATTTTGGCAGCTTTGAATATTTCTCTACTGGGTATCACTCAGCGAAGGAGACCTCACTGGAGCGGCATAGTTAACCACCGACCGGCCAATAGTTTTGTAGGTAGCCAACAAGTTTTCTTTTTGCTTTTCCCAAATGCTCCGGCTAGCGCTTTGTTCCTACTTCGCAGTTTGTGCGTAATTGCAGTGGCGTGAGCTGTGGATGTAAACAGGCTGTCAATTGTGACCCCCAAAATGTTTGGTTGGTTCACAGTCGGCATTTGGACGCCATCGACTACGACCCCCAAATTTATGTTTAACTCCTTTGTTCATGTGGTAAATAATGTTGCTGACGACATCGCCGGTGAAAGTTTCAAGTTGCGTTCAGTGAAGAAATTGTGCAATACTCCGAGATATCCATTCACGCGATCGCAAAGCTCATCAATGTTTTGACACGCCGCCATAATAGTGCAGTCGTCTGCATATGATATCACATCTACAACTTGTGGTGGTGTGGAGAGTTAAGAGAGGTAGAAGTTAAACAAAAGGGGGGATAGTACGCCGCCCTGTGACTATCTCCATGTCCAAAGCCTCGCTTGGTAGAAAATGGTTCAGTCAGGCATTTGTGCCTTTTTTCACAGAAAACTTCGTGTCAGTCAGTGCCGTCCTGTAAAGTCGTATCAGCTTCACTGGGATACCAAACTCAGCCATAGCATTGTATCGGACTGTCGAATGTAGCTTTGTAGTCGATAAACAGATGGCAGGTGCATTTTTTGGGTCTTCTCCAGAATTTGTCGTAGTGTGAATAACTGGTCAGTCGTGGACTGACCAGGTCTAAATACACTCTAATAAGATTCAATCAGATTCGCTAAAATGGGCTTTAGCCTTTCACATAACACACTAGACAGGGCCTTGTATGCGATATTTAAAAGGCTGATCCCGCGATTATTGGTAAATACACTTGTATCGCCATTCTTAAGAACAGGATATAGAACACTCAGATTCCAATCATATGGCATGCATTCCTTGAAGCATAACGTGTTTATGAGCTGGTGCATGGACGTTGCCAGTTCATCGCCGCCGACTTTAAAAAGCTCTGCCGGTAGTCCATAGACTTCCGCAGCGTTTTAACTCGGTGGTGGACAGCCTACTCCATCGTCGATGATTGGTGTTATTTCGTCAATTATGATGCCTTCGGGAACAAGTTGAGGTCGAAAGTGTTCCCTCCATATTTGTAGCACACTCTGATTTTCCGAGACCAGATTTCCATCTACGTCCTTACAGTTGGGATCTCTGGTCCAAAAACTTTGCTTTTAACCTTTTGGCAGAACTTTCGGACTTCACCTCTTTCCCTGTAATTTTCGATATTCTGTCTTTATCGACGAATGCTTTCTTTTCTTCCATAGACGGTTTTCCGCCTGAAGAGGCGCTCCGTCACTGCACGCGTTGCCATTAGCTGCAGTTTTGTCCTGAATGCATTCTTTCCTCTGACATTTCGGACATTCCTCATCGTACCAGGACTTGTCTGAGCGTGGTTTTCCATAACCCTGTACGGTCGTTGCGGCGGTGGTCGTAGAATTCGCAATATGCTGCCATTGGGTATCGGGAACATCAGAATTAGGGAGGTTGGTTCAAAGTAATTCAGAGAGTTGGTTAGAGTAGGCATTGGCTATCTCGGTGGTATGCAGCTTTGTGATGTGTATCTTCCTTTGCGTTTAATTACAAGTGTTTTTAGCACTACTTAATCGTGTGGGTACCTTGGCTGCAACTAGGTGGTTATCCGTTCAGTATTTGCACCGCACATCACACGCACGCACGTCCATAATACTTGAGACATGCCTTCCATCAATTTCCACGTGATCAATCTGATTTCTTGTTGTTTGATCAGGGGTTATCCAGGTTGCCTTGTGTATATCTTTTTGGGGGAATTTGGTTTCACTCAAATGTGCCTATTTCCGTACTAACTCGTGTGTAGACTAAAATTTTAAGTCGATCGAAGTTGACAACCAAATTTGTTGTAAAATGTTTACCAATACAGATTATATGATGTAAATTTCAGCTGCGGAAATTTGCGATGTGTTGAGTTGTCTTCAATCGAACAAAGCGGCCTCACCGTTTACGGTGTCTTTTTTTTTTTTTGATTGAGTACTATAAAAGAGGTCCTTGAATCCTTTGTCCGTCATTGACCAAACTGAAGATTTATTCATAGATTGATAGAATCAATGGATATGCCGACTTTGGTTTGCCAACTATGAAATTTGAATTTTCAGGATCTAAGAGAGGTCCTTTAATCCTTTGTCCGACATTGAACAAATTTTAGATTTAGTCATAGATTGATGGAATCAATGGATATGTCGACTTTGGTTTGCCAACTATGAAATTTAAATTATCAGGATCTAAGAGAGGTTCTTGAATCCTTTGTCCGACATTGACCAAATTTTAGAATTAGTCATAGATTGATAGGACCGGCCGTGGTATAGTGGTTAGAACACGCGACTACAATGCGGGAGATTCAAACCTGCCTCCAGTCATCTTAAAAGAAAAAAATAAATAAAATTTTCTTTCATTGTCGGCTCCCCTCGAATGTTGTTTGACAGCAACTTCGCAGTATTAAGCGTCGATTCAATCGTCGTGTCTAGTAAGAGCTTCTCAAAACAGTGACGTTCGCATTCGTCGATAAATAAGTAGGTGCCGTTAGTTGTGAATCTAAAAATAGAAAGCGTGTTAATTCACAACAACGCGAGAAGCTACCTCATTCATGGGGTGCAAGGGGAAATTAAGTAAGTCATAGATTGATAGAATCAATGGATAAGCCGACTTTCGTGTGCCTACTATGAAATTAAAATTTTCAGGATCTAAGAGAGGTCCTTGAATCTTTTCAACGAATTACGAAATTGGTGTCATTTAAAAAGACTGTGAGATGTGCCAATATTATTCACATATGATAACTCCTTCTCCGCTCTTTGTATGAAACGGCAACCACTGTGCAGCGGTCATATACCTCCTCCAGGCGCTCATAGAATGCATCTGTAATGTCGTCGTCTTTATCGTCCGTCGGGGCGTGTACACAAATCAGCGCAATGTAAAAATATTTCGCCTTGATGCAAATAGGTCCAATTCGGTCACTTTCAGGGTTAAACCGAGAGATCAGGTGTCGAAGTCTCTTACAGACTATGAATCCACATTCAAATTCGTGTCTTTCTGCAATGCAGCTATAAAAGATGTCACAGTTCTTTAGACGTGTGCATCCCTGTCTCAGCCATCGCATTTCCTGTATGGCGGTGATTTCAGCCTTGTATTTGTCGTGGACATCCGCCAGTTGGATAGAGGTACCTTCTCTGTAGAGAGTTCGGTCATTCTAGGTACATATCCTTATCATTGTCTTTTATCATTTGCGGGGTCGTCAACATTTGGGGGGGTTCTTGTTTTTTTCTGTTCTTCGTGTTTTTATAATAATTGTTTTGTTTAAGGAAAGTAGCTTATTAGGCCACCGCGCCCCATCCTAGTTTCTTGGGGTTGGCCACTAAGAGAGCCTGTGTTGAGCTTCATAAAATTATGTTACCTATTTCCTAAGACGCATCGATGGTAGCATGCCGATAAGGTTACTCAACATTGCACCTTCTCCCATTTGATTCACCTGAAAGGATGTTCAATGGCATTGCCCGGGAATAAGTGATCTCTCGGACGTTTTGAGCTGCTTGGGAACATCTAAAGAGAGCTTCTGGTTATTCCCAAATGAATAACAATCAAAAAGACTTAAATTAGAAAATTCCCCATTCCCCAATACTTTACATACACCTTGTGCAAAGAGCTCATTAATTAAATATCCTTCCATAAAGAATATTAGTAGTTTTCATCAAGTACCAGTATACAATTAAAGCTTCAATGTACTCATTAAGTCCTCCCGTCAAAAAGTCTCCCGTTGCTAACATAATTCATGCCATTACCAATTGTTTAATCACAACTTCCGCATAAAACTACAATTAAGCGTAACCTTACAAACGACAGATGGAAGCACAACAGACATAACACACTGCCACACACACAGCCACACTTACTCTCGTAAAAGTCACAACATATTAATATACATACACACAAACTTAAGCACAGAGTCTAGATACAAAATCCTAAGACAAACATAACTAATCTTTAGATTTCCGCACATGCACACATACACACACATACGGTTATACAACCATACCTACAGATACAACAGATAAAAATGTCTTTATTAATATTATTGGCCAATTAATACCAAGGCAGCAAACAAGGCTAGTAATACAACGACAATAAGGACGAAACTATCAACAACGCACAGCAGCATAGCATAGGCAATTAAATAAGACTCTTGTCAAAGGATAAGACCACCTTTTAACCCCAACCAGCTAGTTTAGTTTGGACTACATAGAAGAGAACAGGAGTAAAGCACTAAAACACCTTTAAATCAAAATTATGTTGACACGCACATACTCACGCACATATACACTAAGCCACTCAGCAAGCAAGCTAGCAAGTAGCATTAACCAGCATATACATTATGCTGGACATAAACTACGATGAAAAGGTCATGTCCTTAATGTTGTGTTAGTCGTTGTGTAAGATGAAATTTTGTCGTTAAGAAGTTTCTTAACCACTACACATATATGAAGGAAAGAGAACAAGGTTGGATCAGCATTTATGCTTATATAATAGAAGGAATAGCAATAGAGAAAGTTCGCATAAAGAAAGTTTTAAGATAATGCATACATACTGCATTTTAAATAAAAAGGACATTTTTTCTAGCTCATCTTAATATTACCATCATAATGAGTAAATCTCTCTTCCAAATCTGATAAAGGGCGGATGTGTTTTACTTCACCGGTCGAAATCAGACTGGTAAAACTGAAGACGCCTTCCTCTCAGGCCCTCTCTTAGAAATATAAAAATCAAGGACATGTTCGGTGCTGGTTGATCCTTATATAACCCTTTACGATTGGATGCTTTAACCAAACTTTATAAAACGGAAAATTTAATTAATTACAACGAAAACCTTAAAAAAGTCATAATTTTTTGCTATCCAATTATTTAAATTTTTATACTACGAAGTCTATTACCAACTTTTTGCCTTCTCTGTACATTTACCTTAACATCAGCATATATTTACATTTATCTTATTATATGATACCTCTGTTTAATGGTTAGACTTTTGCTTTTAATGCCTTTGTGTTTGGGCGAGTACATAATAAATTGGGCTAATAACACTAGCGGAGCTAAGGAGGAGATCTGTCGCCACTGCTGCTGCTGCTAATGCAATGTTAGGATATGGCAACTGTTTCAAATGTTGTTGTTAATACAACAACACTGCTTATGATGAAACTTTGGGCTGAGAATGTGTTAACTCAATATGCTTTGTATATTAATTATACTTTATTATTTCTTTAGTCTTGTATACTTTTAGGCACACTCACTTACTCACATACATACATACAATAACTGGAAACTGTATCTCATGGCATGCATGCACATTAGCTATGGAATAGTGTTATATGGAAATTCTTAGTAACGACTTTTTTACATCGCGGAACCTCTTATTTTGTGAGGTTCAGTAAAAAAATGCTGGAGGCAAAAAATGGTGGTGGTGGGGTCAGGTTTAACCGTCCCGCATTGGGGTCAAAGTTCAGAAAAATTTGGAAAAAATGTACAACAGTCCTCCTAACTACCATGGGGTTGTCGTTAGGGGGTTGGGATGTATGGCAGACCTTCATGAATTTCTTTTGCCAACATTTTCTCCGAACATACTTACCCCCTATCTCCACTCCTTCGGGGGGCTCCCGTACAAATTTTTAATTACCCCCTTATTACTCCGTATAATGTTCCCGAAGCCCTAACTTCACTAGGGTCACCCCTAGGGGGTTAGAATGTATGACGGATCTCCAGGAAAATCTTTTCTGAACATTTTCTTCGAACATACTTACCCCCTATTTTCTCTCCTTAGGGGGGCTCCCATACAAACTGCACCAAAACCCTCCCTCAATATAAGAAAAACCGCCCTACCTATCCAGGTGTTGTCCCTAGGGGATTATGATGTATGGCGGACCTTCATGATTTTTTTTCCCCAATATTTTCCCCAAACATACTTACCCCCTATTTTCTCTCCTTAGGGGGGCTCCCATACAAACTGCACCAAAACCCTCCCTCAATATAAGAAAAACCGCCCTACCTATCCAGGTGTTGTCCCTAGGGGATTATGATGTATGGCGGACCTTCATGATTTTTTCCCCCCAATATTTTCCCCAAACATACTTACCCCCTACCTCCCCTCCTTATACTGGCTCCCATACAAAATGCACCAAATATTGGGATGAATCAAACCAATTTATTTTTATCGTGCGACGGATATTTCTTGCGATTGGCATCGACGACCTGAAGCAAGAATTGTTTCTCATTTTCGTTTCGACATAAAACATTGTTGTAATCCTGCATTAATTTGACACCTCTCTCTGCAGTGTCGTTAACAACATGCAAGGTGCTTACGATCTGCTTCGCTTTGTTGTAGTCTTCCCGGTTTTCCCAGGTTTTTGGATCGGTTGAAATTAACTCATTTGGTAATCCAAAGCGATCGAATAATTTAACTGTGTCTCTCGTCACGAAATGGCTCAAATCTTTTGCAATGAATTCTTTCACTTGTTTCGAATGCAATTCAATTTTTTTCACGCCTTTGGAGCCGACAACAATAGCTGAACGTGAACAAGCTGACTTAACGCCTTGATTTTCATCCTCATCCTCGCTCTCTTCCTCCTCAGTGCCTTTTCCCTCGTTTTCCTCGTCATCAGATTGAGATTCTACGTTTTCGTCGTCTTCTTGGAATGAAAGAATTACATTCGCCATTTTTTGCTTGATATTATGGGAAACGTTTTTATCGAATAGTGCAAGAGCCACAGCTTCAGCACTGATGTACCAAAGGTGATTGCACAATTTATCCACCACTTTCTGTGATACATTTCCATCAATTGACTGAGCGACTGCCGCTTTTAAAAAATTGAAGTCTTGATTGGGTGCCTCGACAGCCGTGGTGCTCCCAACCAAGCTTTCACATAAAGTGTCACGATAAATATGCAAATACCGCGAAGCTTCTCTAATTAAATTTCGGTTAAATTGAAATGTTTTCGAAATAGAAACATTTTTATGCAGTATATGGCCTTGGCCATCCATCGGGCATGGCTGGTAGGTCCTGGAGCGCGGAAATGGTAACTGGGAATGTTTTCTCCAAGAAATAATAAAACGATCTGCAGGAATTCTCTGTAGTCTGCTCTGGGATGTTTCTCTTGTAGCTGAGCCAAACAAAATGATTTGACTTCAATCAGAACATTAACAGGTATTTTCATAGCGACTTTATCGTCTGTTATGCCACTGGTATATCGTTTGTCTTTCATCATTTCCCAATCACATTTAAATCGAGCAAACAAAGGTACACCTGGAGCTGACGTTTTACCGAATTTGGCATCGAACACCTCTTTCAATACCAGTTTAAATATGATGTCTGCACGGTAAGTATAAAAGATCTCGTTCCAATAACTGTTCAAGAATGAGTGACGCACCTTGGAACGAGCCAGTGTTTGTTGAAGTTGTATCGAAGGAAATGGCCTGAACGCGGTCAGATATTTCCCAATCTAACAAAAGGCCATACACCGACTCCGGCACTGAGTTAAATTATTCGATCGCTTTGGATTACCAAATGAGTTAATTTCAACCGATCCAAAAACCTGGGAAAACCGGGAAGACTTTGTAGCTCGCTTTGTTGTAGTCTTCCCGGTTTTCCCAGGTTTTTGGATCGGTTGAAATTAACTCATTTGGTAATCCAAAGCGATCGAATAATTTAACTCAGTGCCGGAGTCGGTGTATGGCCTTTTGTTAGATTGGGAAATATCTGACCGCGTTCAGGCCATTTCCTTCGATACAACTTCAACAAACACTGGCTCGTTCCAAGGTGCGTCACTCATTCTTGAACAGTTATTGGAACGAGATCTTTTATACTTACCGTGCAGACATCATATTTAAACTGGTATTGAAAGAGGTGTTCGATGCCAAATTCGGTAAAACGTCAGCTCCAGGTGTACCTTTGTTTGCTCGATTTAAATGTGATTGGGAAATGATGAAAGACAAACGATATACCAGTGGCATAACAGACGATAAAGTCGCTATGAAAATACCTGTTAATGTTCTGATTGAAGTCAAATCATTTTGTTTGGCTCAGCTACAAGAGAAACATCCCAGAGCAGACTACAGAGAATTCCTGCAGATCGTTTTATTATTTCTTGGAGAAAACATTCCCAGTTACCATTTCCGCGCTCCAGGACCTACCAGCCATGCCCGATGGATGGCCAAGGCCATATACTGCATAAAAATGTTTCTATTTCGAAAACATTTCAATTTAACCGAAATTTAATTAGAGAAGCTTCGCGGTATTTGCATATTTATCGTGACACTTTATGTGAAAGCTTGGTTGGGAGCACCACGGCTGTCGAGGCACCCAATCAAGACTTCAATTTTTTAAAAGCGGCAGTCGCTCAGTCAATTGATGGAAATGTATCACAGAAAGTGGTGGATAAATTGTGCAATCACCTTTGGTACATCAGTGCTGAAGCTGTGGCTCTTGCACTATTCGATAAAAACGTTTCCCATAATATCAAGCAAAAAATGGCGAATGTAATTCTTTCATTCCAAGAAGACGACGAAAACGTAGAATCTCAATCTGATGACGAGGAAAACGAGGGAAAAGGCACTGAGGAGGAAGAGAGCGAGGATGAGGATGAAAATCAAGGCGTTAAGTCAGCTTGTTCACGTTCAGCTATTGTTGTCGGCTCCAAAGGCGTGAAAAAAATTGAATTGCATTCGAAACAAGTGAAAGAATTCATTGCAAAAGATTTGAGCCATTTCGTGACGAGAGACACAGTTAAATTATTCGATCGCTTTGGATTACCAAATGAGTTAATTTCAACCGATCCAAAAACCTGGGAAAACCGGGAAGACTACAACAAAGCGAAGCAGATCGTAAGCACCTTGCATGTTGTTAACGACACTGCAGAGAGAGGTGTCAAATTAATGCAGGATTACAACAATGTTTTATGTCGAAACGAAAATGAGAAACAATTCTTGCTTCAGGTCGTCGATGCCAATCGCAAGAAATATCCGTCGCACGATAAAAATAAATTGGTTTGATTCATCCCAATATTTGGTGCATTTTGTATGGGAGCCAGTATAAGGAGGGGAGGTAGGGGGTAAGTATGTTTGGGGAAAATATTGGGGGGAAAAAATCATGAAGGTCCGCCATACATCATAATCCCCTAGGGACAACACCTGGATAGGTAGGGCGGTTTTTCTTATATTGAGGGAGGGTTTTGGTGCAGTTTGTATGGGAGCCCCCCTAAGGAGAGAAAATAGGGGGTAAGTATGTTTGGGGAAAATATTGGGGAAAAAAAATCATGAAGGTCCGCCATACATCATAATCCCCTAGGGACAACACCTGGATAGGTAGGGCGGTTTTTCTTATATTGAGGGAGGGTTTTGGTGCAGTTTGTATGGGAGCCCCCCTAAGGAGAGAAAATAGGGGGTAAGTATGTTCGAAGAAAATGTTCAGAAAAGATTTTCCTGGAGATCCGTCATACATTCTAACCCCCTAGGGGTGACCCTAGTGAAGTTAGGGCTTCGGGAACATTATACGGAGTAATAAGGGGGTAATTAAAAATTTGTACGGGAGCCCCCCGAAGGAGTGGAGATAGGGGGTAAGTATGTTCGGAGAAAATGTTGGCAAAAGAAATTCATGAAGGTCTGCCATACATCCCAACCCCCTAACGACAACCCCATGGTAGTTAGGAGGACTGTTGTACATTTTTTCCAAATTTTTCTGAACTTTGACCCCAATGCGGGACGGTTAAACCTGACCCCACCACCACCATTTTTTGCCTCCAGCATTTTTTTACTGAACCTCACAAAATAAGAGGTTCCGCCGTATAAAAATCGAGAATTCGCGCACTATTCCATAGCTAATGCACATATATTGTTCATTATATTCCATCAGTTTGGATCTTAAATATTATTGTGCACATATATAATTATGACAATATAGAAATTAAATTGAGATGCTGCAAGTTAAGGCAGCTATGACTTTCGAAGAACCGGAGGATAAATATGAGAACTGCAGCAATTACTAAAATTAATTTGATATTATATATAAGTTTAAAATTGGGAAAAATTATGAAGAATAATGGATTGAAATAGCAGTGATGCAGCCTTAAGAAATGGAAATTTGAATATCTAGGTCAATTGCTGTGAAATATATTTTAAGCCATTAACAACAAGTCTGCAAATATGACTTATGAAAAAATGGCACAATGGGACTACTATTTAAAGAATGGGACTTCTATTTAGGGAAATAATTTTAATATCGATGAATAAAAAATTTTGTCTACATTTATTTGGCATCGAAATAGTAAAGCTATGTTATAAGCTTCAGGTAATTCGGTTCTAGATTAGTATATGCATTTGTATATAATATTTCATATTATATTGTGTTTCCTTGAAAAACATCATCAGGATTCTGAAACAAAATTTTAAAATGCCTTAGGCCAAACTTGTAAAACGGACATTAGGATAATGATGATGCATCATTGTAAAGTCGCCAAAAAGTGGCGATTTGAAAGATTGCAACTACTGGAGAGTAATTTCTCTAATGAACAGCATATACAAAATACTTGCAGTCATAATACAGAGGAGACTTCAAGACAAAATAGAGAACAATCTGCGAGATGAACAGGATACATGTTTCCGGCCAAATGGAAGCTGCTTAGATCAGGCCAATACTCTACTCATTATAATAGGGAGCAATCTATAGATTGGCGTACTCCCCTGTATCTACTGTTCATAGACTTCAAGAAAGCCTTCGGCACCATCATACGGACAGCCATATGGAAAACATTGAGTATGAAAGGAGTACCCCAGAAAACAATTCCATCAGAGCTATGTACGAGGATGCAAATCTCTCAGTTCTTCAAAACGACAGCATCAGCCAAACATTTCACACAAACGCTGGAGTAAAACAAGGATACCCTCTATTACCTCAACTGTTTTCCATGGTGCTGCATAACATCATTAGCGAAGTCTGTCTAGAGAGAAGAGGATTTATATAGAGTCTATCACGCCAACTCGGGATTTTGGATTATGCTGATGATATTTGTCTACGCACTCACAAAACATTTCATACAAACGCTGGAGTAAAACATGGATGCCATCTATCATCGCAACTGTTTAGCATCGTGCTGGATAAGATCATGAGTCAAGTTTGTCTAGAGAGAAGAGGAATTACATGGAGTCTCTCACGCCAACTCGAGGATTTGGATTATGCAGATGATATTTGTCTACTAACTCACAAAAGCAACAACATGCCAACGAAATTGGAAGATATAGAAAGATTAGCGCGTAATATTAGACTTTAAATAAATATCAAGAAAACGAAAGCCATGGGAAAACATCATGCTACAAGGACAACCAGTCGAATACAACGACAACAAATGGCGGTGTAGAAACAAACGCAAGCAGTAGGCTAAACAAAGCAAGAGCGGCATTCGGACGACTGCAATCAGCATGGCGAATCTCACAAATAAAGCTCAGAATAACCAATGTATGCGTAAAGTCTATCTAGTGTCGAACACAATCACTCAAAAACTATAGGTATTAATCAACAAGTGCCTCAATGTCATATGCAAAATATTCTGGCCCAAGACCATCAGCAACACAGAACTCTGGAAGTTAAGCAACGAGGAACCCATCCTAAAGCAAATTAAACGCCGAAAATGATGTGGATCGGCCATACCACCAGGAAAAAGCCGAAAAGTATCACAAGGATGACCCTAGAGTGAAATCCTCAAGGTGCAAGTAGCCGTGTTCGATCCAGGAATACCTGGAGACGAACGATACTCCAAGAGCTTACTTATTTACTTAAGTGGCCTATTACAACTTACGAACGTGGTTCATAAATTGGAGGCCGGAAGGGTTAAAGAATTTCAAACGCTTCGGTCTTCTGGGTGCGTTCTCCAGTTTATCCTAGCAGATGGTGGCACGTCGTCAACCACTTGATCCTTCCAACGAAGTTTGCGTCTTCCTGCTCTGCGCCGTCCTTCAGGTTCGCCTTCAAACACATTTCTGGCTGGAGCATTAACATCCATCCTGGCAACAGACTGGAATCCTCAAGGTGCAAGAAGCCATGTTCGACAAAGGAATACCTGGAGACGACCGATACTCCAACAGCTAACTTATTTACTTAAGTGGGCCATTACAACTTACGAACGTCGTTCATAAATTAGAGGTCTGAAGTATTAAAGAATTCCCCACGCTTCGGACATCTCCGTGGGTTCTTCAGTTTGTCCTACCAGATGGAGGCACGTCACCTACCACTTGGTCCTTACAACGAAGTTTGGGTCTCCCTGCTCTGTGTCGTAATTCAGGTTCAAACACCCTTCTCACTAACGCATTTACATCCATCCTGGCAACGTGTCCCAGCCATCGAAGTCGTTGGATTCTGACTCTTTTAGCTACGTCGATGTCGTGGTAAAGCTCAAGCTATCGCCCTGCCAAAAACCTCTTTCCATGTTGAATGGTTCAAACTAATCCTTACCAATCATAATAAAGGACTTGGTGTTTTCCAAAGTCGAATTAGTTTTGCAGGAATACCAAACTCAGACATGGCCTCTTATAGCATATTCCTTATTGGAAAGTCGAAGGCAGCTTTGTAGTCGACAAAGAGGTGGTAGGTGTTGATCTGCTTTTCATGAGAATTTTTTTCCAGGGTTTGTCGTAAGGTGAATATTTGATACGTCATCGATTTACCAGGTCTAAAAACGCACTGATATGGTGCAATTAGTTGTTCTACAATTGGCTTCAGACGTTCACACAATATGCTTGAAAGGACCTTGTACGCAATTGGTAATAGGCTTATTTCACTGTAGTTCTTACATTCACCACGATCTCCTTTCTTGTATATGGCACATAACAGACTGAGAATACAATCCCCAGGCATGCCCACCTCTAGCCAAATGTTATCCATGAGCTGATGCATGTTCCTAATCAGCTCCTCTCCATCTGCCTTAAACAATTCAGCCGGGAATTCAATTCAGCCGTATTTCACTCTGGCTCGGAGGTGGACAGTTATTAACATCGTCATGGATTGGAGCGGGATCGCCTGGAGTGGTGTTCGTATCCAGCAGATTTCTGAAATGTTCTCTCCATATCTTCAGAACGTTATCCGGGTCCGTCACTAGCTGGCCATCGCTGTCCCTGCAGGGGGGCAACCTTGGTCCACGCATTATCGCCTTAACTCTCTGGTTGAATTTTTGGGCTTCCCCTCGGAGCATCTTTGTGCACTCATGCTCATGACGAGTTGCTACTTGTCTCTTCGTCTCTTTCGTGGCATTTCGCCATTCATCATCGCACCAGGCATCCTCTTGAGACGGCTTTGAGTACCCAAGTACGCTTCTCGCAGTACGTTCTATGGAGTAGGCTTATATATTGCCACTGCTAGGTAATATTATCAGGGGTTGGAGCATTCCGTAGCAGTTGAGTTAGATGTTTGATGTAGGCGTCGGCAACCTCTGTGGTCCGCAGTTTATCGATGTCCAGCTTTCGTTGTACCTGGTTACGTACGTTTTTCGCCATGCTTAGCCTTTTGCGTACCTTAACTGCTGTAAGGTAGTGACTATTCGTTCAACCACAAATCCACATCCATGTTCGTGCTTGTTCGCTATAGTAGATGTCGCACGTCTTGATGCGCGAGCACCCTTGTCCTGCTCACCGGATTTCCTGTAAAGCTGTAATGTCAGCCTTGTGTTCTTCGAGGACTTCCGCCAGTTGGATAAAGGCATCTGTTCTAACATTTCAGTGTTCTAACATTCGAGGTGCATATCCTCAAATCATGGTTCTTAATTCGTTTGCGGTGGTTGTCAATATTTTGGGGTACCATTTTATTCTTTCCTTTCTTCTTTTCATTACAATAGTACAAACGTCGGTGGCGAGTTGCAATCACAGCGAACCACGTCGCAGTTTTCTCCTTCTGTCAGGATTTTATTACAGCCGTCCATTCTGGGTTAGACGCTGACCAGAGTACGCTCACTCTAGGCCGACGTGCCTGGTGTCAAAGGCACGTCTCCAGGCGTCACCACGTGGGTGTACTCCGTCCGCTGTAGAACCACGAATACGGAGCTCTGTGACAGACTTCAAGTGTAACTGACAAGGATCGCCCTGGGTTTGCCAAGTTATACCGATCAGAAGCTTTACCTTGCATCACACTCCCAACGCCCAAGAGGTGGGACAGTGAAACCTAACATGGGAAGAAGCTAAAATAACAGCAGCAAATCGAGTTAAATGGTAATGGAAAAAAGGCCAACAAACAATGCAAACCTAGTCAGCGATCCATAGCTTTAACTTGCGCCAACGGACAGGTCTGATCCTAATGGCAAAACCTCAGCAGAAAAAGCTGCTTTCCATGAAGTTATAATCATTTAGCCTTGACAATGGTAAGCATGGTAGCCAAATGCGCTCCAGAGCTAATGATAGATTCTGTGTACTTGCAGTATTACGAGAAGGCCGAACCACCTACCAAATTGACAAAACTGCCAGGAAGATAACTCTCATCCTTGGATGTGACGTCAATGCTCACCCCACTTAATGGAGGAGCCACAGGTTAGTCTGTCTTTTATGTTATAATTATTTCAAGTCTTATAATATATAAATTAGGCATTAGACAGGTATTCAGTACTTGCAGTATTACGAGAAGGCCGAACCACCTACCAAATTGATAAAACTTCCAGGAAGATAACTCTCATCCTTGGATGTGACGTCAATGCTCTCCTCACTTAATGGAGGAGCCACAGATTAGTCTTTTAAGTTTTAATTATTTATTTCAAGTCTTAAAATATCTGTGGACATTTGACAAAACGACTTCTCTCGAGATAAGACAATTTTCCAAGATTTTTGTAGTAAATATAAAATTTTAATGCGCTTCTTTTGGTCTGATCGCCGTATTTCTACGACTTTTACAACATAATATACGCAATCGACAAATCGACCTCTTTCAGGTTTTCCCCCAATTTCAATTTGACAAAACAGCTTCTCCCAGACAGTTCAAAAAACTTCGAGAATTCAAACAAAAAACTGATAACTGTCATTTGACAAAACAGCCTGTATCCATTTAGTTCTAGCACGCTTTTACCAATCTCCTTTTGACAAAACAGCTTCTTTCAAAATAAGTCGTTTTGTCAAAAGCAAAGTGTAAAAAACCCACCCCTTGTCTGAGACAAGTTGATTTTTAAATCCGCTGATCGCGTGCTGTCGTTGCGACAAAACGTCTTCTGTCGGTAGAAGTTCTTTTGAAAAAACGAAAATTTTAAAAAGTTAATTCTTATCTCAACATAAGTGCTTTTTAAAAAGAATAAAGAAGCTGTTTTGCTGTTTAATGCTAGAATGGAAAACTATAAATTAAATAACAAAACAAAATAAATAAATTTGTGGAAATGGAGCGAGGTAAAAAACTAGCGGCTGTGACCAAAAAAGTGCAAAAAGAAGCTGTAAATACGTCTTTGACTGCGACCAAACAACATAAAATAGAAAAATCTTTTGGCAATTATGAAAATAATTGGAGTGCCCAAAACTTCGCTCATGTGAATGGATCGGTTTTAAAGCAACTTCCCTGTGAGACAATCACATATTTTGATGTCGGTATTAGTGATGATATGTTAACACTACTGAAAAAGCAACAAACCGAAGTAAGTATATAGGCTAAGAGCTTGGAAAATAAGGAAGATGATGAAGACGTTTTTCACGAAACCGATTTCGATGATTCCGATTATATTTCATAGGAAGATTCAGATGTGGATACAACATCTGAGAGTATTCGAGATATGGCTGCGATATTGGAATCTAAACTTACCGAGACCGACTTACCACAAGCTAGCAAAGAACAACTGTTGATATGCCCACAACATCAAATAGATTGAATAAATTAAACAAGAATTTGGGGAAAGAATACTACACATATCGGAATAAAAAAGTACCTGCCAAGAAATTTAAGACAATAGGGCATTGCAGAAAAATGTGTCACAAAAAGATTAGCCCTGAGCAGCAGGAAGACAAAAATACTGGAATCTGGGCGATTATAATAAGCGACGTCTTTACATTTCAAATATGATTGACATTCAAAATAAGAAATCCGAGACATTTGTCAAGGCATTGAATTGTCGAAATCGACAGTATGTTTATTTGTACCAATTTAAGATACATGGACAAAGATAGCGCGTGTGCAAAAAGTGTTTTTTAAAAGTATTTGGGGAAACGGATTCAAGCATCAAAACCATAAATAGGCATCAAATAAATCAACTTTTTGGTGGGCTTATACCGGGTGATGGACGTGGCAAACATGAGCCAGCCCACAAGCTACCTATTCATAAACACAATGAAGTAATAGAACACATAAACAGTATTCCAAAGTACGAAAGCCACTACAGTCGTCGTCATACAATTCAACTGTATTTTCAGCGGGGCTTTAATCTTGGAACTTTATATCGGTTGTATACTGAAAAACACTCTGATCCCGTGTCTGAATCGAAGTATCACGAAATTTTTCGACCTATGAATATAAAATTTAAAAACCGCAGCGTAATAAGTTTGTAATATTCTTTTATTTAAAAGTGCATTTTTTTTTGGTTAAACTTAACAAAATGTTTTTTATGAAAAATTGTCATCTTTAATTAGTTATTTGACTATTGTACTGAAAAAGTGAAGTAAATTTTAAATTTATTTTTGCCAAATAAACTTCTTTCAGATTTTTTTTTACATTTCAATTTGACAAAACAACTAATCTTGATATAAGCGATTAAGATAATTTTCCAATTTAATCAAAACAATTTTGACAAAACGACTTGTATGGCACAAGCTATTTTTGTTTGTTTAAAATCCATTTGACAAAGAAGCTTATCTATTTTTGTTGCAGTTTTAAAGAAAACTCTTGCTCTTAGAAGGAAAAAAATGATATGAAAATGTTTATTACATATTTCTGTATAATGTCTTAGTATAAGATTTCTTTCATTTTCTATAAAACAAACTTTGTTGGTAAATTTAACAGTTTCTTCGCTCTACTGGAAAGTTAACGATTTAGAAAGAAGTCGTTTTGTCAAATGTCCACAGATATATAATCTAGGCATTAGACAGGTATTCAGTAAGGAAGGATGTTATTGACATCGCAAACAAACTCCTGTGAATCTTATGTGAAAAATTGAAGAGAATCAGAAAAACGGTTTTATAAACCTTAGAAATCCCGAATAGTTAAAGTTTCGTGAAATTGTTGCGATTATATTGGGACTAAAGTTACAGTCGGGAACTATATCCTCACCAGAATATTATAACTCGATTTCTAAAGTGGTGCGCCACAGGTAGATCTCTGTTATCGGTATCACAGCTACCCCTTGAAGGATGTTGCATATTATTATCCGCACTCACCATTTTCAGAGAAGTTTACCCTTATTGCCACCTCTATAGGGAGTGTATTGCTGGTAATGGGTATTTTCCGCTTTGGACAGGATTATGTGTTACTTTTTCATAATAAGGCATATACATATGTTGCAACCAACCAAATTTGTCACCAGTTTAACTACCAGACTGACCACAATGTTTAACCTATCGATGTTCTCTGCATTAACATCTGCAGGTCTTTAGAAACATATGTGGACCTTCTCAGAAAAAGTAGGTCGATATTGCTACTGCCAGAGAAGTACTAAACAGGTATTTCATAAGTAGATCCCCTCTTCCAATCAATTGTTTAATGGCTATCCCAATATGAAAATGTTTTGCATTACATAATTATATTGTATATGACTTTTAATACAATCAATAAATCCATTTAAAAATTTTCAGTTAAAAAATGATTATTTAAATGTAAATTTCAGTAACAGTTACTTTAAGTGACCGCTTTCTCCTCCTCCTCCACAATATCCTTCTCGCCATCCAACAAATTTTTCAACAATATGACGTTTGTTTGACGTTATTGTTTTTCGAAAGCAACAACTGAACACTAAAGTGAAATGAAATATTTTTTTGTGTGCGAGTGTTTTTTTTTTCATTGTTTTATTTCATTTCAAAACTCATTGCCACCGACAAAAAACTTGACTCTTTTTGAAACTTTTGTTGACACTTAACTCACCCAAAGGATGGCAAACAAAAGTGACAGAGGTTTTGGAAGCCACTGTTGCTGTGGCTGCTGGTCGGGAATGTTTCAGCGACGACGACACACACACACACTTACAATCGCTTTCACACAATAACAGCCTCCGGAACACATATACACGGACACATACACAAAGAATGTGAATGTTTCGAGGGCGTATATGACAGCCGGTGAGAGCGAGACAGAGCCCTGGTCGAGTTTAAAACAGAAACAAAAAAAGCGTTCTGAATGAAAATGAAAATTATTCACACTGAAGTGTGATTTCCTGTGACACAAGTGTCTGACTTAAATATATTTGCATAACCTCAGGCATGCCACAAAAAAATATATATTAAATTTTTGTGTTTTTTTTCTACAGCTATTTGTAGCTGCTGTGTCGGTGTGCTGTTGTTACCCCGGTTTGTTGAAAAGAATATTTTATCATATGTATATCTCGCGTAGATGTGTGTGCGCCAACAACTATGTATTGTGAATTTATATAGAAATTATGTAGATATGTGTGCACACATAGATTTATATTCATGCCGACATATTTGTGTGTGTATTTTAGAGCTGATTTTTGTTTTCATTCAATTCCGAATGTTTTCTATGTTTGCCGGAATGCAACTGTCATAAATTACTGTTGGCTGTTGACTTTTTATTGCCCCCCTTGGTTGGGTTTTGACTCTCGTTCATATATCACATAGTATAATTTTAGGGGCTGTCAACGATCTCTACATAAGAGTTTAAAAGGCAATAGATGCAAAACTAGGCATCTAGGCAGTAAATACACATGTATATCTTATGTGCGAGTGTGTTAGTTTTGTTTTAAAAAGGATAATTGGGAAATATTTTATAGTAATATGCCACTGTTGAATATAAATTCTTCAAAAGTCGACAGAAACCAGCAATTAAACTTCTTTTGCCGAGGAAAAAGTTACAAAAATCCTTCTATTGGCATGAACAAATAGAGATTAAGGACTAAGAGAAATTTCTACTTTTTTTCTTAAAGTTGTGTAAATTTTTCTCGCAATTGTAGTCAAGGTAATTCCAACAATGGGATTTTTGAATTATTGAAATTTTTTTTATAATGATATACAATTTTGAAAATATTTTCGAGGACATTAAAAGGCCTAAGAAAAATTTTAATTTAGTTGCTTAAAATTGGGAAAATTTTCGCACACTTGTAGTTAAGTCAATTACTTGCGATGGCGGTCTTTAATTGTGGAAAATTTTCCGATATAAAAATATGAAATTTCGGAGAAAATATTTAAGGACATTAAAGGACCAAAGCAAATTTTAACTTTTAGAAAAACTGGGCACATTAGGTTATAACTCGTGACGTCAGTATTAATTTATTGACTCCTTTTCGATATAATTTTACGAAATTTTGGAAAATTAAGAGTGAAACACTTTAAAAGGACCAAAGTAGATTTGAACTTTTGTTCCAAAAGTTTGAGAGTATTTTTGTACATATGTATTTAAGCTTATTGTTCGCATTGACAGTCCTAAATTATTGGAAAATTTTCGCTACAATGATATTCAATTTTGAAAGAAATTCCAAGGACATTGAAAGGACCAAAACAGAATTCAACTCTTTTGCAGGAGTTTAGCTAAAAATTGGTATATTCACATTTAAGCTAATTACTCGCTATGACAATATACAATTATTCGGAAATGTTCGCTAGAATGATATGAAATTTAAGAAAAAATATAAAGGACATTGAAGGACCAAAACAGAATTGAACTCTTTTGCAAAAGTTTGGGAAAAATTTCGTGTATTTGTGTTTATGTTAATTACTCGCTATGACAGTATTAGCTGTCAAGCTAATTTCTCGGTATGACGGTATAAAATTATTTGAAAATGTTCGCTGGAACGATGTGAAATTTTAGAACAATTGTTAAGGACATTGAAAGGACCAAAACAGAATTGAAGTCTTTTGCAGGAGTTTATGAAAAATTTCCTATGTTTGTGTTTATGCTAATTACTCGCTATGACAGTATAAAATTATTCGAAAATGTTCGCTGGAACGATATCGAATTTAAGAAAAATTATCAAGGACATTGAAAGGACCAAAACAGAATTGAACTCTTTTGCAGGAGTGTGGGAAAAATTTAGTATATTTGTATTCAGGCTAATTTCTCGTTATGACAGTAAAAAATTATTCGAAAATGTTCGCAGGAACGATGTGAAATTTGAGAAAAAATTTTAAGGACATTGAAAGGACAAAAAGATAATTTTATTTTCCATGATTTTGGGAAAAATGTCTCCAATTTGTGTTTATGCTAATTACTCGCTGTGACAGTATAAAAATAATTCGAAAATATACGCTGGAAGGATATGAAATATAAGAAAAATTTTTAAGGACATATAAAGGATCAAAACAGAATTTAACTCTTTTGCAGTACTTTTGGTAAAATGTCATATATATCACAGTATGATAGTACAAAATTATTCGAAAATTATCGCTACAAATTTAAGCAATTTTGGAACAATTCTCAAGGATATTGAGAGAACAAGGACAAATTTTCAATTTTCTTCCAAGAGTCTGGGAAAAATGTCTCACTATTGTTTTTAACTAATTACTTGAGATGACAGTCTAAAATTACTATAAAATTTTAGCTACAATGATATGCAATTTTGGAAAAAAATTTAAAAGGATCAAGAAAAATTCGAACTCTTTTTTTAAGAGTTTTGCAAAAATGTCACACTTTTGTGTTAGTAGATATTATTCGCGATCACCGCCTAAAATTATTGAAAATTTTTAGCCTTCATGATATAAAATTTTGAAATATTTTCAAGGACTTTGGTAGGACCAAAGCTAATTACAAATAATTCCCAAATATTTTGAAAAATTGTCTTTGAGCCATTTAATGGTGATTGCACTATAAAACTATTTGATATTTTCGTTATTACGATGTAAATTTTTAATAAAAATGTTAAGGACATTAAAGACATTTGCTATGACAGTATAAAGTTATTGAAAAATTTACGATATAATATTTTGGAACAGTTCTCAAGGACATTGAGAGGACCAAGACATATTTTAATTTTCTCCAAGAGTTTGGGAAAATGTCTCACTTTTGTGTTTAACCTAATAACTTGCGATGGCACTCTAAAATTTTTCGAACATTTTTTCTACAATGATATGACGTTTTGGAAAAAATGTTAAGGACATTGAAAGGACCAAGATAAATTTGAATTTATTTTTTTTTCAAAGGGCTGTGAAAAATTCGTAGATTTGTGATTTAGTTAGCAGTCTAAAATTTGTAAAAAAAAAACTTCGCTACAATGAATTAAAATTTAAAAAAATTTAAAGGATCAAAAAAAATTCGAAATCCTTTTTCAAGAGTTTGGCAAAAATGTCACAGTTTTGTGTTTAAACATATTTTTAGCAATAGCTGCCTACAATTATTGAAAAATTATAGCCTTCATGATATGAAATATTTTCAAGGACTTTGAAGGATCAAAGCTAATTAAAATAATTCCCGATAATTTAGAAAAATTGCCTCACATTTGCATTTAAGCTATTAAATAGCAATGATGTGAAACTTTAAAAAACAGTTTAAGGACATTGAGAAGAAATACTCAACTTCTAGCTTGATTTCAAAACTAAAAATATAAAGGACCAAGAAAAAGGTAATTTATTTTAAAGTTTGAAAAATTTTCAAAAGTTTAAGTCGGATTAAGTCGGCGCAGCTACGATATGTTCGCAACTGCCTGGTGTGTGGACAATTGAGTGATACAGTTTAAGAGTCAAATATTAAAGTCCGCTCGCAGTTCCTCGGCACTTGGTTCCAAATAGCCTGTGAATTTTGAGTACGATCAAACTATTACTATGGCAGTTATAACGGTTTATTTTAAAAGGGGCGTGTCACAGCCCAATTCCATCCTGGCTTTAATTCATACTGCACCAAAAACTTATATACCAAATCTCATCTTCATACCTCGGATAATTCATGAGATATAGCCTTTTTAACTTTCAAGTTGTATGGGCGGTGCCACGACCTTTGCGAAATCACAACCAAGTATAGCTAGGGACTATCAACAGATCAGGGGGCGTAGCCAATTTTGGCCAATTCCACCCTTGTTGTAATTCATACTGCACCAACAACATATATACTAAATCTCATCTTCATCCCTCCGATAGTTCATGAGATATAGCCTTTATAATTTTATAAGTTGTATGGGCAGTGCAACGCCCTTTAACCATATCATCTTCATACCTCTGATAGTTTATGAGATACAGACGTTTACAATTTCAAGATGTAAGCCATGCCCACTGATCCGTTCCCGCCGATTGTTTTTTGGGTGACGATATGCATGCGAAGTGCCAAATGCATCCACACAAATTGTCAAAGCGATTGGTGATACAGTTCTCCAGATATTGCCTTTTCAAAAATTGGGTCCAATAAGCGGGGCCACGGATCGGGTTTAATAAAAAAAAATTTTCTAATTTTTTTCTATTGTACCAAAAAGTACAAAAAAATGTACCAAAGATAAGTCTTATTGTACCAGAAATTTTTATTATTGTACCAAAGTGTAATTTTATTCCATCACAAATTACTTTTATTTTACCAAACAGTACTTTTAATCATAAAGAGTGATTTTAATGTACCCAAAAGTTCTTTGAGTGTACCATCAAAAAGTTTACAAATTTATTTTAGTGTATCAATACTAAAAAAGGTACTTTACTGTATCAAAAATTACTTTCACTGTCCCAGAAAGTACATTTATGGTACAAAAAGTAACAGAACATAACATTAACTGTACCAGAAAGTTTTCTCATTGTGCTAAAATTTACTTTTATCAAATTTAAAAGTACATTTCATTTGACTAAATTTCAAGATATTGATTTAAACTTTTTACATATCGTCCGGGGATTCATGTGCTCCATACGCCATTTTGACAGTTTTGAGGTAATGTTGGCATCTTATGCTATTCATACATAAATTTTTCAAAACTTTGATCAGTTTTTGGCTATTTCTTCTACAAATCTAGATATTTCGTGTCCTTTTTTGCTTTATGTCCCTTTGGTGTACAGACGTTTCAAACTTTAATTTCGATTTACTCAAAATGTGTTTTTGGCATATAGAGCACATGAATCCCAAGACGACGATATGTTGGCAAACTTACTTACATGTTAGAATTTCTTTATTTTTAGTCCAAACCCCGTACACACAATGTTTCGGTTACAGTTACGGTTACGGTTAATTATGAATATTTACCTTAAACACTTTATCATGCATCGTCTATTAAACATAATAATTCCTCATGCGATATCTAAATTTTCCTTTTTTCTTTCAGTCTCTAAGTAATCTCCCACTAAATTACGTATTCATTACCTCCCGTTGTCATACGTTTTATTTTTATTGTCTCACATATGCCAAGGCTCATGGTCACTGTCACCGTCATCGTCACCGTCTGCGTCACCGCTACTTTCGTCTGACATGACGTCAATCAGTTGAACTCAATCGTCGTCAAATTTGTTTATGTTACCATTGAGGCAAGATAAAAGTGTGTGCGTGTGTGCTTGGCAGACCACCTCCCGCTTAAATCTGATACCCTCATACAAAAAGTTTAAAATTTCCGTAAACATTTTGTTTAAACAAAATAATTCCTCTCGCAAGTGTTATACGTAGAAACATTTGTAATGTTTAAATGCTCACATGTCCCCCACATTGTGGTTTTTCTCGACGACAGTGTGAGGGAAAAAATTTAAAATATTGTTAAAAATATTTAAAAACTTTTAAACTTTTTATAAAATTTGCTAAAATACCCGGCAATCATGAGGCAATGAAACAAGTGCATTTAACGCCAGTGACATAAAAGAAATTTCGAATGTATATGTAGAAAATAACGCCGCCGAACAGAACAACCAAACTGCAGACGTCAGCGTTGATATCAATAAGAAAACCAAATTTTCGGTAATGTCTGAAATTAGCTGCGTGCGCGTGCTGGTAAAATATGTACATACGTAGAGAGTAATAAACGGCTAATGTGATAGCGGATTTCATTGTTTGGATACGGGGCTATTTTGTGGGGTTTTTTTTTTTTTTAATTTGGTAGTCGATCAACAGCCAAGGCGAGGCAGCGTGAAAGTTGTTGCTGTGGGTCTAAATGATTAACACACAGAGGGGACAAAGAGAGGAAGAGATGGAGTGAACGTGACACAATTTCAACTCGAATAATGTGTTTTTGTTGTTATCAATATCTTGTGCTTTAACGATATAATGAATATGGTTGCGTGCTGTTGACACACACAGACTGGCGATCACTTTTTGTCTTGAAAGTAGGTCATCGACGATTTGGTTTACAGTGACGTAGAGAGCACACACACACACACGCACATGCAAGTGCTTGAATATTCATAATACTATCGGTACATTGCTCCAATAAGCTTTCCCATGAATGCTTTGATATACTAAGTACTTATGTATATGTGTACGAGGGTTGGAAGAATACCTACGAGAAACCTACTGTAGTGCAATGAAAGATTTCACTTAACCCTGCTATTATGTTGGGGTCATTTGATGACCCAAATCGAATTTAACGTTATCTTATTTCTTACTGGTATGATATTTTTGAAAGTTCTTACTGCTCAGTGAATAATTTTTTGAAATACATCGAATTTAATTAATTTCAACAAAATTTTAGGCTTTGAAAATTTGTTATGGTTAGTGTACACACATATTATGTTGGGGTCATATTATGACCCATATATATTTAGTAAGGCTGATAATAAATATATTTTTGAACAACTGCATTAGAAGTTAATTTTTTTTAAATTTTTTTCCCTGCGTTTGAACAGCGCGTTTTTTGCGTTTCTTTTAGAAAGATGTAGAAAGAGAGTCAAAGTTTGAATGCACATCAATTGATGACACGTTCCGTGTGGAACACATCTTTGTTGTCAAGGAATTTACACTCATTTACAACAGTAAGTGGCAGCCTGGCGCATGGCGAGGCTGGCAATAATCGTATTTTTACACAGACACGATCGGCAATCCACAAATACGCGAAGCTATTATTGATTCAAAGTAATTCGCCTCTCGTCAGTCTATGCTTTATCAATATTTCTCGTGTATTAGCATTTGACGATAGGCAACGAAGAAGATCAGAACAAAGGGGAGATAAACTTGCTCCTATTCGTAATTTTTATGAGCAGTGGACTCAAAATTTGCAATTGCTTTACGTTCCAAACTCTAACATAACGGTGACGAACAGCTCATTCCTTTCCGAGGTAGATGCCCCTTCAAAGTGTACATGCCAAACAAACCTGGAAAATATGGCATGAAAACATGGATAGCAGCGAATTCTGACACAGCGTTTTGTTTGCAGTTTCAAATATACTTGGGCAAAGAGGGAGACATTGCTGAACGGAACCAAGGCGAAAGGGTTGTTCTTGACTTAGTATCTTCATATTGTGGAAGAAATGTAACTGCCGAAATTTTTTTACGAGCCATAATCTTGCCCAAGAATTGCTAAAGCAAAAAATTACTATTGTTGGAACAGTAAGAAAAAACAAAAGTTTTCTGCCGATCCATGGAACAGCACAACAATTACGTAAGCTTCCAATTTACTCGAGTAAATTTTTTTTCATGAAAAAGAAACTGTTGTTATGTATGTGCCGAAAAAATACAGAATGGTTTATTTGCTTAGCACATTTCATCAGAATAACAATATTTTGGATAATCATCCAAAACAATTCCTGAAATAATTGAATTCTGCAACTCGACAAAAGGCGGAGTCGACACACTGGACCAAATGGTTCGAACATATTCATGTAAAAGAAAAACCAATCGTAGCCAGTTGCTCTATTTTCTAATATACTTGATATTTCTGCTCTCAATCCATTTATAATGTGGACCAAAATTTATCATCAGTGGCATGAAAATAAACTTCACAAACGGCGCATATTATAATATTAGAGCAACTCGGCGAAGACTTAGCTAAAGATCACTTAAATTGTCTTCGGCTAATATAGTATAACCTATGATTTTGGGACTCAATTCTGAGAACTGCACGTGATAGTAGCACCAAAAAGATGAAGTTCTGCATCATTCGTTTCATCAAGTTATATGCTATAATAATTAAATATCGATTTGAAGTTAGTACGTATCGTATAGGGAAATTTGTCACGTTTTAGGCTCCTTTGTTTGATATAACTCGAGAACCACTAGTCCGATTTAGAAGCTTGCATGCAATATTTCAGAAGCTTACATACAATATTTCAGCTCGATGTCTTTTAACCCATGGCTGCATTAGCGAGGACAAACAGACGGACACCCCCAGAAAGGTGGTATTGGAGGGGGTTCGTAGTTTTTCTGATCTTGCTCATCTTAGAACTTAACCTCCGAGGATAGAAGCTGGCATATCAAATTTTAGACCGATAACTCTTATGATCATGACCAGGGCCAACACAAATATGCACGAAAAAACTAAAAATATGCGCATTAGATAACCACGAAAAACATTAAAAAATTTCTTTAAAACTGATAAAAATGCGCAATAAATTTTGATTCGTAGGTAATTTTTTTCACTGAAATTAATTAATTTTTAATAAAAATTCACAAATAGTTGAATATTAAATGAAGTTATTTTTTAAATTACATGTATAAGATTCAGACTATTGATTAATCAATGTATTGTAAAAAAATTATATGAGGTTTTTTGACTAACAGTTCTGTATACATATTTCGACCGTGCTGAATACAATGGCGTACATAATATTTTAAAGTATTATAAATATTATGTATACGTCTTCAACGTAAGAATATTCATGATTTCCGCGATTGAAATCTTGATCAATATTCTCTTTATGTGTGATTTGAAGTAGCTGTTTTGTGATTTCCGCGATTGAAATCTTGATCAATATTCTCTTTATGTGTGATTTGAAGTAGCTGTTTTGTGAAAGAAATGATAAAACATGCTTAGTACTTTATATGTGAAAAACGGAAATTTTTTAAAATTTATATGGGAACTTAGGTTTCTGAGGTAGTCACAAAGTCAATAATGTTCTACCGCTTATTGTTTCATTTTAAAAAGTTTTTGTTTTTAGCAATGATATCTTTTTTAACATACCTGAAAAGTTAAACGCTATTAAATTATTTATCTTTGGAAGTACGCATTGCTTCAACCTCCTCACTGTTACACTATTACACAACTTTCCTATTTCTGGATCTGGAGTTAGTACCGGAAAAACAAATCTTTTTAAGATCTTAATTTATTAATAATAATTCTTTAACAAAAGATTGGCGTCCCCAGCTGCGAAAAATTATAGAGATTATCTTCCAATCTAAATGAAATACACAGGTTTTGTATATACTGCGAAAAATATATACAAAAAGTAAAAAAAACCCCAAAATATGCTTTTGTATGTATAAACCCCCAAAACATGTCCGTAGGCCTGTAATATGCATTTGCATATGCAAGTATGCAATGCATACTTTTGTTGGCCCTGATCATGACTGACAAGATTCAAATGCATAAAACAATATATGTAGGCCATGTCGTTCTCATGTCTCAGGGCCTTATACTTTCCTAGTGTCTAAAGACCTAAAAATTTAAGTGCTGTATGGACGTTCCGTTCAAATTTTAAATCACGGAACAGGAATAATTTTATGCACAATATATATGCAAAACACCATCTTGGGTTGTATAAGCTGTGGGCTCTAGGCGTGGCCCATTTAGATGAAATACCACTTTTTTTCTTAATAAAGTCAATATAATCAGATTTCAGCAGCATAAATATATACACAAGGCAACTTAGCACACGAAGTATGCTAGACATCGCAAAGCTGCAAAACTCTAGAAATAGCCTCTTCCTACTCAATCAACTCTCTCGAGGCGAAAAAAAGTCAGAAGAACGGGAGGATGAAGATATAGAGCGATACAGGAATATAGGTGAAGCCCGAACATTTTAACATAAAGTAAAAGCAAAAGGCTACGATAATCGGCTCCCCTTCTAAAAGGACAATCATAGAAATCTGGTTACAGATAGGCAGATGGTGCTGCATATGTGGCAACTGCCGGAAGGCAGCGCGCGTAAAGGTGTCAGGTTAATTGTAGACGACAGCATAGATTGCCCACCACCAAGTCAAACCGAGGTAAGAAGATAATAAAGCAGACGGTGCTGACGGACTTCCGGCACACCTCTTCAAGTCCGGTGGCGAGAAGCTGATAACGAGCATGCACGAGCACGTTTCCTATGCACGGTTTGGCTTAAAGAGTGCATGCCCGACGTTTGGACTTTAAGCGCATTATGTCCTGTACTGAAAAAAGGTGATCCAAGTGTGTCCTCCAACTACCGCGGGATCAGCCTTTTACCCATCACATATAAGGTCCTGTCAAGTGTGCTATGTGAAAGATTAAAGCCAGTGTTATCCAACCTGATCAGGCCATATCAGTGTGGCTTTAGACCTTGTAAATCAATAACTGAACCGAATTTCTCACTTCGGTAAGTCCTGGAAAAGACCCAAGAGAAACAGATCGACACATGCCATCTTTTCGTCGACTATAAAGCTGCCTTTGACAGCCCGATACGGCAGAAATTACTCGAGGTCATGGCTGAGTTTAGTATTTCAGCGTAGCTGATACGTCTTTCCGGACTGACGATGACGATGACTTGAAGTCTTCATTGAAGATTGGCTAGGACTACAACAAGGCGACAGCCTATCGTGTGACCTCTTCAACATAGTGATGGAGATGATAATGAGGAAAGCAGCATTAAATACAAGTGGCATGATATTCAACAAAAGCCACAAAGACGTCAAAGACGTACATATCATCGGTCGAAAACTGTGGGATGTGACTGCAGCCTTCTTAGGTATACAGAAGAAAATCAGTGAAAATGGGTCTAATGTTAAACAAGGACAAAACGAAGTTATTAGTATCAACGAACAATGAATCTACTCGTTTGGGAAACTGCGTGAAAGTTGACAACCATAACTACGAGGTGATAGATGATTTTATCTACCTAGACTCCGCCATCAATAAAACAAATAACGTAAGCCTCAAAATGCGGAAAAGAATACGGCTTGCTAATAGATTTTACTGCACTCTAAGCAAACTATTTAATGGCAGGGCCCTCTCTCGGCGAACAAAAATCCAGTTACATCTCATACTGGTTCTACCTGTATTGATGTATGGCTCAGAATTATAGGTTATGACACAAGCAGATGAATCAGGTCTGGCGGTGTTCGAGAGCCAAATACACCATCAACTTATGGAACCATAATCGTCGTCGTATGTATCCAGAGCTGATATTGATGTGGTCTGATGCATTTAGGTGCAGCGGTTGCGCGAACTAGCCCATGTTGTGCGCATGGACGAAAATGCTCCAGCTCGAAAAGTCTTCGACAATGAACTCGATGAACGGCGCAGAAGAGGGCGAGCAACACTCCGTTGGAAAGACCAGGTTACTGAGATCCTTGCAGAACTTGATGTGACGAACTGTAGAAGAAGCACAGAAGATCAAAGGGCATATGATATTTTTTGTAAGTACGGCATATAATAACATACGATTGCAAAGAAGTGTTAGCTCAGTAAGTAAATAAGTAAGTCAATATAATGCTAGGCGCCAACGTTCTATGATCTGTGACCTCCTTACGTTAAAATGTATGAAGCCATCACACTGTGCGGCGTCCTCGATTTTAATGAAACATCGTATTTTTGTTAAGTGCGATAAGTTAATGTTTCGTATTAAATTTTATCACTCTATAACACAGTACAACATTTTTCAGCTCATTGATTTGGGACTCAATTCTGAGAACTGCACGTAAAAGTAGCCCCAAAAAAAAGAAGTTCTGCATCATTTGTTTCGTCAGGTTGCATCCCACAATAATTTAAGGTTAGTAAGTATCGTGTAGAGAAATTTGTCACGTTTTAGTCCCTTTTGTTTGACATAACTGGAGAACCACTAGACCGATTTAGTTGAAACAAATTATAAAAATAAAGCATTACAATTCCTTTAATCTGTTCATATAAAGTTTTATCAAATGATTTGAACTGAATTTATTTTGTAGCAGTTGCAATAAAAACTGTTGCACTCCGTCCGTAAGATTTATGTGGAATGTTACTGATAATCATACGCCACCATATAATAATATAACAAAAGATTGACAAATTCCCCTATAGGATACTAACTAACTTCAAATCGATAATAAATTATAATGGCATGTAACTTGACAAAACGAATGATGCAGGTCTTCTTCTTTAAGGGGTCACATTCACGTGCAGTTCTCAGAATTGAGTCCCAAAATCATGTGTTGTACTGTTTTAAAGAGCGAAATCTGTGAATTAGTGCAATGTTTAGAGCTCTTTATATGAATTTTTGATATATTAAAAAAGTGGGCGTATCCCAATTTTCTTTTTATAAAAATCTTTCTCAGGCTATATCGAACATCCATGAGTTCTCAAGTGATGGCCTTACCAACCCACAGCAATTCATTCAGTAAAATTTAATTTCCCTTTATGTCCCATGCATGTGATATGCGATAGCTTGTCGCGTTGTTGTGAACTAAGACGCTTTCTAATTTTAGATTCACAACTAACGGCACCTGCCTGTTTATCTATGTATTCAAACGTCTCTGTTTGAGAAGCTTTTACTAGACATGCAGATTGACTCGACACTACTGCGAAATTGCCGTTGACCACAGCGAGGGGGTCGCAGATGAAAGTAATGTAGATGACTGAAACAGGAATAGAATCTTGAATCTCCCGCATGATAGTCATGTATTCTAACCATTATGCCATGGCCGGCCCCTATGGTGATCATACAACCCTCTATGTATATCCTAAACGATATACAACTTATTTATTTATTCATTCATTTTAAATCACAAACATTGGCCCCTTTTCAGAAATAATTCTGTTCTGCGTCGTCGTTCATTAAGAAACGCAATTTACAATTACCCTTAGCATGATAGATGTCTTTATTGTGAACGATATAAAATATACAATAAAACGAAACATTCTGCATTGCACTGATCGCCTAATAGAATAGATACAAAATCGTCATGGGTCTTCCTATAAATGGCAGTAAGACAAAAGTGATCACCAGCAATATGATTATATCTCTGAGAGTGCAACTATATTATAAACAGTGAGCACAGACAGAATAACATATAACGATATAAGGGGAAGTGAATAATACTATAGAATTTAAACAGAGAGTAATAACAGTAGTGTATTTTTCAAATAAGAAAAAAAATCAGATTCTGGTGCATAAGACTTGATGGACAATTTGTAATCTTTGCACCAAAGTCTTCTGATGAAGATTCGTGGTTGAATCTGAAACAGCTGTACAGACTGCCTGGCTTTATGAGAATATCATTCTACTAATAAACTTCATTCAAAAATTCTGGTCTTGAGCTTGAAATAAATTCCAAATGAGGCATGGGGAGCTTTTCGCACTTAGTGAGTTTTTAAGCAATCTTATTGTAGACTCCCTGAACAGCACCTCCTGTTTAATGACGATTCAAAACAACAAACAGATCAGTTGACTATAGTCAGTGGCTCGTTCTGAAAATATGGTAAATAGCAAAACTATTGAAATTGTATCAATCTTCTTGATATTCCACAAAAAAGGCCGGAACGTCTACATATGATCTAAGTGAAATTTGATTAGAAATATTCTCTAATATGCAATGGCAAAGCATTGCCGGGACCACCAGTACTGAATAGAAGTAAGACGACAAATTGACAGTGGCCAAGACTGACCTGCAGGACAGCAAATAAAGAAACCCTTAAACTTACTTGTGATTTTTTAAATTTTTTTGAGTCCAATATTTTTTTATTTCACCCGATTAATTTGTATTATTTCACATCAATTAATATCATAAATCGTTAACATATCACACTCATGTATTTACAGAGCACACTTTAAAACTTCAATATTCTATAAGTAGTTTCCTTTATTTTACACAAATGTAGCATATTTTCATTATCAATGTAAAATGAAACCTCATCACGTATTTATAACAATGTACATGTATATATGTGGAAACACATTGATATTTACACATTTACTATTTACTTTATCAAATATTTATTTACTTTTTAAGTGTGGTTACACAAAATGTATTATAATTGAAATGTATGAGTATATACATAACGCAACCAGAGCACTCTCAGACATTATGAGAACCTAGTATTCGAACAAATAGAATTACTGTTACTGGACACTGTTTAATTCATTGAATGTTGCGGCTGTCTGCTGCCGACGAGAACTAATGTAAACAAATTGCAGTCAATGAGATATAAATTACAATATGTCAATGTTTCCAAAGTAAGAGATAATAATAATGACGATACAAGTGTTTTACCGCATGATTGTGCGTGCAAATGAAAAAGCTTCAGGAGTTAGATGTAATAATAATGACGAAAAGTAATTAACAGCAAATTGTACATATGGGTGAGGGAATTGTTGATGTCTGATAATTTAAAAAACACTTTATATAATAAAACTTTAGATATAACTCCTATATACCCCCTGAATGAGGTGTCGCTTCATTGTGAATTAACACGATTTTAGACTCACAATAACGGCATCCACTTGACTATAGACGAATGCGAACGTTTGCTGTTTGTTAGAAGCTTTGACTAGACATTCCGATTTACTCGACACTATACTGTATAGCTTAGCTATTCTATACAGTTACGCTTTTAAATTTTGATGCTACTAGAACTGTTGATACAATTTGCTGGAACTTTTATTTAAGAATAACTTTTATTTAAAAATAAGCGTCGATTCAATCGTCGTGTCTAGTAAGAGCTTCTCAAACAGTGACGTTCGCATTCGTCGATAAACAAGTAGGTGCCGTTAGTTGTGAATCTAAAAATAGAAAGCGTGTTAATTCACAACAACGCGAGAAGCTATCCCATACCTCATTCATGGGGTGCATAGGGAAATTAAGTTTATTAAATTAAATATGAAACCACAGTACAGAAAATTCAGTAAGGTGAAGTGACTGCAAAATGCCTTCAACCTAAGTCCCTTTTTCCAAAATTCTGGTTGATATTGTTTAGCTTTGCGTTATATAAATAAATCGATTTTTGAGTGGAATAACTTATGTATAACTTTTCCAAATAATTTCTAAAAGAAACTCAGGGCATTTAAAATTATAAAACTTATTTTCCCCTTTTACCCGATAAATGGGATATAGGAAAGCTTTTCGCATTATTGTGAATTAACATGTCTCGAGGCATCCGAACGTCAGTTATTTAATCAAGCAGATTTCACAGAAAAATGCCGATTGACTCGACACTACTGTGAAGTTACTGTCTACACATTGAGAGGACTGCCAATGGAATAAAATATAGATGACTGCGACAGGAACCATAGGTGCTTCCATGATAGTCGTGTGTTTTTACCATCATACCACTTTCGATCCCAAAAGGGGGAACCCTTCGGCAGATTAACTTTAAATATTTGGTGTTTATAGGTAAAACCTAAAAAAAGGGAAGTTTAACCCATCCATTCGGATAATTTTGATAAAAATGGAAATAATCAATCCCTAAGATACAGAAATGAAGATTTTTACGAATTAATTAATACGTTTATTGTAAGACTGTTAATTACTAAAACAAAATTTGAGGCTTGCAAATTTATCGTGTCGATTTTCTTGTTCAAATTATAGTACACTAACTTCTACATTGTTTGTTTAATTTTTCGATTAATTGTTTGCATTTTTTATGTACCGTATAGACTTGAGAACGGCTGGACCAACCTTCTAGAAATGTTGACAGAATGTAGCTGTGTGATCGATGGTGAAAATGGGCCACTTGAATTTTGTGATATATCAAGTGGGCGTGGCCCCGACCATTGGACCCAATTTTTGAAAACGCAACATATGGAGGACTGTTTTACTAATCGCCTTGAAAATTAGCGTGGATGCATTTGGCACCAAATTCGTGATTCAACAAAAAATAGGCGGGATCAAATCAGTGGGCGTGGCTTACATATTGAAATTTTAAACGTCTGTATTTCATGAACTAGCAGAGGCATGAAGATGATATTTGTTATATATGTTGTTTGTACAATTAGAATTACAGCCAGGGTGCCACGCCCCTTTTTAAAAATCGCTCTGGCGGCTTTTTATACCATCACCCTTAGGGATGAGGGTATAGTATATCATTTGATACGACCCAAAAGTGTAACACATAGAAGGAGTGACTTTAGACCCCAGGTTTATTTGAACCAAATTCGATTCATGACTTTTTAAGACGTTTCAGCCATGTCCGTCTGTCTGTCTGTCTGTCTTTCCGTCTGGCTGGTTCGCACGATAACTTTCGAAGGACGCAACCAAATGTTTTGAAATTTTGCACGAGTTAATATTTCCCCAAAACTACTTACGGTATTGCAAATGGGCTACATGGCCCCGCCCCTTCTGGTACCTCCCATACAAATACATCATTCCGCCCACTTTAGATATCGAGTAATAATATCAATATAGCCAACGGGATCGTACCCAAATTCTTTACTTAGTAAAGCTATAACAGGATAAAGTTGCGGAAAAAAATTTGAAGTCTAGCCACGCCCCTTCCGGTACCTCCCATACAAATGTACCTTAACGCCCACTTTAGAGATGGAGAAATAATATCAATAAATTAAACGTGATCGTACCCAAATTCTATTTTTAGTAAAGCTATAACAAGATAAAGTTTTTGAGAAAAAAATTGGAAGTCTATTCACGCCCCATCTGGTACCTCCCATATACATCTGATACCGCCCACTTTAGAAATCGATTAATATTATTAATAGACCGAACGCGATCATGCCCAAATTCTGTATTTAGTAAAGATTAAGCAGGAAAAAGTTTTAGAGAAGAAATCTGGAAGTTTAGACCAGCCCCTTCTAGTATCTCCCATACAAATTTTTCACTCCACCCACTTTAGAAATCGAGTAATAATATCAATACACCCAACGCTATCGTACCCAAACTATGTATTTAGTAAAGCTATAACAGGATAAAGTTTTGGAGGATAAACCTTGAAGTCTAGACACGCCCTTTCTAGTACCTCCCATACAAATTTTCCACTCCACCCACTTTAGAAATCGAGTAGTAATATCAATATAATAGGAATTTTTTTTATTTTACTGAGGGTGATGGTATATGTAAGTCGGGTCGCCCGACTGAAATTTTCTTACTTGTTTTTTTTTTGACGTATAGAACTTCTGATGTAAATAAGTGTGTATCTTTCTGTCATTCTAATAAAGTTTGTTAGATCCTTGGGCAAATCACAATTCGTGGACAACGTTTACAAATCGTTAAAATTTATTTTCAAAATTCGCGCTCTGTTCACCTAACTTCTGGAGCACTTTGTAAAGTTTAAGTTGCACAGAATCATCCATCTGAGTAGCTAATACGCAATACTATGGATCGACCACATTTATCGTTTTGGATAATTTTCATCCATATCATGCGTGTACCCGTGCATACAGAAGAAGCCATTGCCGCTGGAGACGTTAGTGTGACAGGGGATTAGATTTTATCGAACCGTCGCCGTTGTCAGTAACTCGGTCTCTCGATCTTGGCCTACAGCCATATAAGAACCTACTGGTGGAAGAATTAGAGCCAGTGGACTATCAATTGGTTGTTTTATTTATTTTTCATGTCATTGCAAATCATTCGGAGCAGAAATGGTTCCAAAAAGACGGCGTAGCATGCCATACGTGCCGCGTGAGACCATCACTTTTTTAAGCCAAACGTTTGGTGACCGAGTTATCTCAAGAAATGGACGTACGAGTGGCAATATTCTTGGACAGGGGGACAAGAAGACATGGCAACAGTGTTTGGCTAGTAACTTAAAGTTTAGTACACATATTGTACTTGGCAATAAAAGCCATGTATCTTCAAACGAAATTTACATTTTCGATCAATATGCTAAAAGTATTTTTTACGCCCAAACAGATAGTTAGTATACAGAAGGTAGAAAGGGGACTACAGATGAAAATAAAAATGTAGTTTTGACCTACATGTCGCCACTATAGATATGAATTTGCTGTATAACTTCCTTCGTCATAGAGCTTAAGATTTTTAGCATTTAAAACAGTAAAACTTCCATGGTTAACCTTCATGTAAAGAAGTTACTTGAAAATAGTTACAAAAGTTACTAAACTCAACATATTTTAGTCAAGCTTAATAACCGTTTTTAATGACCTACAATATATATATGTAGACCTACAAATATATAATTTAACACTTAGGATAGTAAGAAAATTCTGTGAAATATTATAAATTAATATGCAATAGCGAAGCACTGACGAGACCACTAGTCTTTAATAAAAAAAAATATTCTACTCTTTTAATTAGTTACAATGTGAAATTTTACGAAAAGATTATTAAAAAATCGCTTAATTATTTATTGAATTAAATCGTGACAAACTTTTTCATAAAATAAAATGCATAAATAGTAAATATATAGAGTCTACATTCTACACTCTAGTGTAAGAAATCCTTGATTAGTTATAAACAATATTTAGTTTTTTATTTTTTGATTTTTAATTATTCGAAATCCACAAAATGTCCTATTCAATTAAAAAAATTTCAATAGGCAGAATATGTGCACAAGATTGAGCAGAGCGAAAAACGCACGTAACCAAACACAAAGAAAGCTGAACATCGCGAAGCTGCAAACCCCAGAGATAGCTACTGCCTACTCCAACCAGCTCTCCCAACTTTTACGACACAACGCCTCTACTTCTGACGTTCCCGATACACAGTGGCAGCATATTGCGCATTCCATGGTAACTGCCGCAACAACCGTGCTAGGATATGAAAAGCGGCGCTCAGACGAATCCTGGTACGATGAAGAATGTCGCATAGCGTCTGAGGAACAGGATGCTGCTTATATGGCAACGCTACAGCCAATTGTAACCCGTGCTGTTAGGGAACGGCATAAGGAGAAAGTAAAACGGGCGAGACAGCTATTTAGGCGAAAAAAACGTCAGATGAAGGAACGGGAGAGCGAGGATATAGAGCGATACAGGGATAGAGGTGAGGCCCGAAAATTTTACCAGAAAGTAAGAGCAAATGGATACGGTAATGGCCTCCCCACCTGTAAGGACAGTGATGGAAATCTGGTCACGGATACGCAGAGTGTGCTGCACATATGGAGAGAACACTTCCAGCAACTGCTGGTCCCAGAAGGCAGCGCACGTGAAGTTATCACGCCAATTGTCGACGACGGCTTAGATTGCCCACCACCAAGTCATGCCGAGGTAAGAAGAGCAATATCGCGGCTGAAAAACAACAAAGCAGCCGGTGCCGACGGTCTGCCCGCAGAGCTCTTCAAGTCCGGTGGCGAGGAGTTGATAACGAGCATGCACCAGCTCTTGCGCACGGTTTGGCTTAAAGAGTGCATGCCCGACGATTGGAATGTAAGCGTATTATGTCCTGTGCTGAAAAAAGGTGATCCAAGTGTGTGCTCCAACTACCGCGGGATCAGCCTTTTACCCATCGCATATAAGGTCCTGTCGAGTGTGCTATGTGAAAGACTGAAGCCAGTGTTATCCAACCTGATCGGACCTTATCAGTGTGGCTTTAGACCTGGAAAATCAACAACTGACCAGATTTTCACACTTCGGCAAATCCTGGAAAAGACCCAAGAGAAACAGATCGACACGTACCATCTTTTTGTCGACTATAAAGCTGCCTTCGACAGCCCGATACGGCAGAAATTACTTGAAGCCATGGCTGAGTTTGGTATTCCAGCGAAGCTGATACGTCTTTGCGGAATGACGCTGACTGACACGAAGTCTTCAGTGAAGATTGGCAAGGACCTTACGAGGCCTAAAACAAGGCGACGGCCTATCGTGCGATCTCTTCAACATTGTGATGGAGATGATAATGAGAAAAGCTGCAGTAAACACGAGTGGCACTATATTCAACAAAAGCCACATGCTACTCGCGTACGCTGATGACGTAGACATCATCGGTCGAAAACTGCGGGATGTGACTGCAGCATTCTCGGGTATACAGAAGGAATCAGTGAAAATGGGCCTAACGGTGAACGAGGACAAAATGAAGTTATTAGTTTCAACGAACAAAGAATCTACTCGTCTGGGAAACTGCGTGAACGTTGACAACTATAATTTCGAGGTGGTAGATAATTTTGTCTACCTAGGCTCCGCCATCTACAAAGAAAATAATGTCAGCCTAGAAATTCGGAGAAGAATCCTGCTTGCAAATAAATGCTACTACGGACTAAGCAAGCGTTTCAATGACAGAGCCCTCTCTCGAAGAACAAAACTCCAGCTATACCAGATACTGGTTCTACCTGTCTTAATGTATGGCTCAGAATCCTGGGTTATGACACAAGCAGATGAATCGGTTCTGGCGGTATTCGAGAGAAAAATACTCCGTAAAATATATGGGCCCATCATCGTTAACGGAGAGTATCGGCGTCGTATGAATCATGAGCTGTACGAGCTGTACACTGACATTGACGTGGTCAAACGCATTAAGGTTCAACGGTTGCGTTGGCTAGGTCATGTTGTACGCATGGACGAAAATGCTCCAGCTCGAAAAGTCTACGACAATGAACTCGATGGACGGCGCAGAAGAGGGCGACCAAAACTCCGTTGGAAAGACCAGGTTACTGAGAACCTTACAGAACTCGGTGTGACTAACTGGAGAAGAAGCGCAGAAGATCGAGGCGCTTATAATATTTTTCTACGTGCGGTATATAATCCACTGGGATTGCATAGAAGTACCAGTTAAGTAAGTAAGTAAGAATATGTGCCTCTTATACACTACGTAAATGTTTGTTCAGGAATGCGGTTTAACGTGTCACAAAAAATTATTTTTTATAAAATAAATTTATACAATAAAAACAAAACTAATGCATATTAATCACTTAACTGTGATTAATTTAAATCAAAAGTATTGAAGTTTTTTTAAACACTATGATGAGTTCAATGATCTTATTTAACGAAATCGCGCTAATCCCTCAGTCTCTACTTTGTAGGTAGCTGCACCGGTATATTGTCAAAATCTAACAGATGTGCAGCATATATTAGTCAGTCTTATGGCTGTCATATCACCATCACCACAAACAAGTTTTTCTAAAGCTATGAATAAGATTTAATGATTTTCACTGCTTGGCTGTATAACACAGCTGACGACAGTTCCCATTACGCTAATAGTTAAAATATTTCGGTGAAAGAATGAAGTAGTTTAAAGCTGAAGTCCGATACGAATAAAGTTAACCGTTTAGAAAGTTTGTCGAAATTCAAGGTCAAGGTTGGTTTCAGAGTTAGCTTTGTTTTCTATTTAGTCCCGATCTTTTTCACTTTCGATTTTTGAAGTTGTATGGTTGGCGTAAGTTACTAGGAGATCAGTTTTGTGTGTTGTTTTTTGAGTTTTTAGTTTATTCGGCTGTAAAATTTTTTATTCGTTGGAAATATTTTCACTTTGCCCTTTGTTATGATTATAGTTTTTAGTGAAAGTTTTTTTAATGTTTTGTTTACATAAGATTGTATTATACGATAATAATTTATGAAGATAATTTTTCAGTATGCTATTTCATTACTTTGGTTTATGAATGTTAATATTATTATTGTCATGTTGTTATCACAAATCTTAGTAAAGAAGTTAGCAATTAGTTTATTTGGAGGAAAGTCTAATATGTTGTAAGCATAAAATATTGTGGCGTCGCAATATGGCAGGTAACAGAAATATGCCTAATAAGAAAGATTGATAGATAACAATGCAAGGTGGTAGTAATTTTTGTCCGACATTGTTCATCTTAGAACTTAATCTGCCCTCAAAGAATAGAAGCTTGTATAAAAAATTTCTTAAACTACGGCAGTAATCGCGTAGATGGACGGACGAACAGTCATCTTTAAATCGTTAGAATTCGACGCTGATCATTTATAAATATATATTGTGATACCTACCACGCCTTCTTATGGACGTTACAAATTGAAGAACAAACGGAGTATACCCTTCGGTCAAAATATTAATGAAGAAAAATAATAATGAAACCCAAACAGAATCATCCTAGCCATAAAGATCAATGAGTATGGTTCACATGATCACTACTAAAGCCACCAAAAAAGCTAAAATTCTTTTATGGTATTACTCGCCCTAATGCCCAATTTTTAACTGAGTTTAAATTGAATTTTTTAAATTCACCCAAACTATAATGAGAAATAAGCAATAGCTTTAATTTCTTTTCATTTTCAACAGTGCCCAATTTCATCTTATGTAAACAAAACTTAACAAAAACTTTCACCAAATACTCTTCCATAACCAGGCAGTTAAAATATAACCAACAGAAAACACAAAAGAGAGCAAAACATATACAAAACTGATCTCCTAGTAAATTGCGCCAACCACTCAACATCAACAATCGAAAGTGAAAAAATCCGAGACTTTACAGAACGCACACAACACCAAAACTGATGCGAACCCTGACTTCCAATACAAACTACATAAACGTTTAACAAGTTTATAGAAAATCATTTAAATCAAACTCAAGCTTTTAACTCTTCCCTTAACGACGACTTTACTCTTTCACCGAAATATTTAAACTGACATACTGTGAAACGGTTGTCAGCATTTATATAGCCGAGCAGTAGAAACCATAGAATGAATGATGTTTGTGGTGTTGATACGACAACCATAGAGCTTACTGGTTTAAGCTGCTCGCCTATTACGTTTTAACAATATACCGGTGGAACTTCCTAGAAATTCGAGAGAGAGTCATTAGCGATTTGGTTAAAGATCATTAAACCCATCATAGTGTTAAATATAAGCTCTGGGACTTTTGATGAAAAATTGGTTAGAGTTAGGTGACTAATTTGTTTAAAGTTTTTTTTGTTATTGTTTGTTAGCAACTATTAGTTTTTTTATATTGTGATAATTTTAGAAAACTCGTTAAATCACTTTCCGGGACAGGTCTTGACTTTGTGGGTAGCAGTCGAACTGTTTGTCTATTAGAATTTTAATATTGGATGGAACTTTTTCAAAGGCTGAAGAGTTATAAAAGAATTCAAAAGACTGAAGATGCAAATGCATAATATTGTTTACAGAAGCTCGAAGAATTTTTACACTAAAGTGCAAAATTCAGTATACAAAAATTTTAAAAAATCGAGATTTCGCCCAAAAATAAAAATGATATCTCACCCAAAACATATTAAATTTTAGTTGTTGTTGCCCAAGAAATTGGGGTTTTGGGCTGTATCACATGTATTTTGGTCAATTCGACAAATCCCAAAAATGTCACAATGCCCAAAATTATGGATACATTAAGTAGAGACTGGGAGGGTGGAGGCCATATATACAATGCCAGCATTCGTCTTTTAATAAAGCCAGAGAGAGAGTAGAGTGACAGACTGCGGCGGGGGGCGTGCCGTCTTTATACGAATTTTATAATATTATGCCTTTTGAAACTGACATTTCTCCCAAAAAATTTATGTTGGGTCTTATGTCATCGCATTTTGGCGATATGTCATTTTGTAGTTAAGTTTTTGGTCGATATGTCATTTTCGTTGGGCGAAATGACGCAACGCCGATAAATATCCTCACCCAATGTCTGATATTGTTTAAGTTGGGCGTAATCGGGTTATGTTTACTGATATTACTTCTCGATTTCAAAAGTGGGCAAAATGGTACATTTGTTAGGGAGGTACCAAAAGGGTCCTTTAAATTTCTTCTCTAAAACTTATGCCTGTTATAGATTAACAAAAAATATAATTTGGGCATGATCGCGGTGGGTCTATTGATATTATTACTAGATTTCCAAAGTGGTTGGAATGGTACATTTGTATGGATGGTATCAAAAGGGGCGTGGCCATATGCAATCCAGCAAGTAATTTTTGGATAATATTAACTCATGCAAATTATAAAACAATTCGTTATTTTATTTGAATGAAAGAACATGGATCAAACGGATTAAAAAGTCATGAATCGAATTTGGTTCAAAGAAACCTAGGGTCTAAAGCAACTGCTTCTATGTGATAGACTTTAATGTCGTATCAAATAAAATATACCCACCTACCCGATGGGTGAGGTATAAAAACTATACAATTTATAAAACTGGTTATATCAAAAGTTTTGTCACGGGAAAACCCAAATAGTGATAATAAGTCTCTTTTTGAATCTCAAATGCAAATCAACTGCAAATATTGACGTCATTTATTGAGGGTGTTTTTTAGAGGTTTATCTGTGATTACAAACAAATAAAACAATACAAATAAGGGTATTCTTATAAAATCTATATATATAAAACACCGAATTTAAGCACCCTACACTCATGGGAACGTAATGCACCTAATGCAGCACGTAATGTAGTACAAATGCTGAAAAAATTTCAGTATCCATCATCGGTAGTAACTTTTTTTTTATAGTCTATATCACAGTTTTTTACTATATCTAGTCAGTTATTCTTAAATGTATGTAAAGTATGTAAAGGACAAAAATTACCTTTTTTTAAAAAAAAGAAGAAATCTTAAAAAATTATTTTTATTTTGATACATCTTACCAATTTTTGAAAACGCATTATCTTGACAACTATATCACCAATCGCCTTGCAAATTTGTGTGGATGCATTTGGCACCAAAATTTGTGACCCAACAAAAAATGAAAGGGTTCGGATAAGTGGGCGTGGCTTACATCTAGAAACTTTAAACGTCTGTATCTCATGAACTATCAGAGGTATGAAGATGATTTTTGATATATTTGTTATGGTGTTCGTACAATTAGAATTATAGTCAGGGTGCAAGGGGGCGGTGTCACGCCTCCTTTTAAAAATCGCTCTGACGGCTTTTTCATTAGACTGATGGATATGAAAATTTTACAAAGTGGTACTGTTGATCTGTAGATAGTCCCTGGCTATACTTGGTTGTGATTGTATAAAGGGGCGTGGCACCACCTATGCAACATGAAAATTAAAAAGGCTATGTCTTGTGAACTATCAGAGGTATGAAGATGAGATTTATGGTGCAGTATGAATTACAACACGCCTCTATTAAAATAAGCCTTAATAACTGCCATAAAAATAATTTGATCGTCCTCAAAATTTCACAGTATGTTGCAGTTCGCCTATTTGGAACCAAGTTAGTAAAAAGTGCCGCGCCGATGCCTGCGTACTTCAATATTTGACTTTTAAACTGTATGAAACAATTGTCCGAACACCAGGTAGTTGAGGACATATCGTAGCTGCGCTTAATAAAACAGTGATATGTAGTTAATTAACTGTACAGGTATGTGTTTTTCATTTCCTTTACAGGATAGCAAATCGGTAATAAATATTATAAATAGAAAATGTAAGCAATGTTCATTGGAGTTGGATTGGGCAGCTTTTGTTAGATTTGAATTTTCATAGTATGTATGAGGTAGAATTACCCACATCATTACATTATTTAGAAATGATTTATAAATGAGTTTTCTTTAGACCTATGGAACTTCAGATAGGTATAAGTGTAAATATAGCTGTCATACCAATGGAGTGTGGTAGACTTTCTTTAGGTATACTTTGGCAAATCACCGTGAAAAGACTTAACCTAGAACAACTGTGGGGCTGCAAAAATATTGGAGGTCCGTCATACATTTGACTTCTCTAGGGGAATGTTTGATGCATTTAGAGCGGTGGGAGCAAAATTAATAAAAAAAAATTATTTTTGTATGGGAGCCCCCTTAGGGAGTGAAGATGTTGGGTAGGTATATAATACGGAAATGTTAGGAGGGAAAAATTACAATCGGTCGCACAAACATTTTACCCATCTAGGAGGCAAATAATTAATAATAAACTTGAAGATAGAGGTTATAAATGTTGTGAGAAACTGTGTGGGTTGCAAAAATATTGGGGATCGGTCATAGATTTTACTCCTCTAGGGGTGCGTTTGATGCAGTTAGAGCGGTAGGAGCAAAATGTATAAAAAATAGATTTTTGTATGGGAGCCTTCTTCGGGGCTGAAGATGTGGGGTGGGTATGTTAGGGGAAAATATTAGGAGGGAAAAATGAATATGAGGCGGTCATACATGTTACCCCTCTAGTAGGCATAAAGCGAGCGGTCAATACAAATTATAAATTATATAAATATATAATTAATTATAAGAAGTAAAAAAAATAATGAACTTATGGTTGAAGATAGAGGGTATATATGTTGTGAGTAACTGTGTGAGTTGCAAAAATTCTAGGGTTCGGTTATACATTTGACTTCTCTAGGGTCACGTTTGAGGCAATATGAGCGGTGGGAGCAAAATTTAGAAAAAACTAATATTTTTGCATTGGAGCCCCTTAAGAGGGTGAAGATGAGGGTAGGTATATTTGGGGAAAATATTAGGATGGAAAAATGGCTGGGGTCATATCTGTAAACCTCAGGTCTTACGACCGAAAGTCCCACCTCCAACCATTTCGGTTACACAAGCAGGCATATAAAAATACATAAGTAATTTAAATCAGTCAGTACAACTGACTGAAACTTCTGTATTGGTTTCCCGTATAAATTGATATGTACCCTCAACCCTATGGGCGAGGGTATACGAATTAGTTACTGTCTTCGCCCAAAATTCAGTTGTTTTTATAAACACAATAGAAGGCAAATTGTATTATACAAACCTACAACACAACAGAATCTCCTCACATCTTAGTGTTCTACTGTAACAAGGAAACCATTTCTACACAAGAGAACATACACACATAAGCATCAAAACAAAACAATGAATAGACAGCACCAAGTCATGTTTATCTTACCACCTAGGTCTGACTCAAACAAACAAAAACAACAACAATCAAACCAATCTCTTAGTACTTCCAAACACACAAATTATGAAAAGAAAGTTCCCATTAAACCACAAAAACACGTACATAAAACAAAATTAACATTCTACCCTAAACTGTTCGCCCAATAGAAATGACCATGGGACTTCCTATATACTAGACCAAAAAGAGATAGTGATCCATATAACGATCATTGACCTAAGAGTTGTCGCAATGACTTTGTATACGTAATTTCGGCTTAACGATAAAAAAAGTTCACTGAACTTTATGCTAACCTCAAGAAAACGCATAGTGGTCTCATTTTGAACAGCATATGCGATCATTTGTTAGGTCACAATGCCGTTGAAAGTGTAATGGTTTTCAACAAAATCGAAACCTTGGCCGTTGCAATTGTAACAGATACCCAGAAATGTTAAAGGGGTAGTTTACTCTCATATTCGGGAAAAGAAAGACACGACAAGAAAGACTTTCCAAAAAGGTCGCTGAACCAAAAGAGAAAGTCGTATAATTATGTATGTGCGGCACAAGTATGGAACAATTTTGGATAAGTTGAATGAACTGCAGAATAATGAAATGAATAAATGAACGTGACACTCAGCATGACTGATACTTGTAATACACTACTTTTGAATAATTATACATTGCCGCATAGGTAAAGCGTTACTTGAAGTATAAGCACATGTTATTGTTTTGACAAAAGCATTTTGCTATAACTGTTTATAAAAGAAGATACAAAATATCTATATATATAAAAAATTGTTGCAAATGTGTTGTGACTTTATAACTCACGAACGGCTGGAGCGATTTGCATAAATTTTTTTGTATGCGTTTGGGTGGCGCCCCGGTTGGTTTACAAGGGCTGTATCTCATGAACTATCAGAGGTATGAAGATGAGATGTGGTATATATGTTGTTGGAGCAGTATTAATTACAGCCAAGGTGGAAGTGGGCGGTGCCACGCCCCCTCTTCAACACCGCTCTGCAGGCTTTCCCAATAGACAGATTGATACGAAAATTTTACCCAGTGGTACTGATGACCTGTAGATAGTCCCTGGCTATATTTGGTTGTGAATGGATAAAGGGGCATGGCACCGCCCATACAACATGAAAATAAAAAGTACTATATCTCATGAACTATAAGAGGTATGAAGATGAGATTTGTTACATATGTTGTTGTAGCAGTATAAATAACAGTAAGAGTGGAAGTGGGCTGTACCACACACCTTTTAAAATAAACAGTTATAACTGTCAAAATTCCAAAGTATATTGCAGTTCGCCTAGAGATAGGAACGGTAAGGTGGGCCAGTTTGTTTATTCGCAAAAATTGTAACCAAATCTACGATGAATTGTTAGAAAATGTCACCAATAAACTTTGTGTGTAATATCAATTCCTAGCTCGCGCTGGGAAAGCTTAATTTAGTGCAGAAAACTTAAATTTTGATAGAAGTGTCTTAAAGCTGAAGTCTGTAGGCTTTCAATAATCATGGGGCAACGAACGTCACTTCTAAAAGAAGCGCAAATTGGAGTAAATAAACGAAAGATCCTTTTATCTTAAAAAAGTATCAGCTAGGATTTTGAATCATGTGGATTTTTAATGTACAATTGACACCCAACAAAACCCCATTTACCGTTTTTGTTGCCATTTTAGGTCAACCAATTCGTCATTCAGGCGAGGTGTGTGAAGTGTGATAGACTTTCATTGAGACTTTCTTTGAAAAATCGCCATGTAAAGACTACACAAGAACAACGTTTACAAATCTTGCAAATTTATTTTCAAAATGCGCGTTCTGTTTGCCCTTTGTGAAGTTTATGGTGCATATACTCATCCATCTGAGCAGCTAATAGAAGCCATCAACGCTGTAGACGTAAGTGTGACAGGGGACTTGAATTTATCGAACCGACGCCGTTCTCAGCAACTCGGTCTCTGCAAATGCTGAGGAAAGATCTTGGCCTATATTCATATATCCAACTGGTAGAAGAACTAAAACCAGTGGACGATCAATTGATTTTTTTTATTTATTATGTCATTGCACATTGTTTGAAGGAGAAATGGTTCCAACACGACGGCGTAAAATGCCATAAAGCGCGTGAGATCATCACTTTGTAAAGCCAAACGTTGGTGACCGAATTATCTCATAGAATGGTAATACGAGTTCAATACAAAGATAGTATTCGGCAATATTCTTGATCCATGTGAGAAGAAGACATGGCAAAAGAGGATTTTATGGCTAAAGGCATGAAGCTTCAAACGAAATTTCCATTTTCGGTCAATAGGCGGAGAAGGCATATCAAAGTGTTTTTTACGCCCAAAGAGATAGTTAGTATACAGACGGTTACCGCTACTACATTGAATTTTGATCCTAAACGGAATGTCTGTTTCCGATTTGTAAAAGATATGACTTTGCTGGTGAACTTTTTACTATCGTCATAGAGCCTATGATATTTAGAATTTAAAACAACAACACTTAATTTGTTAACTTTCATGTTAAGGAGTTGCTTGAAATTAGTTACTTAAGTTAATAAACTAAACATATCATTATCGAGCTTAAGTACCGTTTTCAAAGTACTTTGTAGACCTAAATGTGAAATATCCCTACGGGAAAAGTGGTGTTAATTTACCTGAGTGTACCTATCTCAGGACGGGTGAAGAGGGGATGTGTCACCAAACTGGTTATAAAGAGTTAAAGAAAAGTCAATTTGACTGATCTGTAGTATTCTTCGGCATTGTGTTTCCAACGGCGTTATTTATAAATAAGTAGAAAAGTCAGATAAATATAAAATATTTATATATAATATAACCCTAGACAACTAAGTAATTTATCAAAAAGTTTCATTAAATTTTTCTGCCCTATTTTGGGGCATATTACCAAAAAACAGACATCATAGTTAGGTGACTGGTTTTTACTGAACCTGTCGTACGGCTTGTACTGTTGAACCGGTTCAAGACACATCACAAAGTATCAGTTAGGTGTCAATTGACACTTTAGTGGCCAAAACCATACAAAATGTACCGGTTCACTACATACAAAAGTTCCGGAACTAGAACCGGTTCATGCACACCAGAGAACCGGTCCCGTGACTGGTACTGTACCGGTTTATTTTCCCGTAGGTATATTACAAGTTCAAATGCAATAGCGAAGCATTGCCGGGACCACTAGTTGTTTATAAAATTTTGTATTATGAAAATTGTTTATAACATTTTGAATTTAAGCGGTACATTTGAAGACTTCTTGACTCTACTCAGTGGAAATATCCAAGACTTAGAATGGCTGGTAACAGATCTGCAAACACAATCGTTGGGCATGTCAACTCTATTGCCCGTATCTTTCAAACTAGCAAATGCTGTAGGGTGCAATTGTTTACCTTTCCTGCTTCGATCAAGTATGCTTCATTTACCACAAGTTGTGTAGACAAAAATTTCCAAGCTTAAAACTTTTACAAATACACTGTTAGAAATTAAACCCGTTTACAACAACCTTAACAGAATCGCAGATATAGCAAGGCTGGCAAAGTTTAACTATTAAAATTATAAAAATTTTCTCCTAATTTGACGTAATCTACAAGACAAAAGCCTATGACTGAAAACAAAAAGTCATTGAACCTACACTGATTTCGACAAACAAATACACAGCATACATCAAACTATGCTAAACAAAACAAAACGAACGAAACGGATAGTTTAGCAGAGAGAGAGAGAGACAACAATACAGCTTTATACCAATGGGCCAGAGTCGTTGACATGGAAACAAATTATAATTGTATGTTGACAGAACAACCATCAAATTAAGAAATTAGCTTCGTGTTTATTATACCATCTTCATTTCATATTATGGAAACCATAGTACCGACCTGCTACCCTGTTACCAAGCTTAACAATGACCATGGCACTTCCTATAAAGTGCAGAAAAACGACAGTGATCCATTTGGAGATCATCGACATCACCAACTTAGACATGATATTAAACTACACTTAGCTGAAAAAAGTTGAATGAACTTCGTCGCGTTATAAACAAGCAAAAGTTCAGTGGCACCAATCTATAGTTTAGCAAAAGTTTAAAGACCTTTTAGGGTTTCTATGAAACTTTATGAAAAATGAAATTTTACCTGTTGTTATAATAACAGAATTGCAGAAATTCATAGACTATTACTGAGTTATAATGGAAACAAGTTACTAAAAAAACATTGTGTTAAAATAACAAGCCTTCTTCTTGCTTCTTCTGTTAGACGGCTTTAAATTGTTTAAGTATGATACACAATTTTGATGATACAACATTGTTTATTCTTAGATCTCCTAATATACATTTTGTTTGTACAGATAATGATATCTGTCACAAACTGTATTGTCTTCATAGGCCTCAATATAGCATAGGTTAAAACTTTTTACACATACAAACATAAAGTTAAATTAGTTTAGAGCCACAATATTGACTCCCACCTAGTTTAAGATTTAGAAAATGAAGTTAAATAAACAAAGCTGGCTTAGCAGCTTTGATTGCTGCTATTGTAACAGTAGACCAGAACTATGGTCTTATTACTATCCGATCATAGGCTTAAATCTTAGCTCATGTGAAAACTTTTTACACATACCATAACTCCATAAACTCCAACTAGGGTTTCGATGCATAACATGAAGTTGAAATAATTAAGCTGGCTATGAAGCTTTGATTGCTGCCACTGTAACAGTAGTTCAGAAATATGTACAAAGAGATTCTTTGACACACAATATGTAAAGAGCAAAGGAAACTTCCATAAAGTACATACATATATAAAGTCATTAACAATCCATACTATACAACTTATATGTAAACTGTAAGCTTTACGACAACACTCATAGAGGCTTATTTACTATATTAAAAAATATAGAGTTGACAACTGCTGCTGTCGCCCTAATAAAATTACGTTAATGAACTATCACACAATACCAAACAATTACAGAAAATCTAAATTGATCGTGTTAGGGGATGTTGTCCTTAGAAAAACAAAAACGTTATTGCTCTAGACAAAAGATATCCATAAACTTGTTATATTAACAAGAAAACATATGTTTGAAATTTTAACAGAAACAATCCTAATGATCTATTGCACGATCTTTCATCTTTGCTACCCGTACTCATGGTCATTTCAATTAGTGACGTATTGATTTTTTTGAAATTTTGTTATGCAAGCTCTTGAAACCTATCATCAGACTAAGTTTTTTATATAAATATACCACATCTTAGCAACTATAAGTTAACTGTTTAACCACCTTCTTACACAAATGAGACATTGATTGCTGCTATCGTAACAGAATCGCAGAAAAATTATTGTGCAACAATATATACTCTCATAAGTACAGGGTGAACCAAAAGTCTTGCAACTTTTCATACGATGTTAAAAACAATGTAGTTGTATGAGATGAAAACTATTTGTTTCGAAAAAGAAACTCAGTTAAAAATTTTTATACTGTCACCATAAGGGAAGATGGTATGTACCATTTGGTACTAGAAAAAATCCGACCCACAAGTATTTATAGTCTAAATTCGTTTCAGGACTTTTCAAGACAATTGAGCAATGTCTGTCTGGCTGGCTGGTGGGCACGGTACCTCGAGTTAACTTAAGTGATCCGTATGAAAATTTACCATTATTAATATTTTCCCAAATGAAATAATGGGATTGAATAACCCCACCCCTTCTGGTACCTACCACACAAAATTACCTATTTTTGAATAATGAAATTTTTTTCCAAAACTTCCAAACAGACAATTGGAGGATATTAAAATTTCTTCTTAATTGACAGCAGCAACAGAAATTCATCTATCAGTAGCCGCACTTAGAAAAGAATTTCTAGGGCTTCAGTCTTTTCCTCTCCGTATATAGTTAGGCGCATTAAGTGTAGATAACAGCTCTTTCACCTGGTCCATCCAACGAAGTTTTGGTCGCCCCCTCCTGCGCCGCCCATCGAATTTATTTACGAAAACCTTTCGAGCTGGAACATTTGCATCCTTTTGTACAACGTATCCAAGCCAGTGCATTCGGTTTATTTCAGCGCGCTATACTACGTCAATATCGTTGTACAGCTCACACAGCTCGTGGCTCATTCGACGACGATACTTGCCGTTAACGATGATGGGTCCAAATATTTTGCGAATTATTTTTCTTTCGAAGACTCCCAGAATAGATTTATCCGCTTTTGTCATTAGCTTCAAAGTTATAGTAGTCAACTTTCACTCAGCGTCCTAGACGAGTGGACTCTTTGTTCGTTAAAACAAATAACTTGGGTTTTTTCTCATTTATCACCACACTCACTTCCGCCGACTGCTTTTTAATGTTCGAAAAAGCCCCAGTAATATCCCTCAATCCACGTGATTTTTGTTAAAGATGATACCGGTTCTGTTTACTGCAACCTTCCGCATGAATATCACCATTACGATGTTAAAGACATCGCAGGATAGACTATCGCCTTCTTTAAAGCCTCGCTTGGTAGAAAATGGTTCTGTCAGAATTTGGCAATTTTCACTGAAGACCTCGTGTCATTCAGTGTCATTCCGTAAAGTCGCAATAGCTTCCCGGGGATACCCAATTCAGTCATAACATCCAGCAATTTCTGTAGTATCAGACTGTCGAATGAAGCGTTGTAGTCCATGAACAGATGGTAGGTGTCCGTCTGCATTTCTTACGTCTTCCCCAGGATTTGTCGTTGTGTGTATATTTGGTCGGTCGGGAACTTACTAGGTCTATAGCCTCACTGATAAGGTCCAATCAGGTTCTCTTTAGAATGTGCTTTAGTCTTTCACAGGACCTTGTATGAGATGTGTAAAAGGCGATGGTACACACATTTGGATCGCCTTTCTTAAGCACAGGACATAGAACACTTAAATTCTAACCATCGGGCATTCCTTGATCCAAGTCGTGTTTATGAGCTGATGCATGCATGTTGCCAGCTCATCGCCGCCGGTTTTAAAAAGCTCAGCGGGAGCCGAGCTTTATTATTTTTAAGTCTTGCGAACTCGGTGCTGATCTCGTTTTGGATGGGTGGTGGACAATCTACTCTGTCGTCTGTGGTTGGTGTGATTTCTTCACTTATGCTGCCTTTGGGTACGAGTGACCAGATTTGCGTCTCTGTCTCTACAGGTGAGGATCCCTGTTTCCAAACCTTTGCTTTTAACCTTTTGGTAGAAATTTCGTGTTTCATCTCTATTTCTGTAGTTTTCGAAATCATGGATTTCTCTTTTCTTCCGCATACGTTAGAATTTGGTCTGTTTAATTACCTTGTAATAGTAGACAAACCCCTTATAAGACCGAAATTCTTGACAGGCCCCTTCTCGATTGACCCATTCATTTTTGATTCTTTTAGTTTTACATACATTTTTTTTGTAAGTACCTTGAAATAAGTAATATTCTGACCGAATTGACCATCATATCTTTTTTGTAAGTACACTGAATTTAGTTAAACTTTGCGTATGGTGTACGCATATGAAAGTTTGACTATGGAATGAATATGGACTATACCCAGTAGGAAGTTCGGTCATACACGACTTTGTCGTCAAAACACTCAGTTGACGACAAGCTGACCGACAAAATACTAATGTTGTCGTGACTCAAACACAATCAACAAAATCTATGGAAGAAAAATGTGAAATATTGATGTACTTGTCGTCAAAAAAATCGGTTCACGACAAGCTGACCGACAAAATACTAATGTTGTCGTGCATCAAACACATTCAACAAAATCAAAGGGAAGAAATGGAATATGGAAAATGGAATCTGACGTAAAAAATTTTTAGTTTATTAAACGAAAATCTCGATTGAAGGTGAATGCCGTATAACAGTTTATATCCTTCACTTATCTCTAGGTCAGAAGTTTTCCAAAAGTATTAACAATTTGTCATACTAATAAAAAGCTAAAAAACAGGTCAAAATCCATCTTTATAAACGGCACCAATGTATATACAAAGTCATACTTATGTGACTTGAATGACAATTCAAGACATACATAGGCATCAACGACAATTTGACTGACATTTTCGCCCACCAGGTCGTGCATGATTGGGTAGGCGACGAGTCGCTTATGTAGTCATGAACGACAATTTAACCGACATCGTCACCCATCATGTCGTGCATTATTGTGTGGGCGACAGGTCACTTGTATAGGCATCAACGAAAATTTGACAGACATTGTCGCTCATCAGGTCGTGCATGACAAAGGGGAGTGCCACATAATCCCCAAAATCAAAATCCCCAAACACAAAATCCCCAGCCATAAAAAATCCCCAAGCACAAAGTGTGTTTTTTCTCGGTGCCGTGACATAACCCCACACGGACATAATCCCCAAAACGATTTTGGGGCTTATGTCCGGACAACTTGGCGGACATAATTTCATTGGGGATTATGTCCGACACTAATCTGCGGACATAAGCCCCAATGGGGATTATGACCGAATTTGTTGTTGTTTTTAGTATTTCAACATATGAAGAGAACAATTTTAAATATTGCTATTGTAGCGAGGGACGAATGCGCTGGGGGGCACGCCCCCCACCGCATCCGCCGTAGCTAGTCTCGTTGCATACTTAATCTGTCTCACTGCAGCACGAGACGAATGCGGTGGGGGGCACGCCCACCCCCATTTCATCAACTTCATCAACCTTTTTCATTACTTTTAGCCGCAAAATTAGTTTGGGTGTTATGTCCGTTATATTTGTTGGGGCTTATGTCCGTTATGCCCCGCGGACATAATCCCAAATGCAAATTGGGGGTTATGTCCGCATAGCGTGGCGGACATAAGCCCCAAAATCGTGTTGGGGATTATGTCCGTGGGGGTTATGTCCGGGCACCTTTTTTCTCATTGCCCCCGCACAGTGGGGTAAATTCACGATCTGGTCGGCCAAAATTATTTGAAGCAAATTTATGAAGCAGAATGTTAAAAAATGACTCGGTGAGGCGTAAAAAATAATAATATGTTATCATTCGGGGGGTAGAGGTTACGACCGTTTTTATACAAAAAATGGTGTTTATAAAAATTTAAGATTCCAAGTTTTTCCCATATATCTCCACAAGGTTCCATTTTAGAGCCCTACCTCCCTCTAACTTTTTTTTCGTCTGGATACCCTCTAACTATAAATGCATAGAGATATAGGACATCCTCCAGTATGTTAACTAAAGTGGTTCAGTAAAACAGCTGAAATTATGGTCCAGCCTTCCGCAGTAAGTAAATGGCTATAAAACACAAAACCGCAAAAAACCCGCAAAATTTGTTTTTGTCCAGTTCGATTTTTGGTAAACAAAAATATCATATTTTTCAATGCTGCTTTACTAGTAGGATTTGGAATTATAACTTTATTTAGCTACGTGGATTAAATAATATTAACCTGCTTTATAATTTTCCATTTTACTTAAATGTTTAAACTAAACACACGCCTTCCCATAGCCTGCTAAAATTGTTGCTTTACTTTATCGCAACAAAATAGAAAATTGGTTTTTGAGAAATCGAATTTTGGCCGCCCAGATCATGAATTTACCCCTCTGTGCGCCGATTCATTCAATGCACCACGGCTGAAAAACTGACACTGATGAATTCTGTTACGCTAATTTGACATTTTGCTCTATTAAAATCGTATCCTTATCCTTATCCTTATCCTTATCCTTATCCTTATCCTTATCCTTATCCTTATCCTTATCCTTATCCTTATCCTTATCCTTATCCTTATCCTTATCCTTATCCTTATCCTTATCCTTATCCTTATCCTTATCCTTATCCTTATCCTTATCCTTATCCTTATCCTTATCCTTATCCTTATCCTTATCCTTATCCTTATCCTTATCCTTATCCTTATCCTTATCCTTATCCTTATCCTTATCCTTATCCTTATCCTTATCCTTATCCTTATCCTTATCCTTATCCTTATCCTTATCCTTATCCTTATCCTTATCCTTATCCTTATCCTTATCCTTATCCTTATCCTTATCCTTATCCTTATCCTTATCCTTATCCTTATCCTTATCCTTATCCTTATCCTTATCCTTATCCTTATCCTTATCCTTATCCTTATCCTTATCCTTATCCTTATCCTTATCCTTATCCTTATCCTAATCCTTATCCTTATCCTTATCCTTATCCTTATCCTTATCCTTATCCTTATCCTTATCCTTATCCTTATCCTTATCCTTATCCTTATCCTTATCCTTATCCTTATCCTTATCCTTATCCTTATCCTTATCCTTATCCAGCAAGTGAGAGAAAGCTCATAGCATCGAATTTGTGGCACAATTGAGCAATAATTTAAATATAGGCGAAAGGTAGGCAAAAAACCACATCTTTCTACCTATGGCATTGTTTACATATTTCGTCTGTAAACTAGTATAATCAGAAAATTAAAACACTATGTCAATAGATCATCGACCTTAAAGAAACGGCAGAGAAAGTTTTACTTTAACATAAAAGCCATAACTAACAAAAGTTCAATGGACTCTTCAAAGGTTTCTATACTCAGTTTCTAACATTATGTAAACAGTAACTTCCAAAAGGGCGTAAAGTCTAAGGTAATGACCAAAAATTTCCAAATATTTTTAAAAATGAAACTTTACCTGTTGTCTGTGGATTAGACTCCCAGAAATTGGTAGATCGTTTATTGTTTGTAAAAAAATGTCTTAATTTAATTTGTTATTAATTTCTCTTAATAATAAACCACAACAAAAAGCTATAACAATGTGTTTTCACATGGGCTCACGCACTTTCTTTTACAATTGGGGCATAGAGAACGAAGAAAGTTTTGGTATATGCTAGAGTTTATTGAACTATGGTGGTAGGAAATTATGCTTCGCGTTAATCACATTATCTTTAAAACTGCGCTCCTAGTAAAAACTAGTGAAAAGATCATCGTAGATGCATATGTATCTATTCACAAATCAATTGAAAAATGATAGTGAACTACATAACGATCAATGAACTGTATGAGGTTTCAGAAGAAAAAACAGTCGAAAATTATGGTGATCTTTATAACGATCAATGACCTGTGAGAGGTAAAACAGAAAATGCAGTCAACAAATGATAGTGATCTACATAACGATCAATGACCTGTGAGAGGTAAACAAGAAAAAGCAATCAACAAATGTTAGTGATCTATGTAACGATCAATGAGAAAAGAAAAATGGTCGAAAAATTATAGTGATCTACATTAAGATCAATGACCTGTGAGATGTTAAATAGAAAAAGCAGTCAACAAATGATAGTGATCTATGTAACGATCAATGACCTGTGAGAGGTTTCAGCAGAAAAAAAGGTCGAAAAATAATAGTGATCTACATTACGACCAATGACCTGTGAGGTATAAAACAGAAATGTTGTATAAACTCCAAAAATAAACGAGATTTATTACAACAACAATACAAATCTTAGTCATGAAAACAATACGATCATTGGCTCTGTAGTGTAAATACAAGACTTTCAGTGGTAAAAAATGTTTACATTTCCTTTTGGTGGTACGAGAAACAGACCTACACCCAAATTATTTAATTTTGCTTTTGTTGGGACAAGAAAGAACCCTACACTCACAACCATAATGAATTGATCACAACCATAATTAACATATGAAATTTGTATCTTAAATCTAGCTTCGTCGACAAAATGTTGAAAACTGAAATTTTGATTACAACAATTTTAACAGTATCCCAGAAGTAATAACTCTATGCTTTTGTATATGCCTAAGATATACTTGTTGAATCGTAAATTATACAAAGTCACGTTTTCCATTTCTTTAAGTACTAAAATATGTGAAAAAGAGTTCGATGAACTTTTATGTTCGCATTGTTACCTTCCACCATGATCACAAAGAACTTCTTCAGTTTTCTTCTTTGCCTAGGTTTCTTCACAAAACTGATCTCCTCATAGAAATGACCATGAAGCTTCCTATATATTACTGGAAAACGATAGTGAGCTACTTGACGTTCAATGACCTAAGCAAACCATTATGTTATTTTTGCTTAAGTAAAAATTCAAAATTCATAAAGTTCAATAAACTTTATAAAGCCAGGTTTAAAAACCTCCATTGAAATGTTGAAAAATGAAACTTTGTCTACCTCCAACGTAACAGAAGACCAGAATAAGAAGACAGTAGTTTGTAATAGAAAATGATAAGCCAACAAAGAAATGTATGGAGGAGTTCATTGGCACAGGGCTTAATTATAATGACCTAGTTTGTTAAGTCGATGAACCTAACATAGAAATTACCATAAAGCTTTCTATACATAATAGAAAAACGATAGTGAGCTACTGGGCGTCCAACGACCCGAGAGTTTTGTTAGAATAAAAACAAAAATACAAAATTCATAAAGTTCATTTAACTTTTTAGTGCTGAGTTTACCCCTTCGAAATGTCGAAAACTCAAGCACTGAAATGTCGAAAACTCAGTCACTGTCTCAATTCGAACATAACAGCAGCCCAGAATATGAAGACAGTTGTTTGTAATAGAAAATAATAATCCCACAAAGAAATCCGTGGGGTTCATTGGCCAAAGACACAGGGCTTAATAACAATGACCTAGTTTGTCGTAACAATGAACCAATCATAGAAATTAACATAAAACTTTCTGTACATGAAAAAAAAACGATAGTGAGTTACTAAGCGTTCAACGACCCAAGAGTTTTAAGGAAATTTTTATGTTTTTGTTTAGTAAAAACTACAAAATTTACTAAGTTCAACAAACCTAATAGAGCTGAGTTATTGAACCCTCTTGAAATGTTGAAAACTGAAACTTTTGCTACCTCCAACATAACAGAAGCTCAGAATATGACAAATGTTACTGGAATATAGAATATGATGATCCCCCACCCATCAAAAAAATACATGAAGTTCATTGTACTAAGCACAAAACTTAATTAAAATGATCTAATTTTGGTTGTTCATTATCGTCGATGAACCTCTTCATACAAAAGTTCATGATGTCTTCTATACACGACAGTACAACTATATTGAGCTACTGGGCGTTCAACGACCCATGAGTTTTTATTAGAGAATAACAACAAAATTCATAAAGTCCATTTAACTTTTTAGTGCTGTGTTTATCGACAACACCTTTGAAATGTCGAAAACTCAAGCACTGAAATGTCGAAAACTCAGCCACTGTCCAATTTAAACGTAACAGCAGCCCAGAATATGAAGACAGTTGTTTGTAATAGAAAATGATAAGCCCACAAAGAAATCCGTGGGGTTCGTTGGCCAAAGACACAGGGCTTAATAACAATGACCTAGTTTGTCGTAACAATAAACCTTATCATAGAAATTATCATAAAACTTTCTATACATGACAAAAAAAAACGATAGTGAGTTACTAAGCGTTCAACGACCCAAGAGTTTTAAGGAAAATTTGTATGTTTTTGTTCAGAAAAAACCACAAAATTTACTAAGTTCAACAAACTTAATAGAGCTGGGTTATTGAACCCTCTTGAGATGTTGAAAACTGAAACTTTTGCTACCTCCAACATAACAGAAGCCCAGAATACGACGAAAGTTTCTGGCAAATAGAATATGATGATCCTCCACCCAAAAAATAGACGTGAAGTTCATTGTACTAAGCCCAGAACTTAATTAAAATGATCTAATTTTGGTTGTTCATTATCGTCGATGAACCTCTTCATAGAAATGATCATGAAGTCTTCTATACACGACAGTACAACTATAGTGAGCTACTGGGCGTTCAACGACCCATAAGTTTTTTTTTAGAGAATAACAACAAAATTCATCAAGTTCATTTAACTTTTTACTGTTGTGTTTATCGACAACCCGTTTGAAATGTCGAAAACTCAAGCACTGATATGTCGAAAACTCAGTCACTGTCTAATTTAAACATAACAGCAGCCCAGAATATGAAGGCAGTTCTTTGCTATACAAAATGATATGCCCCCCAAAAAAAATGTAGAGTTCATTGTACAAGACGCACACACACACAACGATAAGCCTTACCAAACAAAATCGTGCATTTCATTGTACAACACGCACACACTAATAGTAATGACCTAATTTCGGTGGTTCGTTATGTTATGCCTTTCACTTGATATCCATACAAAAAAGCAAACAGTTGAATGAACTGTGTATGCAAGACAACAAACAATATAAGCCAAGAAAGCAAAACAGAACCAAATTAAATGATTTTCAGTATCTTCTCCATGATGTTTACCAAATATATGACTTTTGATGCTTCACAGCAAAGCAGCACAGATCTACATAACGATCACTGAACTCAGGAGAAGTTCGTTGAGCTTTTTCAGAGAAATTAAAAAGGTTCAAAGACCTTTACTGCTATCCCCCCAAACTTAACATTTCTTTCATAACACAAAAGCGATATCGTTACATTTCTCCATATTATAGAATAATTCAGGCTCCAACGGTTAATGAACTTAGTTCAACATTTAAAAAATGAAATTTTGTCTACTACAACTGTAACAGAATCGCAGAAGTTCTTAAAAAGGTTCTTTAATAGCAGAACCAACCACAGCTTAATACAGTTCATTCACCCAATCACTCATCTGAATATACAGCAGCAGTTCTTACAGTAAACATAAACTCACTCTCAAAATGTTACGACGTATTTTGAAAAGAGTTCAGTGACTTTGAAACTTGCTATAAGCAGAACAACAGAGAGCTCTAGATAACGATCATTGACCTGACAAACTACAGCACCAAAAAATAAAGTTAAGTTTTTTTTAACATAATACGTTGAGAGCGTTCACTGACCTTTTAAAATACAAAGCGTAGCTTTAAATATCATTATAGGAAATAATTGAAAAATGAAATTTTGTTCCCCCCAAAGGTAACAGAAGCACAGAAGCATTCAGCCAGCGTGTAAGTTGATGGCCAATTCCAATCAACGCTTAAAACTCGCCCAACTTTCTACAAAAGACACCCAAAAAAATATTTGTTTAACAGCTTATACATACGAATTGCGTAGAGGTACTTATCGCGTACTTTGGAATAAACACAGAAAAATGGGAAGATGGAAAGAAAGTTGGATACGTGATCACATACGATCACAGTTGTTGCGCAGAGTACATACATAGCTTCGAAAAAGAGCACAAAATTTTGACATTGCTTTAAACGAAAATCACTTGGAATAGAGCTCCACTAAGTGATTTTCAACGCATCATACAATATAGGTTAGTTAACTCTGTACAATTTTGGCAAATGGTAAAATGTCAAAATTTTCGTAGTTTACATGAAGTTCGTTCAAAGCTTTGAAATTTCAGCTAAGACACATAGTTCTTTGCCAACTTTTTGTAAAAGTCCTGAAGGAAATAAATAAAAAAACATAAAATAAATGCACATATCAACATTAATCATAATGACGCAGAACTACTCCCTATCATAGATGTATGTATATCACAAATATACAGCCTTGTTTCCCAACGTGGAGAACTACTAGTGTTACTGTCACATATAAACTTACTTACTTACCTAAGTAGCCCATTACAACTTACGAAATGCGTTCATAAATTTGAGGCCTCAAGTATTAAAGAGTTCCATACATCTCGGTCTTCTGCGTACGTTCTCCAGTTATTCCTACCAGATGGTAGCACGTCGCCAACCACTTGGTGCTTTCAAAGAAGTTTGGGTCTCCCTGCTCTGCGCCGTCCTTCAGGTTCGCCTTCAAACACTTTTCTCGCTGGAGCATTTACATCCATACAGGTAACATGTCCCAGCCATCGTAGCCGTTGGATTCTGACTCTTTTAGCTATGTCGATTTTGTGGTAAAGCTCATACAGCTTATGGTTCATTCGATGGTGAAACTAGCCGTCGACACAGATAGGTCCATCTATTTTTCTGAGTACTTTTCTCTCGAATACTCCCAGGTTTTGTATGTACGTTGTCGAAACCACCAACAATTCGGCAGCATACAACTTAAAAACTTAAAAAAACGTAGTTTCCCTTTACACCCATGAATGAATTATGGGATAGCTTCTCGCGTTGTTGTGAATTAACACGCTTTCTATTTTTAGATTCACAACTAACGGCTCCTACTTGTTTATCGACGAATGCGAACGTCACTGTTTGAGAAGCTTTGTACTAGACATGCCGATAAACTCGACACTTGATACTGCGAAGAAAAATGTAGATGACTGGAGGCGGGAACGGACCCCGGATCTCCCGCATAGTAGTCGCGTGTTAAAACCACCATGCCACGGCCGGTCCCGACAGCATACAACAATTTTTGTTCTTTTTGGAGCTATAATAATTTTTTTTCCAATGGCAATGCATGCGTTGACGGAGGGTTACAATGAGAGGAGGAGGGAGATGACATGCAGAAAAAGCTTCTATGGAAGAAAATAGAGAGCCAAGATTTCGAAAATTACAGGAATAGAGGTGAAGTCCGAAATTTCTGCCAAAAGATGAAAAGCAAAAGTTTTGGAATAGGGATCCACACCAGTAGGGCCAGAGACGGAAATTTGCTCACTGGCACTCAGAGTGTGACTTAAATATCAAGGGTCACTTTCATTCTCTTCTCGTTCCCGACGGCAGGATAAGCGCCAATCATGGACGACGGAGTAGATACTCTACCACTGAGCCAAAACGAGATCAGCACGGCAATTTCAAGGTTTACAAATAACAAAGTCGCGGTAGCCAATGGGCAGCCGGCAGAGCTTTTTACAACCGGCGGCGATGAGCTGACAACATGCATTCACCACATCATAAAAACGATTTGGCTCAAGGTATACATGGCCGATGATTGGAATCTGAGTATTCTATGTGCTGTGCTTACGAACGTGTATCCAAGAGTGTGGACCAACTATCGCGAGGTAAGCTTTGAATCTTCTCATAGAAGATCCTATCTAGTGTGTTTTGTGAAACATTAAGGCGCATCCTAGCAAACCTGAGTGAACATTGTTTGTGTGTTTGTATTCACACTATGACAAATCCTCTAAGACACCCAAGAAATTCGGATCGACACCTTCTATGTGTTTCGATTATAAAGCTGCATTAGACAGTCCGATACCACAAAAATTGTTAGATGCTACGGCTGTCTCTTAGTGTCTGTTTCTCCCCAGCTGGGGCGACTTGGAGACATACATCCGTTGATCCTTAGGGGACAAGTGGAGTGGTGGCACCAGGCTACGCTAGTCGATCTGCTACGAGTGGGCCAAAAAACCAAACTAACACAGCCAAAAGGCATTCATAATCCAAGCCTGGTGCATAGTGGTTCTTCGAAACTAGGTACCTCAAAGGCTCTCAAGGTCCCGATGGGATGTAATCCTGTCGAAACCCCTGCTTCTGGTGCTAGTGGTGCAACAAGGCTCCTTAGTGCCTACAGCAGAGCAAGGAGAAAAGGCGAATAATAATTCGATTCTCTCCAAAGCACCTCCCGCGCCCTCAGCAGGACCTTGGGAGTCTTTAACTTCTACCACTATTCCCTAAAAGCACCTTCCAGAAGGACCTTCATTACCTGACGTTCCGTCTTTAAAATAATTAGTCGGCTCGGTGACAAACCTGTCGACGAGTTCTCTCCAGTGGGCACAATTCCACATCGAGGAGTTAAAAGGTAGCGTACATCCTACGGTATCCCATCCGTGATCCAAAAAATCCAAATTTAATCCTGTATAGATACTACAAAGATCGTATAGGGATGTCGCTTAAGACCACCTTATCTGGGCGATCATAGACCGTAATAATAGCGACGGCAATTTTTCCTCAAGAAATTTAAAATCAGTTGTCGTTTCCCGATCCGGTCTACTGCAGCAATGTCATGATGTGGGCTGGTATCAGGGACACATAAAACTCGTTGCTTGTGCAGATGAAAGCTCAGCGCAACTGTACAAGGCAGCTATAGAATCGCTCGGGGAGATTTGGCCTGGCGCAAGATTTGAAGCAAAACATTTTCCTGATGTTCCACAGAGGCCGCGATCTATGGCCAAGATACCCGCTAAAACCGCCGACCCTATGGCAATCCTGGCAATTCTACAATCCCGGAAAGTAGTTAAGGTTACTGAAGCAGTGGAAAACTCCAGGAAGGCCACCTTAATACTTAATATTGACTCACTTAGAGAGATAAGGGAGGGTGTTCTATGGATTTGAATCAATATTCCTGCGTATATACAAAAGCGACGTTCGAAAGAAGCCTTCAGCTCAAGGGGGCTCCAACATCGGCGACGATAAAATGGCGTGTCGATCTGTCAACGAAGACTCTTACTCGGTATCTCGGTAGCCGTAGATGAGGATGAACTCTTGGAATCAGTCGACGATCCAGAGGACGCCAACTTAACTGTCGTCTACTTAAAATTAACTCAACATAAACTATGTTTCTCATCATATTTTCATGATTTCAGATTGACAGCTACCATCTGTTCATCGATTAAAAAGCTGCATTCATTCGACAGTCCGAAACGATAGAAATTGTTAAATACTATAGCTGAGTTTTGTATCTCCGCGAAGCTGATACGACTTTGCGGAATGCTACTTACTGACACGAAGTCTTCAGTGAAAATAGGCAAATTCTAACTGAGACATAGTCTAGCATGCGATATCTTTAATGTCGTAATGGAAATGATCATGTGGAAGGCTGCAGTAAACAGGACCTGTGCCATCCCTAACAAAAGTCACATGCTGCTGGCGTACAGATGCGATGATACATATCATTGGCCGTGGATTGCAGTTGAAAGCAGTCGGCGGAAGTGGGTTTGGTGATAAATGTGGACAAAACCAAGTTATTTGCTTTAACGAACAAAGAGTCTACTTGTCTGGGACGCTGCGTGAAAGTTTACAACTATAACTTTGAAGTGGTAGACGACAACAAACCTACTGTACCAGACTCTGGTCCTACCTGTCTTGCTCTATAGTAATCAATCTATTCTGGGACTCTTCGAGAAGAAAATACTTCGCGCAATATTTCGACCCATCATCGTTAACGGCGAGTATCGTCGTCGAATGAACCACGAGCTGTATGAGCTATATAACGACATCGACGTAGTCAAGAGCGTTGAAATAGATCGAATGCGGTGGCATGGACACGTTGTACGAATGGATGAAAATGTTTCAGCTCGAAAGGTCTTCGTCAATAAATTCAATGGGTGGCACAGGATGGACCAGGTGAAAGAGTTGTTATCTACACTTGGTGTGACTAACTGTGTACGCAGCGTAAAAAACCGAAGCGCTTGGAAATCTTTTCTACGTGCGGCTATTGATGGATGAATTTCAGTTGTTACTACTTTTTAAAGTACTTCTACGGTACGGTGAAACCTTATTTAATTACTATGATACTGCTCTCTTATAAAATAAAAGTACTACAAGTACTTTTTAATGTAACAACGGTACTTTTCGGTACAATAAAATCTATCTATTTTTGCTGCAACAAATATGACTTTAGGTCTAACAATATGTATTGTTTAAGTCAAATAGAAAACAATGTCAAAGTTAATGTTAATGTACAATTTTTTTTTAGAATATACCTTCAGTAACATTTAAGTTGTTACCGAATTTATAAACGATTGTAGCGTTGTAGTGGGGCATTCAATAAAAGATTAAGAAATACGGATATATTTGTTTAGCTTATATGAAAGAATTCGTAAGCTCTATGTTTGAACTCACAATAATTGCTTCCCATTGCACTTGAGTCTAACTGATTCATGTTTAACAGCTTATGAAAAGAATCAAGGCGAACTCTTTCGGAATTAACAAGGTTACTTTAAAGGCGTCCTATAAAATGTTATTGTATAAAATTTTTTATTTGTATTAATTTTTATGAATTTAATGTATTTAATATATTTATGAATATTACGATTTTTTTCCTTTTTGAGTTTTAGAAGTTCAAAATATGGCCAAACATCAGACGGAAAGTACAATATTTAAAGCTTTTAATCAATACAACAGTAACGGTAGATTACTTATATAACTTTTAACCGCTTGTTATATCCTGAAGTCAAAAGACGTTTAGTGAATATAACATCATAAAACTACTGTTTATTTATTAGAGCTATAAACGCGTATATACCTTCATAGTTCATAGCGTCCACCTCCATCAAGAATTAAAAATATTTTTTCTATGATTTCTCTCTCCCGCTGATTCTGCGACTGCCTTTAGTTTGTAGCGGCTGTTAACCTTATATACATTTGTATGAACGTTTCCGCCTTCCTAAACAAATGTTACCTAGCTTTCACTCAACATAATTTCTCATGATACAACAACAAAGCTGGAATATATTTATAAAGCTTAATAAGAAATATTAAATAGAAATGAAGCACATTCTAACGAAAACTGTTCACCTAATAGAAATGACCATGAGACTTCCTATAAACCTGCAGAAAAGCGAAAGTGATCCATGGGCAACACGAATTTGAGACAAGAAAATAATAAGATCAGACCTATGAAAACTAACACTTTGAAAGTGAATAATAAATGTTGTTCACATGAAGTTGAATCAAGTTATTCACTCTTTCCCTGGACTTTCTATACCCCAAAGTTAATAATGTTTGTTAACTTTAGGGTAACTTTACCTAAAGGTTTAGCGTGTGTATACAATGCAAGGTGATGCCTTACTTCAGTTTACGTTATTCAAATTCGATTCTGAACTTTTTTCTAACAGACTGACAGAAGTGAAGAGGAAGGTGGCTATTTTTAAAATAGAGCAACGAAGACAAGAGACATATAATTTGTTTTTTTTTACAAATGAGAAAGAAATATTCTGAATATGAGTTTATTCACCTTCCAAATAAATACGAAATTTATTACGCTTTGTTGTTGACGCTGGGTGGAGTAATAACTAAATTTATAATTGTACACGATCGTTTGTTTTTTCTCTCTCCCACTTATGTTTATCTGACCAGCCTACTCTTTCTCCCTCACATGTGTAGAAAGAGCTAAGAACGTGATCGTTGATGTCTAACAAGAAGGTCAACGAACTTGAACAACCAAAAATTGTTACCACTTGTGCGTTATGGCTTCAAGTGTGATTGGATCGCGCAGTGGACAGACATTCGTACTTCTGAGGCGGTTAACTTTAACAAATAACGCCTTCACATAAGTCGGCGGCTGGAAAGTACATTAAACATTTTAGGACGATTCATGTAAAAATTAATTTTTTTTTATTTGTAATTTCACAAATTTTATGAATTTGATACATTTTTTGAACTTAATTTTATGAATTTTTTAGATTTTATGAATTTTATGTAATTTTATGAATTTTATGAATTTTATGTATTTTATGAATTATATAAATATATTGAATTTTTTTTAAATTTTATGAATATTATATATGAATTATATGTCTTTTTATGAATTTTATGAATTATATGTCATTTTATGAATTTTATAAATTTAATGAATGTTATGAATGTTATGCATTTTATGAATTTTATAAATTTTATAAATTTTATAAATTTTATAAATTTTATAAATTTTATGAATTTTATGAATTTGATGAATTTTGTGAATTTTATGAATTTTATGAATTTCATGAATTTTGATGAAATTTATGAATTACGTGAATTTTATGAATTTCTTAAATGTTATGAATTTGAATGTTATGAATATTATGAATTTTATGAATATTATGAATTTTATGAATTTTGTGAATTTTATGAATTTCATGAATTTTATGAAATTTGATCAAATTTATTAATTTCGTGAATTTTATGAATTTAATGAATTTTATGAATTTCATAAATTTTATGAATTTGAATTTTATGAATTTGATGAATATTATGAATTTTGTGAATTTTATGAATTTTGTGAATTTTATGAATTTGATGAATTTGATGAATTTGATGAATTTGATGAATTTTATGAATTTTGTGAATTTTATTTTATGAATTTGAATTTTATGAATTTTATGATTTTATGAATTTTATGAATTTTGATGAAATTTATGAATTTCGTGAATTTTATGAATTTCATAAATTTTATGAATTTTATGTAATTTATGATTTTATGAATTTTAAAAAAATTTAATGAATTTTATGAATTTTGTGAACTTTGTGAACTTTGTGAATTTTATGAATTTCATGAATTTTATGAGTTTTGATGAAATTTATAAATTTTGATGAAATTTATGAATTTTATGAATTTTATGTATTTGATGAATATTATGAATTTTGTGAATTTTATGCATTTTATTTTATGAATTTGAATTTTATGTAATTTATGATTTTATGATTTTATGAATTTTATAAATTTAATGAATTTTATGAATTTGATGCATTTTATGAATTTTGTGAATTTTATGAATTTTAGGAATTTATGAATTTTGATGAAATTTATGAATTTCGTGAATTTTATGAATTTCATAAATTTTATGAATTTTATGTAATTTATGATTTTATGATTTTATGAATTTATAAATTTAATGAATTTTATGAATTTTGTAAACTTTGTGAATTTTAGCAATTTCATGAATTTTATGAATTTTGATGAAATTTACGAATTTCGTGAATTTAATGAATGTTATGAATGTTATGAATTTAATGAATTTTATGAATTTGATGAATTTTGTGAATTTTATAAATTTGATGAATTTTATGAATTTTGTGAACTTTATGAATTTTAGGAATTATATGAATTTCATGAATTTTGATGAAATTTATGAATTTCGTGAATTTAATGAATTTTATGAATTTTGTAAATTTTATGAATTTGATGAATTTGATGAATATTATGAATTTTGTGAATTTTGTGAATTTTATGAATTTTGTGAATTTTATGAATTTCATGAATTTTATGAAATTTGATGAAATTTGTGAACTTCGTGAATTTTATGAATTTAATGAAGTTTATAACTTTCATAAATTTTATGAATTTTATGAATTTTGTGAATTTCATGAATTTGATTATATGAATTTCATGAATTTTATGAAATTTATGAATTTTATGAATTATATGAATTTTATGAATTTTATGAATTTTATGAATTTTATGAATTTTATAAATTTTATAAATTTTATAAATTTTATTAATTTTATGAATTTTATGAATTTTATGAATTTTATGAATTTTATGAATTTTATGAATTTTATGAATTTTATGAATTTTATGAATTTTATGAATTTTATGAATTTTATGAATTTAATGAATTTTATGAGTTTTATGAATTTTATGAATTTTATGAATTTTATGAATTTTATGAATTTTATGAATTTTATGAATTTTATGAATTTTATGAATTTTATGAATTTTATGAATTTTATGAATTTTATGAATTTTATGAATTTTATGAATTTTATGAATTTTATGAATTTTATGAATTTTATGAATTTTATGAATTTTATGAATTTTATGAATTTTATGAATTTTATGAATTTTATGAATTTTATGAATTTTATGAATTTTATGAATTTTATGAATTTTATGAATTTTATGAATTTTATGAATTTTATGAATTTTATGAATTTTATGAATTTTATGAGTTTTATGAATTTTATGAATTTTATGAATTTTTAGAATTTTATGTATTTTTAGAATTTTATGTATTTCATTAATTTTATGAATTTTATGAATTTAATGAATTTTATGAATTTTATGAATTTTATGAATTTTATGAATTTTATGAATTTTATGAATTTTATGAATTTAATGAATTTTATGAGTTTTATGAATTTTATGAATTTTATGAGTTTTATGAATTTTATGAATTTTATGAGTTTTATAAATTTTATGAATTTTATGAATTTTATGAATTTTATGAATTTTATGAATTTTATGAATTTTATGAATTTTATGAATTTTATGAATTTTATGAATTTTATGAATTTTATGAATTTTATGAATTTTATGAATTTTATGAATTTTATGAATTTTATGAATTTTATGAATTTTATGAATTTTATGAATTTTATGAATTTTATGAATTTAATGAATTTTATGAGTTTTATGAATTTTATGAATTTTATGAATTTTATGAATTTTATGAATTTTATGAATTTTATGAATTTTATGAATTTTATGAATTTTATGAATTTTATGAATTTTATGAATTTTATGAATTTTATGAATTTTATGAATTTTATGAATTTTATGAATTTTATGAATTTTATGAATTTTATGAATTTTATGAATTTTATGAATTTTATGAATTTTATGAATTTTATGAATTTTATGAATTTTATAAATTTTATAAATTTTATAAATTTTATTAATTTTATGAATTTTATGAATTTTATGAATTTTATGAATTTTATGAATTTTATGAATTTTATGAATTTTATGAATTTTATGAATTTTATGAATTTTATGAATTTTATGAATTTAATGAATTTTATGAGTTTTATGAATTTTATGAATTTTATGAATTTTATGAATTTTATGAATTTTATGAATTTTATGAATTTTATGAATTTTATGAATTTTATGAATTTTATGAATTTTATGAATTTTATGAATTTTATGAATTTTATGAATTTTATGAATTTTATGAATTTTATGAATTTTATGAATTTTATGAATTTTATGAATTTTATGAATTTTATGAATTTTATGAATTTTATGAATTTTATGAATTTTATGAATTTTATGAATTTTATGAATTTTATGAATTTTATGAATTTTATGAATTTTATGAATTTTATGAATTTTATGAATTTTATGAATTTTATGAATTTTATGAGTTTTATGAATTTTATGAATTTTATGAGTTTTATAAATTTTATGAATTTTATGAATTTTATGAATTTTATGAATTTTATGAATTTTATGAATTTTATGAATTTTATGAATTTTATGAATTTTATGAATTTTATGAATTTTATGAATTTTATGAGTTTTATGAATTTTATGAGTTTTATAAATTTTATGAATTTTATGAATTTTATGAATTTTATGAATTTTATGAATTTTATGAATTTAATGAATTTTATGAGTTTTATGAATTTTATGAATTTTATGAATTTTATGAATTTTATGAATTTTATGAATTTTATGAATTTTATGAATTTTTAGAATTTTATGTATTTCATGAATTTTATGTAATTTTATGAATTTTATGAATTTTATGAATTTTATGAATTTTATGAATTTTATGAATTTTATGAATTTTATGAATTTTATGAATTTTATGAATTTTATGAATTTTATGAATTTTATGAATTTTATGAATTTTATGAATTTTATGAATTTTATGAATTTTATGAATTTTATGAATTTTATGAATTTTATGAATTTTATGAATTTTATGAATTTTATGAATTTTACGATTTTTATGAATTTTATGTATTTTATGAATTTTATGAATTTTATGAATTTTATGAATTTTATGAATTTTATGAATTTTATGAATTTTATGAATTTTATGAATTTTATGAATTTTATGAATTTTGTGAATTTTATGAATTTTATGAATTTTATGGATTTTATGAATTTTATGGATTTTATGAATTTTATGAATTTTATGAATTTTATGAATTTTATGAATTTAATGAAGTTTATGACTTTCATAAATTTTATGAATTTTATGAATTTTGTGAATTTCATGAATTTGATTATATGAATTTTATGAATTATATGAATTATATGAATTTTATGAATTTTATGAATTTTATAAATTTTATAAATTTTATAAATTTTATGAATTTTATGAATTTTATGAATTTTATGAATTTTATGAATTTTTATAATTTTATGTATTTCATGAATTTTATGTAATTTTATGAATTTTATGATTTTTATGAATTTTATGAATTTTATGAATTTTATGAATTTTATGAATTTAATGAAGTTTATGACTTTCATAAATTTTATGAATTTGATGAATTTTATGAATTTTGTGAATTTCATGAATTTGATTATATGAATTTCATGAATTTTATGGAATTTATGAATTTTATGAATTATATGAATTTTATGAATTTTATGAATTTTATGAATTTTATAAATTTTATAAATTTTATAAATTTTATGAATTTTATGAATTTTATGAATTTTATGAATTTTATGAATTTTATGAATTTTATGAATTTTATGAATTTTATGAATTTTATGAATTTTATGAATTTTATGAATTTTATGAATTTTATGAATTTTATGAATTTTATGAATTTAATGAATTTTATGAGTTTTATGAATTTTATGAATTTTATGAGTTTTATAAATTTTATGAATTTTATGAATTTTATGAATTTTATGAATTTTTTGAATTTTATGAATTTTATGAATTTTATGAATTTTATGAATTTTATGAATTTTATGAATTTTATGAATTTTATGAATTTTATGAATTTTATGAATTTTATGAATTTTATGAATTTTATGAATTTTATGAATTTTATGAATTTTATGAATTTTATGAATTTAATGAATTTTATGAGTTTTATGAATTTTATGAATTTTTAGAATTTTATGTATTTCATGAATTTTATGTAATTTTATGAATTTTATGAATTTTATGAATTTTATGAATTTTATGAATTTTATGAATTTTATGAATTTTATGAATTTTATGAATTTTATGAATTTTATGAATTTTATGAATTTTATGAATTTTATGAATTTTATGAATTTTATGAATTTTACGATTTTTATGAATTTTATGTATTTTATGAATTTTATGAATTTTATGAATTTTATGAATTTTATGAATTTTATGAATTTTGTGAATTTTATGAATTTTATGAATTTTATGGATTTTATGAATTTTATGAATTTTATGAATTTTATGAATTTTATGAATTTTATGAATTTTACGAATTTAATGAGTTTTATGAATTTTATTATTTTTTAAATTTTATGATTTTTATGAATTTTATAAATTTAATGAATTTTATGGATTTTATGCATTTTGTGAATTTTATTTTATGAATTTTATGAATTTTGTGAATATTATGTATTTTATGAATTTTATGGATTTTATGAATTTTATGAATTTTATGGATTTTATGAATTTTATGAATTTTATGAATTTTATGGATTTTATGAATTTTATGAATTTTATGAATTTTAAAATTTTATGAAATTAATGAATTTTATGAAATTAATGAATTTTATGAATTTTATTTTATGAATTTCATGAATTTTATGAATTTTGTGAATAATATGAATTTTATGAATTTTATGAATTTAATGAATTTAATGAATTTTATGAATTTTATGAATTTTATGAATTTTACGAATTTTATGAGTTTTATAAATTTTTTAAATTTTATGAATTTTTTGAATTTTATGAATTATATGAATTTTACGAATTTAATGAATTTTATGAATTATGAATTAAATTTTGTGAATTTTTTAAATTTTGTTAATTTTAAGAATTTTATGAATTTTATGAATTTTGTGAATTTCATGTATTTTACGAATTTTATTAATTTTTTGGAATTTTACGAATTTAATGACTTTTATGAATTTTGTGAATTTTATGAATTTTATGAATTTTATGAATTTTATGAATTTTATGAATTTTATGAATTTTATGAATTTTATGAATTTTATGAATTTTATGAATTTTATGAATTTTATGAATTTTATGAATTTTATGAATTTTATGAATTTTATGAATTTTATGAATTTTATGGATTTTATGAATTTTATGAATTTTAAAATTTTATGAAATTAATGAATTTTATGAAATTAATGAATTTTATGAATTTTATTTTATGAATTTCATGAATTTTATGAATTTTGTGAATAATATGAATTTTATGAATTTTATGAATTTAATGAATTTTATGAATTTTATGAATTTTACGAATTTTATGAGTTTTATAAATTTTTTAAATTTTATGAATTTTTTGAATTTTATGAATTATATGAATTTTACGAATTTAATGAATTTTATGAATTATGAATTAAATTTTGTGAATTTTTTAAATTTTGTTAATTTTAAGAATTTTATGAATTTTATGAATTTTGTGAATTTCATATATTTTACGAATTTTATTAATTTTTTGGAATTTTACGAATTTAATGACTTTTATGAATTTTGTGAATTTTATGAATTTTATGAATTTTATGAATTTTATGAATTTTATGAATTTTATGAATTTTATGAATTTTATGAATTTTATGAATTTTATGAATTTTATGAATTTTATGAATTTTATGAATTTTATGAATTTTATGAATTTTATGAATTTTATGAATTTTATGAATTTTATGAATTTTATGAATTTTATGAATTTTATGAATTTTATGAATTTTATGAATTTTATGAATTTTGTTCATGTATTGATCACCCGAACACTTTCGTCGTCGCCAAATATTTTGATATTGCGCCGTCATCGTTTTGTTAAACTCGCCTGTGAGATTTTGAACAGTACAGTAGAGTTGACAAAATATTGTTTGTTTATCATTCTTCTGTTTATTGGTTTAGGTTTATTTCCCTAATGTTTGCCCCGTATATCGCTGGCTATCTTAAACATTTTTCGCCTTTTAACGATTCATAGGAAGTCCCATGTTTTTTCCTATCCATTCTATTAGGGGATCAGTATTGTGTAGAGTATGAAAGTTTGTCGCCCATTTTATCCATATGGATAAATTTTTGATGGTGAAATTAAGTGGTGATATGTTTTTTTATTGTTGTTTATTTAAATTAGTTAATAGACCAATCATATGGGGAAATGTAGTGAACTGACGCGAATCGCATTAATTGTGTCAGCTCAACTGCTGGTGGTGGTGATGGATTAAAAGTAGCCGGTTTTGAGATGTGATCTGATAGTCCAAATTATAGTACTGGAAATTTAGCATGAACTCGTTTTGTTACAGGCATGTGAAAATACCATGACCTATGGAATGTTATGTTAAAGAAAGGGTCCCAATCAATCGAGATTGTACTTGGGTAAATCGAATGAACTTCTAAAAAGTAATGTTGTGCTTTAGCAATAATAGTATAATCTTGAAAAAATGTCTGTTAGTGTTTTTAAAGCGAAATTAATTTCCAAATTTCACATTGCCCTTGATATACAATTCCTCCCAAAATGTATCTACATTTACTCAAACCGGTTACTCTCATGCCATCTCACAGTAAAATGTGGACAAAACGCTGATCGCAGCATTTTCTACAACACTCACATTTCATTGTTTCCTTCTGTATCGTCTTCGAGGGTCTTTAAATGTTTACCTACTACTCTGTTTGTAGTGGTTGTTGTTTTTGTACACTGCTTTGATAAAACCAACCCAGCCCGCATTGATAAATACCCAAACACTGGCAACAACAACAACAAATTAACCAAAAATATTCGGCACATAAGAAATAAAGAAACAAACAACAACACAACCAAATGAGTTAACATTTAAAATACATTCGCTCGCACATATACAAATATTTAAAATGAAAACATTCGAATCACTCGCACTCACCACCACCACCCGTACTACCCGCATATGAATAAGGCAGGGCAGAGCGTCTGTACTTTATCGACCAACCCAAATGTGTGTCCGCTCGCTACCTGTTGGCTTGTGATGGGCGCCTAATAAAAACTACAATGATCTTATTGATCGTTTTAAAAGCGAAAGTGATCATCACTGTGGTTGCTTCTGCTGCTATCCACAGAGAGTGTGGCGGCAACAACAGCAGACGGCAATGATGATGGCCATCGAGTGTATATTTGCTGGTGGATTAATATATGTAAGTGTGTGGATATGTCATTGTGACGAAATGTGAGTTTGTATGAAATCAGACGTTGTCATCATATTGTGAATATCGTTATGTGGTGATGTGTGAGCGATGGCATTTAACAAAATACATGTGATCGTCCGTTGCCGCTGTGAATGGTATCAAGGCCTTATAGCATGGGCAATTGGTTGACAGCGACTGTTTAGTGAGGTATTTTAGGCGGACATTTTTTAAATACCACCAACAGTTAAAACTCTAAAGAGACTGTACAGTAAAGAATTTTACTATACGAATCAACTTAATTTGAACCAAACCAAGTTTTACTTAGATTAGGTGATCTCCACAGATAAAATGTCATTATCTTAAAAGATATATTATGATCCGAAATTAGTCCCAGTTATAGATCATAGTAGACATTTATATATACTATATGTATATTTTTGGGACCGGCCGTGGCATAGTGGTTAGAACGCGCGACTACCATGCGGGAGATCGCAGGTTCAAACCTGGCTCCAGTCATCTTAAAAGAAAAAAAATAAATAACATTTTCTTTCATTGTCGGCTCCCCTCGAATGTTGTTGACAGCAACTTCGCAATATTAAGCGTCGATTCAATCGTCGTGTCTAGTAAGAGCTTCTCAAGCAGTGACGTTCGTATTCGTCGATAAACAAGTAGGTGCCGTTAGTTGTGAATTTAAAAATAGAAAGCGTGTTACTTCACAACAACGCGAGAAGCTATTCCATTCCTCATTCATGGGGTGCAAAGGGAAATTAAGTTATATGTATATTTTAATGTTATAGGATCTCACTGTAGCAATATGGGAGATTTCATAATTTGAGTTTTTCACTAGAAAATAACCAGAGTCGTACTTTGGAGGTCTCCAAGCAGCTCACAACGTGATAGATCATGTGATCCCCGAGCAACGCCACTGTACATCCGTTCAAATGTGAGAAGGCGCAATGTTGAGCAACATAAGTGGCATGATACCACCGATGCGTCTACGGGGTTAGGTTAACAGAAGTTACTTAACACACTTAGTGGTTTGGGCAGCCGGTGTGTACTTTTCTTTAACTTCATATATACAAGTAGTGAGATTACGTGGGGACTCTGGTGCTCAAGCCAGCTCTAACTATCTGTAAACTTCATCAGATTATCCATGTTGTTGAATTGGTTCCCTCTTCTATGAAGAGCTGGGCAATGGCATAACAATTGCTCAATGGTCTCGATTTCCATCTCATCATCGCAAAGCCTGCAATAATCTTCCTGTGTCGTCTCCCAGTAGGATGTATATGCTCTGACGTCGCAGTGTCCTGCGATTACTCCAATTAGTCATCTAACGGATGTTCTATCCAGTTTTGAGAGCGCCGTCGTACATCTTTACAATAATCTCGACTTTATAACCTTTAATACCATAACCTTTAAGGGCACCTGACTTACCCCATATATTGTGACGATCTCCTTCAAATTCCTTGCCAGTATTTCCTCCACAGATTTTTAAATAGCCAAGATTTCCGCCTGGAAATTGAGATCCTCGCTAAAGATACCCAATCCTGTTCCAATTTCCTTTTTAGAACCATCAGTGAAGATGGACAGCTTTTTGAAAGGCAAGGAATCTTTCCAATATTCCCTATCAGGGGGATCAATATTTCCGGGTATGGTGTAAAATCTAACAACGGAACCATATAGTCTGTTCCTCTGTTGAGTTGCATCCATGTCTTCTGAGCCATAACTGTATTAATGCGTTACCCGACTTTGATTGTCGCCAAAGGCCTGCTTCTCGTAACCTTATTGCACTTTTACCCGCAACAGATAGCGCATAGTACCGCAGGTTCAAGAGGTTCAATATTACGTCCAGTGCCGCTTGTGGTGTGCATAGTCTTGCACCTCTTATACACAGTGATGCCACATCACAGACATCACCGCCATACGTGAAATGTGATGGAAGGGATAGGGATGCACACGACGAAAGAGCTATGACATATGCTGAAAAACTCGAATTTGGATGTCTATCCATAGTCAGTAAGAGACTCCGACATCTGGTGTCGTAGTTTAACCCTGTAAGTAACAGAGTAGCCCCAACCCGCATAAAGGTGAAATATCAATAGCATCAAACTGACTTATGCACATGCTTCGACGGAAGACAAATACGAAGACTTTGAACATATATTATATGAGCACCTGAAGGATATATATAACAACTGCCCCCGATATGGCATTAGAATCTTTTTGGGAGATTTTGATGCTTAAATAGGAAGGGAAAATACATTTTGGTTCAGCAGTCGGAAAACTAAGTATACACAAAAACACCTCCCTTAACGGACTCCGACTAGTTGGCTTCGCAGCGGCACAACGTAACCTGGATATACCTTGATCAAAAGACAAGAAACCGGACTGATCGCCGACGGCATGTCTTAAGAGCAAAGGACGTGCAATTATTTAAAAAAATTTAATTTCGCAAAGGATACACAAAGCTGCATATCAGAGAGAAAGCCAATGCCTACTCGAACCAACTCTCTCAATTACGTCAAACAAACCCCCTAATTCTAATGTTCCCGACACACTGTGTCAGCATATTCCGAATTATATTATCACTGCTACACCGATCGTACTGGGTTATCGATGACCAAGCCAAAACTATATTATCAAAACAAAAAAGCTGGGGTAGCCGATGGACTATCGGTAGAGCAGAGAGACTTAAGGCTGGCGGCGATAAGCTGGCAACGTGCATGCATCAGATCATAAACACGATGATTAAAATCTGAATGTTTTATGGCCTATACTTTAGAATGGCGACCCTAGTGTATGTACCAACAGTCGCGGGATCAGCTTTTACCCATCGCATATAAGATTCTGTAGAGTGTGTTATGCGAAAGACTAAAACCCATTCTACCGAACCTAATTGGACCTTATCAGGGTAGCTATAGACCTGATAAATCCACTACAGATCAGCTATACACACTACTACACTACTCCTGGAGAATACCCAAGAAATGCACATCTATTTTTACCATCTGTTTAACGATTAACATAATAATAGAGTTGATCATGTAGAAGGCTGCAGTAAACACGTACCATATCTCGTACCATCTTTAGTAAAAGTCCCACGCTGCTCGCGTATGCCGATGGAATAGATATCATTGGCCGAGGCTGCGGGATGTTACTACCCCTTGTCAAGCATTGAGAACCAGTCGGCAAATGTGGGTCTACTGATAAATGGGGACAAAACCATGATAGTTGTTTCAACGAGCAATAAGTATTCTAGTTTTGGACGCTGCGTGAACGTTAAAAACTTTGAATTTGTAGATGATTTTGTCTAACTTGACATCGCCGTAAACATAAATAATAATAATATCAGCCTGGAAATCATGTGATATTATGCGCTAAGTAAGCGATATAATAACAAAGCCATCTCTCGACGATCACAGATCCCACACTATCAGACATTGGTCCTACTTGTGTTGCTTTACAACGCAGAACCCTGGATAATGACATAAGCGGATCAATCTATTCTGGGAGTCTTCGAAAGAAAATGCTTTGCAAAATATTTATACCCTTTATCGTTAACGGCAAGTACCGTGGTCGAATGATCCATGAGCTGTATAAAAACATCGACGTAGCCAGGCGCGTTTAAATTTTTTTCAGCTCGAAAAAACCCTTTTCTGGAGATGCCAATTGAAAGAGCCCTGTACAGTCCTGTATATTATGCAAAACAATAAGTAATATTAAACCATTGGGTAAAATCATTTTTGGCTGTACAGTTTTCTACTAGAAAAATATTTTCTAAATCTAGATTCCAAAATATAATAAAGACCATAGATGTTATTTACTATTCGATCCCAACACTCTTCTATATATTTTGGTGAACGTAAAATTTGATTGACGTAGCAAACATGTAGTGATACACACCAGATCAGAGTAGAGTACACCAGACCATCGACACGGAACATGTTTTCTTTACTATACCGTATTAAGGGTCCACCTCTTAAAGAATATGAATACTTGATGATAAAGCAAAGTCAAACATTGATTTTTTCGAAATCAGCAAAATGGCTGCTGAATTTCTGTGTAGTCGCCACGATAAGAGAGCTGACAGACAACAACACAAAACCACACACACAAAAAAGTTCAATACAAAAATGTAACAACAACGGCATTATAAATAAAACATACAGATAAAAAAAAACATTATCAAAAATTTTAAATTTCGCACCACTAGCCACTAGGAATTACAGCCCTCCAATTCAGTTATGATGCCCTGTTAATTAGGCAAAATCAAATAACGATTTTTTCGTACCTAGCCTAATCGAAAATAACAACAAAATTCAATATCACCAACGCCAAGCACTTCTGTTGCTTCCGCTCTCAAGTATTGAGTGTGATTGTGTGTCACAGTATTCGCTTGTCTACCTTACAGTAAAAAAAAACTTATACTGGGACAAGGTTTTGTTCACCCCGCATACGGCCTGACAAATCTAGGTCTTTAGCCTTCGCTAGCATGTAGCTCAAGGTTTATTCGACTACATTGATCTTCATAAAGGTTGTAGTTCTATTTTTTATTATCATATGCCCCTATTTAATGTCATGATCATGGCTGTGTTCTCATTTCGCTGTGAAGTTCATAGCAAAGTCAAAGACTCAATGAAACTGGATGTTTAGTGTTACGAGTACTAAAGATGTATGTCAATGTTTTTGCCATGACACATTTTGGATACTCATGATCATGGGCCACAATGATCAGAGTTGACTTGGTTTCAAACAAAACATTTGTGATAAACAATCGACGATCATCGTATTGTTTCGAAAAAATGAAAATCACGCAAGCATTGCTACTATCAGGTTATCAGCATTCACAGCGGACACTGTGAATACTTGAAATTTTTTGGTCGCTCTTGTTTAGTATGTGTAGTATCGTATAATGTTTGCTTTTATTCGGCCAATGACCTGCCGAAAATAAAAACACACACAGCGCTGCACTCCTCATAAAATTGTTTAAATAATCTTTTTGGGGAGGCTACAGCAGCAACAACAGTGAAACAACCACCACTGTGTGCATGGGTTTGGTGTCAAACATTTATGTGAAGATCACTGGATTGAGGGGGGAGAGAGAGGGGAGCATTAACGAAGAGAAAACACTTTGTGTGTTTGTAGTTACTATACGTAGCTATATTTAATGTATTTTGTTTGTCAGTTAGGGTATTCGCTTAAAGGCGTAGTGCCATCGCTGGATCGACGATCTTGCAAGAAAGCCTAGTCAGCCAAGTTGTAGAAGCTAACAAAACCACTGGGAATGAAAAGATTTGCATCCATCAAGCAGCTAAAAGGGTGCAATGGATGCTTGGTTATGTCGAAGACCGGTCAGTTGGATGTAGGGATTGAACATTACTCGAAAGTGTTAAATCTCAACTAAACGCAAAATACCCCTGCATGCTACTGTCTCTAAAACATAGAAAGTCTTCCTGTTTCCATCGAGATGCTGACTGCAGATCCCAATATAAGTTTTGGAGATGAAATAGTTTCAGCGGGGAACTGAAAGAGTGACTTATAATTAAAATTCCTAGAAAAGGAGACGTTACGGAAAGTAAAAACAAGTGAGAAAGTTACATATACCTTCAACATCAGTAAAAACATAAAATTTGCTTAACAAAATACAGAATTTGGGCACGAAAAATGTAGACTTCGGGAATGATCGTGTCGGGTGCATTGATATTACTTCTCGCTTTTAAAATTGGGCGGAATGGTACATTTGTAAAGAAGGTACGAGAAGGTAGCCACACCCCATCCAATTTTTTCCCTAAAACTTTATCCTGTTATAGCTTAACAAGATACTGAATTATGGCAAGATGACTTTGGGTGTATTGGTATTATTTCATTATCTCCAAAGTGGGCGTAATAGTACATTTGTATGGGAGGACCCAGAAGGGGCGTGGCTAGACTTCCATTTTTTTTTTTCTAAAAACTTTACGTTGTTATTGCTTAACAAAATACAGAATTTAGGCACGATCGCGTTGGTTGTATTTATATTATTACTTGATTTCTAAAGTGGGCGGAATGGTACATTTGTATGGGAGGAACCAGAAGGAGCTTGGCCATGTAGCCCATTTCCAATACCGTAAGAAGTTTTGGGGAAATATTAACTTATGCAAAGTTTCGACTTAATTGGTTACGTCTATCGAAAGTTATGGTGTGTACCAGTCGGACAGACAGACATACAGATGGACAGGCTCAAACGACATAAAAAGTCATGAATCGAATTTGGTCCAAGGAAATATATTCCTTAAATTGACACCTTCTATGTGTTACACTTTTGGGTCGTTGCAAATGATATATACCCTCCTACCCGTAGGCTGAGGGTATAACTTCATCCTCTCCAACAAATCCGATTTTGATCATATCAATAGGTCAAGAATATTCAGGGAACAATCGGTGGAATGGCGATCACCCTGATATCTGATATTCGTGGACTTTGAAAATATGTTTGACACCCTTCATCACTGAGCCATATGGAATGCAGTTCGCTGCATTAAAGCCCTGTACACGCATGATACATGCCACATACAACTCGAGGATGCTACAAGCAGCCATATAAATTAATATATGAGTTTACCAAGAATGTCTCGCCTTTACTATTTAACGTGTCTAACTGTCTAACTGCATCAGCAGTTAGACTGAATGAAATTAGATCTATTACCCTGAAAATGCGATTTAATATCGGGAAAGGCAAATAATTATACACTACAAAAACAACAACAAATCGGAGCAGTTCAGTCGTTTTGCTATCTGGGATATATTTATATTTATCAGAGGACGTTGTAAATCGTAAGTAAAGCCAGACAAGCAAACAACCATAGATCCATAGATGCAATTGATAACAAAAAAGGTGCAAAAGTTCGAACAATGAATTAAACACGATTTGGTCGACCAAGAACATCAGGAGGTAGCGAAAACGTAGAACATATAAAGGCGTCGGTTCACGAAAAACCTAGACTCTTTACTAGACTTTATTCGTAATAGAATCACCTTTTGGATTCGTAAAAGAATCGTTTTTACGATTCGAAAGTGGATTTTCTCCCGCTCGAGGTGACATCACGCCCGAATCGTTGGCGAGTATCGTTCTCGAATAAAATGTGAGAGAATGATATCATTCCCGAATCGTATGGTTTGTCGGGTTCAGATAAACTCAGTAGAGAGTGATGTTGTAAACAATGTTCTTTGATTTGTTTTCCGCCACAAAAACAAACATTGAAGACGGTTTGCCAAAACCCGAAAAGGCAACGTACAGCTGACCGTCCGAAAAATCAGTTGGAATAATCGGAATTCGTGAGATAATGACTTCCTTACCTTTGAATTTGCCCTTAGTGATAGTTGTTGAAATCACATTGTTTATCAGTTTATTCTTGACGGAAAACCACGTACCGTTGCAGAATTTCAGTTGATTCAGACTCCGCAATATGATTATGATCGATCCCACCTTCAACTGAAAACAATGAGGTGGAGTTTTGGCTTGGAGTTCAAAAATTCCGTCGGATAGTTGGTCGCTTCATCCTAGTCGGTCACGCTGTAAACGATTTTGAACGAATGGAGTTCACCAGCGATTTGACTTTGAAAAAAAAATTCAAACTTCGAGACATCAACAGAAATTTGGCCATTGCCAAGCGTCAGCTGTTGTTTCGAGAATTCAGCAGTCAATGGGACGATTGTTATTGACGTCAATCAAATTCATGCTTTATATAAATCGGCAGCATTAGATTTCATGATAACGGTATTCTTTAAAGAGCCCACCAAATCGTCTCGAATCACCTCGTAAATTCTTCATAGTTCGGTCAACAAATTCCGAAGCTTGTTTATGCGCCATCGCGCATCTAAATGTTGATTTTGCATTCTTGCATGAATTTCGCTGTCGCCAAATTCTTGGTCAGTGCGCACGTTGCAGCAATGCCAGTGGATGCAGCGGCCAACGCAATTTCAGATCTTGACGGAATTATTGCTAGTTAATGCCTCCCCCGGCCGTGGCATAGTGGTTAGAACACGCGACTACCATGCGGGAGATCGCAGGTTCAAACCTGGCTCCAGTCATCTTAAAAGAAAAAAATAAAATAAAATTTTCTTTCATTGTCGGCTCCCCTCGAATGTTGTTTGACAGCAACTTCGCAGTATTAAGCGTCGATTCAATCGTCGTGTCTAGTAAGAGCTTCTCAAATAGTGACGTTCGCATTCGTCGATAAACAAGTAGGTGCCGTTAGTTGTGAATCTAAAAATAGAAAGCGTGTTAATTCACAACAACGCGAGAAGCTATCCCATACCTCATTCATGGGGTGCAAAGGGAATTTAAGTTTTAAGTTTTAATGCCTCCCCCTCTGTCGTGACACATTTGTGCGAACTCTTTCGGCCAGCTCATCTCAATTATAGTCTTACAGCCGTTGCAATTCGCGATCGAATGTATCGTGTATCTAAATATTTGGAGCAGGCATTTCCAATGTAGACAGCAGATTGCCGCACGTAAGAACGTATATGTCCTCGACCAAAAATAACGCTTCGTTGCGCATCTTGTCAAGAACAAATTGGAAGGTGTTGTGCGTATTCTGTGCAAAATGTCGTCAGCCATCTCGTCCTTGTATGTGACTGTGACTCCGACGATCGCAAATAATGTACAAATTTGATTCGCTAAAGCAGAAACAGCCGCTGAGCGTTGAGACCCAATGTGTATCATTTTCAAGTAAATTTAAATGTTGGGAAGCCTCCCGAAGTGGGGCGCACAGCACATCGTTCACAGTACGCTGGAAATTGAAGGATAGCTAAAAAGTAGCATACACCTTGGCGTGGATGAACTGTGTATAGTCTGTCTTATTTCATACAAAAGATAAATTTTCGATTATTTCAATTTCCCGACATTTCCCGAAATTGTCTTTCGTATAAACCTTCTCCTGGCAAATACGAACAACTGAAAAGAAAGGATAATGAACAAAATCGGCCCAGACGTTCTCAATTGATGGATTACTATGCATTTTTCAATACCATTTTTATATATATAGATACTAGTGGACCCGGCAATGCTTCGCTATTGCTTAATTGACTAATATTACAAAACCATCTGAATATAATACACGAATATCAATTTAAATTAGCTTCCATATATAAAAGCTGTGCATATGCCACTTTAAACATACTTTGGCAACGTTTCCTTTACTCGATAATAACATTTTTGGCTTGCTTTCATAATGGGATAATTTTGAGCATTGATCTTAGTCCTTGGTAAACAATTCGTTACCCCAAGTAACTCCCAAACCAGTCCAATCAATATTGTTTTATTTTGCCGAATGTTATATCTCACTATGACCATCCGCCCGCTGATCGAGTACTATCTGTGCACCAAATTTCATGTCTCTAGGATAAAAATATCAAAATTGTCGTCTGCAATTTCAAATTCTATTTTTTAGGACTAATGTTCGATTTAAGCATGCCCCCTCCGCCCACTGATTGAATATAACTTAGTAATTGTTGGACATAGAATTTGTAATTGTAGTGCCAAGCAATATGTATTTCCACGCCCACTAAGCCCATTGGGTCCAAATTAAAATTTGGTCTGCATATTCGAATTAGTGTTGTCGAGTACTGTTTGGGTATCAAAATGTATCTCTATAACTTTAAAAAAGTTTTGCCAAGCCCACTGTGCCCATTGTATCCAAAAATAAAATTTCGTCTCCATATTCATATTCGTGTTGTCGAGTACTATCTGGGTATCAAATTGTATCTTTCTAGCTCTAAAAAGTTTTGCCACGCCCACTGTACCTATTGGGTCAAAAATTAAAATTTCGTCTGCATATTTATATTCGTGCAGTCGAGTACTATCTGGGTATCAAATTATATCTCCCTAGCTCTAAAGGAATATTTTGCCACGCCCACTCCGCCCACTGATCCAAAATTTTAATTTCGTCTGCATATTCATATTCGCCTGGCTGAGTAATATCTGTGTACAAAATTTTATCTTCCTAGCTCTAAAAATATGTTTTGCCACGCCCACTCCGCCCACTGGTCCCAAATTAAAAATTTGTCTGCATATTCATAATTGTGTTGCCGAGTACTATCTGTGTACCAAATTTTATCTCCCTAGCTCTAAAAATATGTTTTGCCACGCCCAATCCGCCCATTGGTCCAAAATTAAAATTTTGTCCGTATATTCATATTCATGTTGCCGAATACTATTTCTGTATCAAATTTTATCCCCCTAGCATTACAAAAAAGTTTTGCCAAGCCCACATCGCCCACATGGTCAAAAATTCAAAAAAAATATAGCCTACGGCAATTTCCATATACTACACTATCTATCTTCCAAATTTCATTGAAATCGGTTCAGCCGTTTAGGCGTGATTGAGCAACAAACAAACAGACAGACATTCACATTTATAATATTAATAGGATACAAGCTTTCCCGGCTCGCTTTACTCCGCCGCTACTTACACGTGAACAATTTATGAATGAATTAGCTTTAGTTGTCTGGTCTGGATATTGGGACCTGTCAAGTCCTCTCCATTTTGTGAATACCTTAAATATAGAAATTTAGAAAAACACACAACTACCTTTAGCCCTTTGATCTGAGCGATAATACTTTGGTCTTTTTTTTATCCCTAATAGCTAGAATTTCGAAATTTGTCTTCATATCACACAACTACCCGGTAATTTGAATTTAAATCCCTTTATCGGTTTTAACCTCCTTAAAGTATGACTTTTGAAAACTCCTCGCATATTGCAGATCTGTACCGTAAAATAAGTATTAAACCTAAAATTCGAGATTTTACCTTAAGCTGTTTGGTTTGGGTTATGGTAACAGTTTTATATTTTTTGGGTTTTTGTAATCCTTCTTCCCTTATCGAGTGAACGATAATGGAAACAGCCTCCCCAGCTTTGATAAGCACTGATCGATAACCCAGACGGTCAGTCTCTCAAGTCATTTATATAATAGATTGTCATTGAAAATTTTTTTTTTTTATTGTAAAATTTCTTGCAATTTAATACGAATACCCTTAATGTTTTTGATATAGATGTATGTATGAACTTCAGAGAATAGGTGTATTGGATTGGAATGGCAGAAAATAAAATATATTCACAATAAATGAAACAATTGATAGTGTTGGAGGGAAATTATGTTCCTTAATAATGATTTTAGAGAAACTAAGTATTTAAACTTCATTTCTGTGTCTTCTTAAAGCAGAAAAGTTTACGCGCCTTATCAGAAATAGGCCTAATTAGGGTATAACAAACGAAATAAAAAATCAATATTTAACATTGACCTTTGGTAGAGGTATGTACCTAAGGTAACATTTTTAATTGATTTATGTACAAGAGACCAATTCTAGTTATTATTTAAATATTTTTGTAATTTCTGTCGTCCGAAAATAATCCCTATGCAACGTAATTTGAATAATTTTATATTAAAAGACCATTAATTTTGAAAAATTGTTATGACTCAGATTAAGAAATTTACAACTCTTATTTAAAAAATATGCAAAATATTGTGTTCAATATGGTAGCCTTAAATGATAGGCTCGTACATACATACACATATAAACATGATTCGTATGTTAGCATTTCTATTCTTTTGTAGCAGCTTAATCGCAATACTCTTAATGAAGAGTTTTCAAAAACATTTAACTAAATTGTTATATATTAAGAATACAATCAAACTTTCATTAGCTTTTATGTATATATAAACTTTCTACATCTCCGTTCCCGGCAAAAGATCACTAAACCTAAAGCAGACCATTAAACTTAACTGAACTCATGAAATAAAAACAAAAGGTAACAAACAAAACTGGAATCAGATCGTTTACCTCCAAAATATAAAAAAACAATATGCATTATAAAGATATACACACGTATTTACATACAAACATATACACACTGCTTATACAGGTTTTTGTGTTAAAGGTATCGTCTTCTTTTTCATTATACATTTTATCCAAAAAAAAAAGCAAGTCATAAAATTTTTAAAATTTTAACACTGCCTTCAAACTTATGGTCACCTAATCAAATGGATACAAAAGTCCATGACATTTCCTCTAAAATGCGGAAAAGCGAAAGTGATCGTCATCGAAGTGAAGTAGACTTGAATGCAATTTTGTAAATCTACTCCAACAAAAGCCAAGACCAAAGCATATGCAGTTCAGATAAAAGTTAAAAAAACCTCTAACCGGCACTTTAACCTTAGGTAACCATGACACAGTTTTTTGTTTTTTTTTTTTGGATAAAAAGAAATCAAATTGTCAGATACTTTATAAGGTAACAAACAAAAGTTAAAAAAGCTTAAATATATGGATTTATATTGCGTGTGTGTGTGTGCGTGCCTGTCGTGTGTGCCTTTATTTATGACGCCTCGTTTATTTTTAGGTTCACTGTACGCTGTGCGTATCATGGATTGAGTCACCACGTTGGTAAGCCCTGCCACCACTACTGTTTACCTGTTACATTAAAGTTTTACCAGATTTCATTTTCAACCGCGTTCAAGGTTGACCCGCTGTGTATGAATTTTGTCGACTGCTATCACTTAATTGTAGCGTTTCTCTTCTTTTGTTGGGTGAGCAAGTTAATGAACCTTTTTTGGAGTGCCAAAAGTTCAACGACATCATTGTCAGCGTTTATTTTCGTTGACTGTAACGTCACAAGCAGTTTTTGGCTCTCACTGTGGCTTAAAAGAATGTATTGGAATCGTACATCTTTTCATCGTTAATGACTTTTCAGTTTCAGTTGTGTTCTGGCAGTGTTCGAGAGCACATATGAGTCTGGCACATGAAATTAGAGTGGTCAGTGTAATACTGCTGTACAAAGGCTCTTGTGTTTGAGGGTTCCTCATAGTTACTGGTGTAATTGAATACTTTAAATTTGACAAAACTAGTATGGATCGTTCCGCATATAAAAAAAAAATAAGTTGAGGCATACTGCACCTACATCTACAGATTACCCAAAGGCAGTTTTAGAACACCATTTTTTATTTTGGATTCGTGCATTTTCCTCGCTGCTACTAAAATTAGTAAAACGTTGTCAGATAAAGTGTATATTAAGAAATTCAAAGCTAAATTTCATCATCTATGTGGAGTAAATATAAGTTGAAATAAATTATTATTATTAGCCTTTAAAACAACTTGACACATATATATATTTATATCTTAGTGCCTAAGTCAGAGGCCGAAATGATCAAAGATTTCCATTCGCTTCGATCTTGTGCGCACCGTCTCCAGTCAGTCCTACCAAGCAGCGTCAGTTATCCCTCCACCTGGTCCTTCCAACGTAGTCGCGGTCTCCCTCATTTGCGCCGTCCTTCGAGGTCTTGATAGAATACCTTTCGCGCTGGAGTTTCCTAATCCATTCTCACGACATGGCCTAGCCAGCGTAATCGTTGCACTTTGATTCGCTTGACGACATCAATGTCGTGGTATAACTCGTACAGCTCATGGTTCATCCGAATCCTAAACTTGCCGTTTACGCAAATGGGTCCATATATTTTGCGGAGATATTTTCTCTCAAACACCGCCAGATGAGCTGCATCCGCCTGTGTAAGCACCCAAGATTCGGAGGCGTACAACAGGACCGGTAAAATTAGTACCTGGTACAGCTGGACTTTGGTAGTTCGAGATAGGGTGGTGTTTATAAAGTGCTCGCGTAGTCCAAAGAAACACCTGTTAGCAAGCACTATTCTCCGTTTTATTTCGAGGCTGACTCTGTTGTTCTTGTTCATGGCGGATCCAAGGTAGATAAATTCATCCACTACCTCAAAGCAATAGTTTTCAACGTTCACGCTGCGTCCCCAACGGGTGGACACTTTGTTCGATGATACCATTAACTTCGTCTTGAAATAAAGCCGAGTGTCAAAATTACTGACGATGTCTACAGTGACCAAAGGTAATGAAGCATTTTTTCCTTTGGTCGTAAACAACGGTACACGTTTTCTTTCGGTAGGACACCAAATAATAATGCAGTACAATAAAAGCTATCTAGGCTTAAAGAAAAAAAATTGGATTTCTGAAATTAATCCTTAAAGGGATCTCCACATTACCCTCTTACGCTAGTGTTTTTTTATCGACCCATCACAGTAGGAATTACCGTCATGCACGAATTTGTCGTCAATTCTGTCCTCAAGACGTAATGCGAAAGATGTATGTTATTAGGGCCAAAACACATCATCGATGACAAGCTGAGCGGCAAAATACTAATGTTGACGTGCATCAAACTCAATCAACAAAATCTAAGGAAACTGTGTTTCTATTATAAAGATAACAAAAAGATGCAAAGTAACGGTACAATAACGACAGGAAATAAAAGGTAGAAAAGCGGACGTAGCAACTTTCGGTTCGCCTTTTAAGACACAAACGACAACTTAAGCGACATTGTCACTCATCAGATCGTACATGATTCGTGGTTGACTTGTATGGACGGTCACTAGAGGCGCATTGTAAAGTGTATGAATTGTTTATAAATTGTGTTAGTGGATATCCATAAAAGAACTCAGTTGGCAATGTCCTAAAAACATCCTCAAGGATGGGTGCGCGACCATACTGAATCGTTAAAGACTTGTCGGTGACCGTCCATACAAATCGTTGACGACTTTTTCATACAAATTGCGCATAAATCATGCACAATCGTATGAGCGTTATTGTCGCTCATGTTGTCATTGATGATTAAGTAAACGAACATATCTTCTGACAGTTCTTCAACGATCACATAAACAACAATATTTGTGCAGCATCGCTAAAGAGCGGTTAGGTGATCGAGATAAAGTCATTGTTACTTTTTATAAATCAAAACTTGTAATTTTATTTGCGCACTTGAAACTTTAAAAGTCTGTTTTAAATGTCTTTAAAAAAAACACGACCTGTCTGTTCAAATGCTTTCAATAAACTTTTTCCTTCTTGTTTTAACTATGTCGCGTTACATTTTTTCAGCTAAAAACACCTAAAAAGTAACATCTGCTTCAGAGAACATATTAATCTGATTGATACACGACAACTTCAATGTTTTGTAGCTCAGCTTGTCGTTGACAATCCTTTTTGTTATTTTTTGTCGTGTAGCTGGTTGTGCAAGATGATTTCTTCTATTGGGTCATCAACGATGATTGGATTTATGTCTTGCATGAAATATTTCTAAAAGTTTTTAAGAAATGTCATCATAAATGACTGTTTTGCCAACTGGGTAGTCAAATAATGTGTATGGATTATTATAAAACCAGGAAAAGTATTGAAATCCGTTTCCCCAGGAAGAGATAAAAATAAAACTGTTTTAATTAACATATCGTCGGTGTGCCGACGAAAACACAAATGTGAAAAACCAAAAAATTTGTTTCTTTGGAACATTTCTCATATATTTTACACTTGACTGATCTAAGTTAATTCCAACCCAATCAAGATATTGAGAAAGACATTTTAGGGCCGATGGACGACATGAGTATCAAAAAATTGCAAACAAAAAATTTAAAAAATATTTTTAAAATTTACTGGCTGGTAGGCTTATCTTAATCGATGTAGGTCACATAAGCTAGATTTATTTTAATTGTGGCAAATGTTTCTTTTTTCAACGCAGATACTTACGAAATAATTCCCTCTCAGAAAAAGCGACCAGTAACTCACCTAGAAAGATAAAAAATGGCATTATATTATTATATCGATATCATCATACAAAACTTATTAACAATTATATACAAAAGAATTATAAAAAAAATCTTGATTCTGAAAATAAAAACAATGGGGGCAGCCCACATACCGCACTCAATTAAAGATTTGTTTTTGTACAACTAAAGTACTTTTTGGTTCAATAAAAAAGTTTTTTGGTTCAGTAACATAGTTTTTAGTACAAATTGAAGTACTTTATTGCACCAAAAAGTACTTTAATTTGACCAAGAATGTACTTGTATAAAGCACTTTTAAAAATAGTTTTTTATTACAATAAAAGTTATTTGTAGTACAAATAAAGTACTTTTTGGTACAATAAAGATGCATTTTTGGCTCAAAAAAATTACTTTTTTTTACAAATCAAAGTACTTTAGCAAACATTTTAAGTACGTTTTGCACCTCAAAAGTACTTTCTGGTACAAAAAATGTCCTTAAAGGTGCAAATAAATTACGTTTATTAAATGTACATTTTGGTGATATTAAATTATTTTTTTGGTTAAATTAAAGCAATTTTTGGTAGAACTAAATTATTTTTTGGTAAAATCAAAGCTCTTTTTAAAACAATAAATATACTTTCTAAATATGTATATATATATATAAATACTAGCTGACCCGGCAAACGTTGTTCTGCCATACAACTTTGTACCCGGCAAACTTCGTCTCGCTCCTAAGGTAACGCCTTTATATAATTGTAAAACACAGATAGTTCAAGTCTTAATCTGATTTACTTGAATTTAATCGAAATCTGTGAAGAGCGATCTGATATACAATGTTTTCCGATATGTTTCCGGCGTAAAAACAGACAATGAAGACTATTTGCCAACACGCAAACAAACAACGCACAGCTGACCGTGTGAAAAGCAGGGAAATTCGAGGTTGATTCCACAAATTTCCAATGATTGGTCTTACGATTTATTGATTGTTATCGCAAAAGCCAATCGAATGGGGAGTAGAATAGGAAGGGAAGATTGGTTGGATTAATAGATTCGAGCGATAAAGACTTCCTCTCCTTTGCATATGCCCTTGATGATCGTCACTTTAATTACAATTTCGGATGATTCAGTTTCCGTAAAATGATCATGATAGATCCCACCTTTAGATGCAAATTATGCACAACTGGCACTTCTAGAGAGTTCAAAAATTCTGTCGAATAGTTGGTCGCCTCATTCTCGTTAAATGACTACAAAAATTTTTCATCGTTCGGTCATATGCCTCCAATGCTCGTTCATGCGTCTTCGTGCATTAATTTTAAATAATAATTAAGCATTCTCGCAACAATTTCGCTACACGTTGTGTTGTCAACCGTGAGAAGAAACCGGAATGTGCAGTTCGATTGTGGAAGCAATACCAAAGGATGCAACAGCTAACTCAATTGCGATCTTGACCGAATTGTTGCCAGAATCAAAGAAATTACGAATGTCATAGCTGTCCAACCGGCATCATCGAGAAAGTAAATGCTTCCGTTCCATCGTCAACAACTTTCATCATTGAATCATACACGTTTGTTTGCTCGGCAGTTAAGAGCGCCACATTTCTTCGGACTCTTTCAGTCAGCTCAACTCGATCAAAGTCTTGTTCTGTTGCAATTCGCGATTGAATGCAACATGCATTGAACGATTTTGCGCTGGTATTCCCAATTTCGACAGTAGACTGCCACATATTAGAAAACAAATGTCTATGATCAGAAGATAATTTCAAGGTGAAAATTGGAAGTTGTCGTGCGAACTCTGTGAATATGTCGTCAGTCATCTCGTCCAACTTGTCCACCATCCCGAAGCTTGAGAACAATATCGCGTAATTCCACATTCTCCGCAACAATCACCACTGCGTCTTCATTTATAGTGGGAGCATTGAATTGTCTTACATGGCATCCAGAGGGTCTCTTGTGTGCTCTGATAATGATTTTGTGGACGTCATACTGCATTGTATTCAATGTGGTTTTGAACAACGGACCAATGCATTATGCTTATGCAGAAGATTTTAAAATTGTTTTACCATTTTGCATTTAATATTTCAACATAATAAATTTCACAATATTCCTAAATTTTTCAAGCATCGTAACGAATTTTTCATCTTTACGTCGTCTAAAAACATCAAATCAAGCGATACAATGAAAAATTTCGTCGAAAAAATCAAAAATTGTCGATTTTTTTCCGGAATATTCCGAGTTTTCCACTAAGAATTTTCTAATTTTCCATTCAAAAAGTCATTTCGTAATAATTATCCGAATTTTTCACATTTACATCATTCAAAATTATCAAAACTTACAATAAAATGTAAAATTTCGTCGAACAAAAACTTAAATTTTTGAAATTTTCCCATAATTTTCCACCCAAAATTTTCTAATTTTCCAACCGAAAAGCCACAACGAAACAATTACACACAAAACAAAAATTCAATTTGCGGTGCAAAATGTTTCCGAATTTTTCCTGAATTTTCCGAGTTTTCCACCGAGAATTTTTCTATTTTCCCATTCGGAAAATCATTTCGGAATAATTTTTCACTGTTACATCGTCCAAACATAACATATTATCACACGATAATATGCAAAATTTCGTAAAAAAAAAATTAACATTTTTCGAATTTTTCCGGAATTTTCCGCATTTTTCAACAAAAATTTTCCATTTTTCTTTTTAAAAAGCCTTTCCGTAACAATTGCACACAAAATTCCATATAAAAAGGCAATTTTTGATTTTTCCAATTTTTCGACTTTTCCGGAAGATTTTCCCAAAATTTTCTTTCACATAAACCTTCTCCTGGCAATAACGAACAACTGAAAAAAAGTTTGAGCAAAATCGGCCCAGCCGTTCTCAATTGATGAATTACTATACATTTTTGCCACCATTTTTATATATATAGATATTTTCTAGAGTATTTTCTGGTTATACGAAAGTACTTTCTGTTAAAATAAAAGTACAACAAAGTACTGTTTGATACAACCGCAGTAATTTTTAGTACTCTCTGCCACGAAAAAGCCTATTTTGGTACAATAATACTTTATTTGGCACGTTAAAAATACTTTTTCGTAAAGAAACATGTTTCTAAGTTCAATGAAAGTATTTTTTGCTTTAATAAAATTTGCTTTATCTTAACTTTTTTGGTGCTATTGTTATGTAAGCACTTTTCAGTACAGTTAAAGTATTTTGGCGTGAATAAGTACCTTTCCACAAAAAAGTACTTTTTGGTAATTTTGTTTTCCAAAATATAGCCCATTTTTAAAATATCACCCTTCGCATTTTCAAATTTACAAGTGTTGAGTGGATATTTGTCAGAACCAATATTTCAGAAACAGTTCCTAATTCTTTAATACTGTTTCTTGTTAAAAGTAGCTTATAAATCATAAAAAATTTGTGGCACTATAAAAAAACCTTAATTTCCCTTTGCACCCCATGAATGAGGTATGGGATAGCTTCTCGCGTTGTTGTCAATAAACACGCTTTCTATTTTTAGATTCACAACTAACGGCACCTACTTGTTTATCGACCGTCACTGTTTGAGAAGCTCTTACTAGACACGCCGATAGACTCGACACTTATACTGCGAAGTTGCTGTCAACAACATTCGAGGGGAGCCGACAATGAAAGAACATTTTTTTGTTTTTAAGATGGCTGGAGCCAGGTTTGAAACTGCGATCTCCCGAATGGTAGTCGCGTGTTCTAACCACTATGCCATGGCACTATTATAAAGCGAAAAAGTTTTTTCGTCGACTTATTTTTCGCAAAATTTTGAAGAAAATAAACACTGATATTGTCATAGTTCGGTTTAAGATCAGTTCTATTGGTAATTATTTATTATTGCCAATAGGTTTATTCAAGAGTTTGAAATATATTATGTTGACAGCAGGTTCATCATTTCTACATTAACCACAATATCTCGCCGGCGCCCTTTGCTGTCAAGTAACTGCGTTGAAAATAAAATTTGGAGGCAAAACAACATTTGCCGGGTCAGCTAGTTAATAAATAATTGCCAGTAGAACTGATCTTAAACCGAACTACGACAATATCATAATTCATTGCAAATCAACAAAAAACAAAATCAAGAACAAATAAACAATTTTAAATTTTTTTTCCAAATTTTGACAATTTAGAAAAAAATATAAAAACAATTCATTTCAACCAAAAATTTTTCTGACTTTTTTTAGATGCAATTTTAGCTCAAATGCGAAGAATAAAGAGGCTCTACAGTTTAACCCCAAGAGGTTAACCCTTTTGTATGCGAACTGCCTTATTTGCAAAACGTCTGTCTTTCAGTTTTATTAGATACTCGTTTAATTCTAAGTTGATACTTTTTCCAAACATGAATAAAAGAAAAAGTGTATCAACACTGCTTTATTTTACACATGGTTGACATAAAAGTAAAGCTCACTATTTTAATGCATCTTCAGTACGTTTTGATCCGTAATCTAATACATATAAAATTTTTGGAAGAAAACTTGCATTTATATACATTATGTTGGCCCCAATTGTATGGAAGCCAAAAACAACATCGTTATTCCCGTAAGTTTTAGCGTCCTGAAAGAATACGCTTACTCATTAAATGCTGCAACATTTCAAGAAAATTTTTATTTGCAAAAGGGTTAAAGTGGTAGATGCCTAAAATAATGCACAAATATATACGGATTATAAAGGTAGAAGGTTTTTTTTTATACAATTCTTGTTTTATTTGTGTGAAAATTTCTTAAAATAAATAAAAATCTTAGAAGTATAATCCTAAATTTCTGTGGCCGTATGCTAAAAATAGGTAACTCCACTTTTTGAAAAAATTGAGATAACAGCAACAGTAGAAAGTGTGCTTCATTTACTATCACTCTGTCAGATCAAAATTTTGTGACAGTTTCTTATTTAAAAGTTATTTGAAAAACAAACAAAAAACAAACAAAAATACCAACTTTTATGTAGAAACTAGGTAAGTCCAAGCATATTTTAGAAAGACAAGGTAACTCCATAGTATCGTAACTAGAAGTTCAAAACGACGTTTTTCGAAAACTAAGAGAAAAAGAGCGAAATAGAACAAATTAGGGTCACAAACACTTTGGGTCAAAATTTTGAACCTAAAAATTTCAACTCCTGAGTATTAATTTACGTAATTGACCGAAGAGTGGGCGTGGTTGTATTGGTGGCTGGTGCTCTGCGTGACACCTACTATAGAGGTTAATTTTTTTCAGATATCTAGATTTGGGTAACATTCTCAAACCGTTCAATGAGTTTCTTTGTCACTGGTGTGCGTAACAAAAATGGTCGTGATTATAATGGTGGGAGGCATGTTTCGTAAATATTTATTATTATATATCTCAATAGTTCTGTTATCGAAGGTCACGACAACCGAAAATGGTTGTTATATAAGTAAAGGTCGTCGTATAAATAGTGGGCATTAAGCCGGGTCGATCTATATGGAGAAAAAAAAAATATATGAATGTTACCGCCTTATATGAACATATAAAAAAAAATTAGGAGGTGCAAAATTTTTATTTTGTGGGCGTGGCAAAAACGCCTGTTTTGACGTTTTGTCCATAACTTTGTTATTCGCTGTCCGATTTTTAATTTTTATATATCGTTGAAGATGGATTAATAAGAGCTTTGTTATTAATATAGTTACTTAAAACTATGACGTCATATTCCAGTGGTTCTCAACATTGTATCCTTAAAAACCCCCCTAATCATAAAATTTTCTGATGCAGATTTGAAGCCCTGTAGAAACTATAAAATAATTGTACACGTTTTATAACAAACGAATGTAATAAAAATAAACAAATGTATATTTCGCATTATCACATGTACTGACTTTTTAAATCAATATAACTTTTTTGTTTATGAATAAAAGTTAACGGTTTTTTCTAAAATCGTTAATAGTTTTTCAAGGCCTTCAAATCTACATCAAAAAATTATATGCTTAGGGGGGTTTTTAAGAATACAATGATGAGAACCGCTAGAAGATGGCGTCGTAGTTAAAAATCTTTAACACACTAACAAAGCTGTGGCTAATACCTTTTCAACGATGCTTAGATCTTGACAATCGGTATACAAATAATCATGTTATGGTAAAATCCCCGAATCCGGCGTTTTTGCCGCGACCACAGAAAAAATTTTTTCGCTCCCCCGAAATTGTTTTTACTTAATTTTTAATATAAGGCGGTAACATTGACAACTTTTTTTTTCGACCCGGCTTAGTGGGCATGTCTTTAAACTCTCATGCATAAACTATGTACTTTGTATGAAGGCTATATATTGTTTAGCGTATACCTGTAGCACTTTCACAGTTAGAGTATATAAACGTTAACGATTTGTAAAAAAATTTACAAAATTTGTCTGAAATCTTCTGCTATCAATGTGCGAAGTCGTACCTAAATTTGGCGAGGGCGCAGCAATGGGACACAAATTATGTGTTACTAAGTTTATATAAGGAGTAATATAACGGTAAAAATCTAAACCAGTAAGAAAGTTTCAGTCGGGATAACCGACTTACATATACCCTCACCCTCAGTAAAACATAAAATTTTCTAAAGTGGGCGGAGTGGTACATTTGTATGGAAGGTACCAGAAGGGGTGTGGCTAGACTTACAGTTTTTTTCCCAACACTTTAAACCTGATTAAGTTTTACTAATACAGAATTTGGGCACGATCACGTTAGGTGTATTGATATTACTACTCTATCTCTATCTAGAATTTGGGAACGATCGCGGTGGTTGTGTTGATATTATTACTCTAATTCTAAAGTGGGCGGAGTTGTACATTTGTATGGGAGGTACCAGAATGGGCGTGGTTGGACTACCAGTTTTTCCTCCAAACTTTATACTGGTATAGCTTTACTTTTATGGGCACGATCACTTTGAGTGTATGATATTGTTACTCGACTTCTAAAGTGGGAGGAACGATATATTTGTATGGGAGGTACCAGAAGGGGCGTGGAGCGATCTTGAGCCTATTAAGCTAAAATTTGTGTTTATATGAGCTTCTGCTTCAAATTGGCTGTTTAATTTTGACAAAAATATTAGTGTTGAATAAAGGGGGACCGGTCGTGGCATAGTGGTTAGAATACGCGACTACCATGCGGAAGATCACAGGTTCAAATGCTGGCTCCGGTCATCTTAAAAAATGTTCATTCATTGTCGGCTCCCCTCGAATATTGTTGACAGCAACTTCGCAGTATAAGCATCGAGTCAATCGGCCTGTTTAGTAAGAGCTTCTCAAACAGTGACGTTCCTATTCATCGATAAACAAGTAGGTGCCGTTAGTTGTGAATCTAAAATAGAAAGCGTGTTAATTCACAACAACGCGAGAAGCTTTCCCATACCTCATTCATGGGGTGTAAATGAAAATTAAGTTTTTTTTTTTTTTTGGTAGATTTTCGAACATATACACTAAAAAAAACTTTTCACAATAATATTTCAATAAACTGTTAATTTGATTTTTACAAAACTTTGTGAAAAACATATGTACGTAATTTTGTTGTTAGTCTGTAAAAACTTGATTATTTTTTCTTGATTAAAAAAATCTTTTAAATCAGGAAAATTCCAAACCGTCTGGCAACCCTACCGTAGTGTGAGGGTATACAAATTATTCGTACTGTTACAATTTTATAAAGATAGGTCCATTACTTTAGCCTCTTAAACATTGTTGTTTTATATAAATTTATTAGTTACAAAGGCATTCGCGTCGCATATGGAGGTTGCCTACAAATAATTATGAATATTAACTTTGTATAGGTATATTCAGACATTCGCTTGAATTGTTCTTGAGGTATTAGGGAGAAATGTTCATCTACACTTTGTGAAATTTCTCACCATTACTATGCCTAAGGTAATTTGTGAAAAACTTACTTTGTGTTTGGATTGACTGCGCACATTCGTAACAGAGGACAAAATTATGTTGTTAGTTAAGCAAGCATTCCCTCGCCTTTAACTTTTTGAAAAATTGTACTTAATATTCAATTTTTGCATGGGGGTACTTTTCAATACGACGATTAACGTAGTGCTCTTATCTTAAGTCGATTTCAGCACTTTTTTCTTTTCACCACAGAAATTTTTAGCTTTATTTAATGTAAATATATGTTGTATAAGAGATGTCACGCCCACTGTTAATACTACTCCCGCGTTCTGTTCTAAAACGCGTTAAATTTAAAAAGAAACTCGTTAAGAGTTTAATGACTCTAGCTGTTGTAGTGCTCTTTACATTTGATAAATAATATTTACTTTGTAAGTAATGTGCCAAGTAATGTGCCACGCCTACTGTCGTACACCATCCCAGTTTCATGTTGGAAATTATTTAGCCAGTATGGAAAGTGCTACGCACACGAATTCTATCAAGCTCATTATTCGACCAATACATTAGAAAAAAACAGAATTCACACAAAGTTAAAAAGCTCTTATTTTCACAGTTCTTCATTACTTCTGGTGCATTATAAGTATTTCCTATATCCAGTTTAGTACAAAACATACTGTATATCAGATTAACAACTTACACACAGTGCTAGTATAGTTCAAGTATCACCAGAATTCCCATAACAACTCATATTCACGTGACTGTATTACGATATAAAAGCTACACGGCCCTTTAAGAGATTAACTGCAAAGTATGTGTTCAAGACTACAAACTCATACAGTTGTATGTAGTGTGGTACTATTACTCATACAGATTTAATAAAGACAGTAAAGCCGTAATACAAAAACCACCGGTTGACCTTTAAGGAAACAATTCATAAAAACCAGAGCAAATGGTATACTCACTCAAACACGTATACTTTGCGACCGGCTTAAACGCAGACAATTTGAAGCCATAGCCCGCACAGAGACCAGCAGTGGGTCTTAACGACGCCCAGCAATATTTTAAGTTAATGCGTTTGCAAGTATTATCACAAATTTGTGGTAATACTTGTTGCCCGAGCCAAAAATTGTCATCTTATGGTGTGGTATGTTTTCCTACTGCTTCGCCTCTTCCGCTGCTGAGGAAGGGGGGAGGTTTTATGATGTGTTTGGCTTAACTTCGATGTGTTAATAACAATGGCAAATAAAAACGAAAAACCAGTACAGAAATTTCAGTCAGTTAAACTGACTGATAAATACCATCACCCAATATAACATATTGTTTAAGTCTTGAGTTATTGAAAATAATCGATTTGTAATTAAAACCAGTTAGAAAGTTTCAGTCGGGCAACCCGACTTACATTTACCCTTACCCTCAGTAAAACAAATAATTTTCTATTTTATTGATATTATTACTCGATTTCGAAATTGGGCGGAGTGGTACATTTATATGGGAGGTACGTGAAGGGGTGTGTTTAGGCTCCAGATTTATTCTCCATAACTTTATCCTGTTATAGCTTTACTAAATACAGAATTTGCGCACGATTGCGTTGGGTGTACTGATATTATTACTACATCCCAAAAGTGGGCGGAAAGGTACATTTGTATGGGAGGTACCATAAGGGGCGTGTCTAGACTTCCAATTTTTTCTCCAAAACTTTGTCCTGTTATAATATAACAAAATACGGAATTTGGGCACGATCGTGTCGAGTGTATTGATATTATTACCCTATTTCTAAAGTGGGCGGAGTGGTACATTTGTATGGGAGGTACCAGAAGGGGCGTGTCTAGACTTCCAGATTTTTTCTCCAAAACTTTATCCTGCTTAAACTTTACCAAATACAGAATTTGGGCACGATCGCGTTAAGTCTTTTAATAATATTAATCGATTTCTAAAGTGGGCGGTACCAGATGTGTATGGGAGGTACCAGATGGGGCGTGAATAGACTTCCAATTTTTTTCTCTAAAACTTTATCTTGTTATAGCTTTACTCAAAATAGAATTTGGGTACGATCACGTTTAATTTATAGATATTATTTCTCCATCTCTATAGTGGGCGGAAAGGTAGATTTGTATGGGAGGTACCAGAAGGGGCGTGGCTAGGCTTTCAAAATTTTTTCCAAAACTTTATCCTGTTATAGCTTTACTAAGTACAGAATTTGGGGACGATCCCTTAGGGTGTATTGATATTATTACTCGATTTCTAAAGTGGGCGGAATGATGTATTTGTATGGGAGGTACCAGAAGGGGCGGGGCCATGTAGCCCATTTGCAATACCGTAAGTAGTTTTGAGAAAATAATAACTCGTGCAAAATTTCAAAACATTTGGTTGCGTCTTTCGAAAGTTATCGTGCGAACCAGCCGGACAGCCACCCGACAGACAGACAGACAGACAGACAGACAGACAGACAGACAGACAGACAGACGGACATGGCTCAAACGACTTAAAAAGTCATGAATCGAATTTGGTTGAAAGAAACCTAGGGTCTAAAGTGACTCCTTCTATGTGTTACACTTTTGGGTCGTATCAAATGATATATACCTTCATCCCTACGGGTGATGGTATAATCAAAGGAAATACAGAGGAAACTGTGAGCAAAGTTAAAGTTACAACAACAAAAAAAAAATGTTTAACCTTGTTGCATTTAATTGTTACGCTTTTTGTATGCACAGGCAGCAAACAACAGAAAAAAAAAACAAGTTAAAGCAAAGGCAGAGTCAAAAGCAGAGGCAAAAGCAGACGTAATACACTGATTTTTAACATAGGTTATATAAAGCAACAGACAGTTGGAGGACGGTAGGTACGCGATTGACGGTCACATAGTCAATCATATGAATTTATGTACAAATATGAACGTTAAGGTTTTTCTCAAGGTTTTCCTTAAAACGATTTTATTTTTTTTTTTTGTTGAGATTGAAAATGTTTTCTGTTGGACTCAGCAATTTGTGGTTTTAGCTGCTTGGGCATTATGAACGCCTGGATGAAATAGAACGGTCGTAGTTGCAAAATTGAGACTCAAAAGGCAAAGTAGCTAGCTGCAAATAGAACCGAATGTCTATGAGAGTTAACAGCACACAGGCCGTCTGTATAATAGGAAAACTTCTAAAGCATTGATAACCCCGTAAAGTATGCTTTGTTCTAGAAATCTTTTAACTACAAACTCTGGTTATAGTTTAACTTGCTGCTAGCAGCTAGTTCTGTTTTGTAAAATATTTTTCTAAACTATCTTCATTACTATATGTATATTCAAGTAGTTATGCATTCCAGTGGCTCTGTGCCTTCGTTCACAATCTTTAGCCATATATGGCAACTTGTTTAGATTTTGTTGACTATTTGTTATTAAGTTATCAGCATTGCTCAACAAGTGTCTGAGAGTCTTATTATATATTTAATAAATTCAACTTTATGCCAAAATTAACATTGTGTTTTTTTTTTTGTTTGCTCGTTGATTTTGTTTAAATAAACTTTATTTCTGGTTTAACATAATTACTTTGTATGTATTGTATTTATCATGTCTTAAGCGAGAGAAGAAAAAAAAACAAAAACATTGCGTTATTCAACATTTCGTCTTTTGTTTGCTCTGTCTGGGGACGGTTCAATTTATGTTTGACTGTAAGACATACAGTCAAGTTCAATGATAATGACTGTACACTGTGGGAAAAAGATAGTTGGAAGGGAATATGGTACAGAGATTGGAAGGTGGATGGCATGTAACTTGACAAAAAATGATGCAGATCTTCTTCTTTTTGGAGTAACTTTCATGTCAAGTTCTCAGAATTGTGTACCAAAATCATGTGTTGTACTGTGCAAGGAATAGGAAATGATGATATAGACATCATTGGCCGAAATCTGTGGGATGTTACTGCAGTTTTCTCATCACTAGAAAAGGAGTCAGCAAAAATGGGTTTAGCGGTCAACGAGGACAAAACAAGCACTTTAGTAACACCATCTTATCTCAAGATACAAAGTACATGTTAAACAACTGTACATGTTAATTTTAACCGTTCTGTTGCATGCTGCCGAACCGTGGGTGCTTATGACCATGGACGTACAAAACCTGGGAGTATTTGAGAGAAAAGTACTACGAAAAATATATGGACCTATCTGTGTCGACGGCGAGTTTCTCCATCGGATGAACCGTGAGCTGTATGAGTCTTAGCACGACATCGATGTAGCTAGAAGAGTCAGAATGTAACGACTACGATGGCTGGGACATGTTGCCAGAACGGATGTAAATGTTTTAGTTAGAAAGGCGAACCTGAAGGACGGCGCAGAGCAGGGAGACCCAAACTTCGTTGGAAGGACCAAGTGGTTGGCTACGTGCTACCATCTGGTAGGACTAACTGGAGAACGCACGCAGCGATTTAAAGCGTGTGGAATTCTTTAATACTGAACAACGTTCGTAAATTGTAATGGGCCACTTAAGTAAGTAAGTATGGTCAATTCAAGAATCCTCCATTTGTCCATTTGGATGTTATGGAAGATATATAAATTTTCCAAAAATAGATTAGTTTGTATAGAAGGTACCGGGAGCGGTAGGCCGATATAGTCCGAATTGAATCCAGAGTCGAAATTTCATAAGCGTACATCTTACTCAAAAAATGGTTACATTCAGTGTGCTTACATAAAAGTTATGTATGTAAAACTATGAGGGTTAATTCGGTCATTTCTGTGGCAGGTACTAAAAGGGGTGAGCCAAAGGTTTCAGTCTTCTGACTATTTGTCTACCAATTTTAGAGGGGTAATACTAGTGGGGGTCTGTCATTATTATTTTACCCCTCTAGGAGGCACCATGGGAGCAGAAGAAGCTGATTTCATAAAAAAAAGGTAAGAAAGTTTCGGTTGGGAAACACGACTTACACATACCCTCACCCTCAGTAAAGCAAAAATTTTGTAGTATATTGATATTACAAGGTGTACCAAAAATATCACCCTATTGGAAGATGCTCTTATTTTTGCAAACGACCGCCGATGGCAAATCTGCTTTGACAGTTGTGGACTAGACAGATCCAGAATACAAGTGAATAAGCCATGAGGCGATACACTCCCCAAGAACGCGAAATAATCGTGTCTTTTTTTTGCGTAACAATTTGGCGCATCGCGTACTCCGTCGTCGGCCGTCCGACACCGATCAAACACTGCGACATTTGGCCACCAACCTTAAAGAGTATGGAACCACAAGAGACGTTGCCTGGAGTGTCCGGCCCTGGAGCTCCCGTTCTGGCGAGAATATAGCCGCTCTGGTCGAGGATGTTGTGCTGTCGCTGGAAACATCGACCAGACGCCGGTTGTCCCTAAGGCGAAATTTGGTCAAAGATCTGCGCATGTTCCCGTACAAAGTCCAGTCCGTGCATCAGATGCAGCCTGTCGAACGCCAAACGCGTGTAACCTACGCCCAAGCCATCCTCAATCTCGAGGACGATTTTTCGACCAAAATCATAATGAGCGGGGACGTGACCAAGCAAAACTATCGCTTCTGAGGCACCGAAAATCCATGAGTGAGTGACTGCATGGTGCGCTGTTCACGTTGCACCAGTCATCGGGCCATTTTTTTCGTGAACGCCGCTGGTCGAACGACAAAAGTGGATGGTGCGCGCCATAGAACCATGTTAACCGGGTTTTTTTTTGCCGCAATTGGATGAATTAGGACTGGAGGATATGTGGTTCCAACAGGACGGAGCAACGGCGCACACTGCGCGAGCCACAACCGACGTTCTCCAGGCGGCGTCGCCTCATCTCTCGTATTGGCGATTTGCACTGCCCGCAAGATCGTCCGATTTAACCGATACAGACTTATTTTGAGGGGTTTTTGAAAATCCAGTGTTTACGTGGACAAACCCAAGACCCTGGAAGCCTTCAAGGACAACATGCGACACGATTGCGAGAACCTGTCGCTCATCTTCTCCACTTAACCAATAAAATTGTAAAGATTCAAATAAACATAATAAAAACACAGGATCGAAGTTTTTCACTAAGAGCCAAACAACATGCGATGGCTACTTTTGGTCCACCTTGTACTAATATTAGGAGTCAAATACTAGTGAGGCACGATTGTATGAGAGGTACCAGAAGGGGCGTGGCTAGCCTTCCAATTTGTTCTCCAAAACTGTATCTTGTTATATGTTAGCTTTACAAAGTACAAAATTTGGGAACGATCGCGTTAGGTGTATTGATTTGTTTATTTTGATTCCTAAAGTGGGTACATTTGTATGGGAGGTACAGAAAGGGGCGTGGCTAGACTTTCAGTTTGTTTTTTCTCCAAAACTTTATCCTTGCATAGCTTTACAAAGTGCAGAATTTGGGCACGATTGCGTTGGTTATTTTGATATTATTACTCGATACCTAAAGTGGGTAGAGCGGTACATTTATATGGGAGCTACAGGCAGGGGAATGGCCATATAGTCGATTTTCAATACAGTAAGTAGTTTAAGGAAAATATTAATCTATACTAAGTTTCAAAACATGTTGCTGCGTCTTTTGAAAGTTATCGTGGGTACCAGCCGGACAGACATAGAGAAGGACATGGCTCAAACGGCTTAAAAAGTCATGAATCGAATTTGGTTCAAAGAAACCTAAGGTCTAAAGTGACTCCTTTTCCCCACTTTTGGGTCGTATCAAGTGATATATACCCTCCTACCCGTATGTTGAGGGCATACAAATTGGATGGGGACCACCTTAAGGGTAAAGGGTAGATATGTACTGAGAAACTGTTGTGATTCGGGGCCAATCATATATTCGACTCTTCTAGGGGCACTTTTGGGGCAGTTAGAGCGGTGGGAGTAAATTTAATAAAAAAAAAAATTTTGAATGGAGGCCTCCTTAGGATGTGGATATGAAGGGTAGGTATGTTTGGGAAAAATATAAGGGGAGAAAAATAACTTAGGGGCGGTTATATATTTTAGGGGCCCTCTTGGGGCGACTCCTCGGCAGTTGCTGGGCTTGTTGTGGATTTGTTTCCCTTTTCCACCACCTTTGAACACGACGCGCAGCTATTTGCCATCACCCCACCTCTCGCTTTTTTTTGGCTCTGTGTCATAACTTCGTTTTGGAATATATTACTACTGGTAAATTGTCATAAGGATCAGTGAAGGTTTACTCGAGTTATCCTACCCACCAGCAGACCATCCAGCCAGACAGACGCACATGGCTCAATCGTCTGAAAAAGTCTAGAAACGAATTGTGTCTTAAGATACTTGGGGTTCAACTCGTCTTCGTTAATAACTTAAACTTAATTTCCCTTTACACCCCATGAATAAGATATGGAATAGCTTCTCGCGTTGTTGTGAATTAACACGCTTTCTATTTTTAGATTCACAACTAACGGCACCTACTTGTTTGTTACTGAATGCGAACGTCAATGTTTGAGAAGCTTTTTACTAGACATGCCGATTGACTCGACACCTATACTGCGAAATTGCTGACGACAACATCGAGGGGGCCGGCACTGAAAGAAAAATTTATTTTTTTACATGACTGGAGCCAGGAGTTGAAACTAGAATCTCCCGCATGGTAGTCGCGTTTTCTAACCATCATGCCACGGCCGGTTCCGTCTTCGTTAATGCGTAACGCTTTTTCCCGTATCAAATTATATATACCCCTATCCCTATGTGTGAGGTGTTAAAATCGCTCCCATAACAAATTCGCTCATATTCACAACTCGCACAGACATTTTTTCCCGAGTGTAGCTCAACCATTACTATAATTTCCCATATTAGCTATATTAAATCAATAGCAAAATAGTATCATCGAAGGTCATATTATTGCAAAAATCAAAGAAGATGTCCTCCATCGTTCTTGAGGCAACAGGCCAACAGAAAAGTCACAGCTCGAAAAGAGCTCCATGATGTTTGCAAAATCTAGATTAACCTACAGCAGCACGCAGGAATAGTACTGTCAGTAAACTTATAAGCTTTGCTACATTTACTTAACAGCTAGCTAACTATTGTTACGAAATCAGGAAATTGTAAATTTAAAAGCTTTACATTGTTCTATTTTGAACAGGCCAACATAAAGTCAAACAAACACACTTGCTCACAGGCGGAAAGAACAAATAGGCTTAAAATACCACAAGAGGTTATTGAAAGCACAAATCATAGCCTGTAGTGTTGTGGTTACACTTCATAGCCTTGGAAAAGTTGAAAGACCTTTTGCAGTCAGACAGAATATTGCTGTGTTAAGAATTGACTGTCTGCTGGAAAGTATAGTAAGCAGTTTTGAAGATGCTTAAGAACTTGCTGCTATTTTAATATGTTAACGTTATTATATCAAGTATTTCTGGAGGCGTCTGTCCATCATCTTCTTTTCCGCTTAGATTTTAGCTAAGCGTACATGTTCTCTGCTACCCAGGCGAACAGCATTTGGGATAATTTAGCTACATTGTTTAATAAATTCACCTTTTTTTGTAGTTATGGTTAATCTCATTTATTGAATTATATTTTGTTGTTTCTGCTGCTGTGTTGTTGTTGTCGGAAAATAACCTTGAGCTTTACTTAACGCGTTTTCATGAATACATGCAAGTTCATAGGCCTATGCGTGCGAAGCGCAAAAAAACGATTCGATTAAAACGTTTAAAAAAAACCACAACACCATAAACTATTCAATTTATAGTGCGGTGCGCTGTTGCTGTTGCTAAGTGAACTTATGACAAAAACGCAAATGGATCATTATAATTTTTATGTAGTATTTATGCTATAGTGAACAAATCGTTAACACTGACACTGCCAATAAGGGGCCAAACAAAAGTCATTATCGTCTGGTTGTAATTATGTTTACATAAATATTATGTCGTGCCTCTCAATACATGACGACAGTACAGCGATTTGCGTTTGCAATGACGTAGACTGGGGTAGTGTCGATGGGGGCAAGCGATTGATGACTGTGTTAGAGTCATATTGCGTGATTATTCATTGCTGCTATAATTTGCCGTTACATAGTGTCAAACAATTAAAAATAACTAGTTTGATAAGAAGGGACAGACCGTGGCATAGTGGTTAGAACACGCGACTACCATGCGGGAGATCACAGGTTCAACTCCTGGCTCTAGTCATCTGAAAAAAGAAAAATTTTTCTTTCATTGTCGGCTCCCCTCGAATGTTGTCGACGGCTCCACGAAAAGCCCCCCAATGAAATAACGCCCAAACGAGAAATGAAATATTCCCCAAATTTTTTTCATACATTTTTGGGTGTTATTTCATATGAAATAACTCCCAATTTTTTTGGGCCATTTTTCATTTTTCTTTGGGAATTATTTCATTCTTCATTTGGGGTTTTCAAATTATGAAATAATCTCCAATGAAATAACACCCAACCAATTTTTTAAATTTGGGGCTTGTTTCATACCGTATATAATTTGGGTGTTATTTCATTTTTTATTTTGGGGGTTATTTCATTTTTAAAGCTCTTGGTTTTTAGGGGTTATAATTACATAATTATATAAAAATAGGCCTTTTACAAGAATACTTTTAGCCTGTGAATATATTACAATATCTTTCGAACGTTTACATATATTTCCATTTGTGTTCATATTGACGGATAGAAAATCAACAAAATTATTTTGAGAATGATATCTTAGAATGGAAATTTTTTAAATTTGTAAGAGTTCTTCACAAGGAAGAATTCAATAAAAGCTGAGAGTTTGATTTGCTTGTAAGCACTGGAGGTGGTTGTGTAAAGGCCAAACGTAAAAGGCAAATTGTCTTCCGAACTGCAAAAATAGAGCAGGGCTACAATGATCTACTATCCACACGATTCATTTCAATAATTTTGCGACTTTGCTGATGGTCCATATTGACTTTATGAAATCCTTGGTGAAACTGACTTTTATGAATTTTGGGCATAATTTCATTTTTGTTGCTGATGGGGTTTATTTCATTGGGGGTTATTTCATTTTCATCATTGGGTGTTATTTCATATGAAATAACTCCCAAATATTGGGGGTTGTTTCGTTTTCGCTTTGGGGTTTATTTCATTTATTTTTGGATGTTATTTCATTCACTGTTTTTGGGTGTTATTTCCAATTTTTTGGGGTTTATTTCATTGGGGGTTATTTCCTGGGGGTTATTTCATTGGGGGGCTTTTCGTGGAGCCGTTGTCGACAGCAACTTCGCAGTATTAGTGCCGATTCAATCGGCATGTCTAGTAAGAGCTTCTCAAACAGTGACGTTCGCATTCGTCGATAAACAAGTAGGTGCCGTTAGTTGTGAATCTAAAATAGAAAGCGTGTAATTCACAACAACGCGAGAAGCTATCCCATACCTCATTCATGGGGTGTTAAGGGAAATTAAGTAAGTTTGATAAGAAAGTGTTTTAATTTTTTTAATTGAAGCAATTTATATGACCTACTCCAAAATGTTTCATAGAATGTATGGATGGAATAGATGTTAAAATAATACATCCTATAATAATCCTTGATCTATTTTGGCGTCGGAAGTGTGATGCAAGGTAAAGCTTCTGATCGGTTTACTTTACCAAACCCAGGGTGATTCCTATCAAGTACACTTTTAATCTACTCACAGAGCTCCGTGTTCGTGGTACTGCTGCGGTCGGAGTACCTTCACGTGATGACGCCTGGAAACGTACTTTTGACACCCGTCAGAGCACGGCTAATGTGAGTGGCAAAACATAAAACCCAACCACGTCGGCTCAGAGTGAGCAGTACTTAGATCGGTGACTGACCCAGAATAGGCTGCTTTAATAAAATCCTCGCAGAAGGAAAAAACTGTGACGTGGTGCGTTGGGCTTGCAACCCGCCACCGACGTTAGAACTATTGCAATGAAAAGAATTAAGAAAATAACAAAATGGACCCCCCAAAATTTTGACAACCACAGCAACGGAGTTTGAGGATATGCACCTGGAATGTTAGAACAATGTACAGACAAGGTGCCCCCATTCAGCTGGCGGAAGTCCTCGATGAATAGCCGCTTTACAGGAAATACGGTGGACGGGACACAGGTGCTCGCGCATGAAGGTGTCCGACATCTACTATAGCGGCCATGCGGACAAGCACGAGTTGGATGTGGATTTGTGGTTGGCAAGAGACTGCGACACCTAGTTTCAAAGTTCAACCCGGGGTATGAACATATAGCCACCATAAGAGTAAAAACAAAGTTTTTCCACATAACACTCATATGTGCCCATTCTCCAACAGAAGGAAAAGCGATGAGGACAAATACGAGTTCTACGAGAGCCTAGAAAATGTATATGACCGTAGCCCAAGCCATGACATCAAAATTGTACTAGGCGATTTTAATGCTAAAATTGGCAGGTAGACCGCATTTGAGCCTACCATCTGAAAATTCAGTCTGCACACCGAAACGTCGAACAATGGCATCAGACTGATTGATTGATTTCTCTGCGGCAAGGAATATGGTAGTTAGCAGCACTAGATTTGACCCCAGAAATATTCATAAGGCAACATGGTTATCTCCGGATCAATTAACGCGGAATCGGATAGATCACGTGGTAGTCGATGGAAGGCATGCATCGAGTGTTCTAGACATACGGGTGATCAGGGGAGCGAACATTGGCTCCGATCACTACCTACCACAGTTAAGGTACGCACAAGGCTAATCATGGCTAAAAACGTACGTAACCAGGCCCAACGAAAGCTGGACATCGGTAAACTACGAACCACAGAGGTAGTGGACGCCTACTCCAACCACCTAACTCAACTGCTACGGAATGCTCCATCCCCTAATAATATTACCTCGCAGTAGCAATACAGTGGCAATGCCACGAAAAAGATGGATGCTGCATACAGGGCAAAACTGCAGCCAATAGCAACTCGAGCTGTTCGTGAACAACACAGGGAAAAGAGAAGAGAGTCAACTCGTGTTTTTAAATGAAAAAGAAGGAGCTGAAGAAGAGACAGGATGAATGCACAGAGAGTAAAGGCGACAATGCGTTACAAAGGGTTGCCCTCCTGCAAGGACAACGATGGTCAGCTAGTGACGGACCCAGATAACGTTCAGAAGATATGGAGAGAACATTTCAGAAATCTGCTGTATACGGATACCACTACAAAAGACCACGCTCCAATCCATGACGATGGTTTTAGCTGTCCACCTCTGAGCTAAAAAGAGATACATGTGGCAATATCCCGCCATAAAAATAACCAAGCAGGTGGAGCCGATGATTTTCCCGGCAGAATTGTTTAAGGCAGGTGGAGAGGAGCTGATTAGGAGCATGCATCAGCTCATGGAGAACATCTGGTTGGAATGGAGCATGCCCGTGGATTGGAGTCTCAGTCTGTAATGTCTCATATACAAGAAAGGAAATCGTAGTGAATGTAAGAACTATCGCGGAATAAGCGTATTACCAATTGCGTACAAGGTTCTTTCGAGCATATTTTGTGAACTTCTTTAGCTTTAGGCTCTAGACCTGATAAATCTACGACTACTGCCTTCGACTCTCCGATAAGGAATAGGCTATATGAAGCATTTCTGAGTTTTGTATTCCTGCAAAACTAATTCGACTTGAAAACACCAAATCCTTGGTTAAGATTGGTAAGGATCACTCTGAACCATTCAACACGGAAAAAGGTGTTAAGCAGTGTGATAGCCTATCATGTACACTATTTAATAAAGTTATGGAGAAGTTGATGAGAAAGGCTGGTGTCAACATGTCTGGCACCATATTCCACATGAGCCACATGCCACTAGCCTCTGCCGATGATATAGACATCATTGGTCGAAATCTGCGAGATGTTACTGCAGTTTTCTCATAATTGGAAAAGGAATCAGCAAAAACGGGTTTAGCGGTGAACTAGGACAAAACAAAAATAATGATTTCGACGAACAAAGAGCCCTCTCGATGGGGACGCACCGTCAACGTTGAAAACTATTGTTTTGAGGTAGTAGAAGAATCTACACACCTCGGATCTTCCGTCAATAGTGTCAGCCAAGAAATAAAGCGGCGAATAGTGCTCGCCAATAGATGCTTTTACGGACTTGGCAGCATTGTAGTAACACCACTTTATCTTGAGATACGAAGAAACAGCTGTACTAGGTGCTAATTTTACCCGTTCTGTTATATGCTGCCGAACCGTGGGTGCCTTTGGCAAAGCACATACAAAACCTGGGAGTATTCGAGAGAAAAGTACTCCGAAAAATATATGGACCTATCTGTGTCGACGGCGAGTTTCGCCATCGGATGAGCCATGAGCTGTATGAGCTTCACCACGACATCAACGCAGCTAAAAGAGCCGGAATCCAACGACAACGATGGCTGGGACATGTTGCCAGGATGGATGTAAATGCTTCAGCTAGGAAGGTTTTTGAATGCGAACCTGAAGGACGGCGAAGAGCAGGGAGACCCAAAGTCCGTTGGAAGGACTAAGTGGTAGGCGATGTGCCATCTGGTAGGACTAACTGGAGAACAGAAGACCGAATCGTGTGGAATTCTTTAATACTTCAGGGCTCTAATTTATGAACCATGTTCGTAAGTTGTGATGGGCCACATTAATAAGTAAGTAAGTTTTTTCCAATGTACTTTTTCCTTAACCACTTAAGTTTTATATTCCTCCCAATTCGATGTAACATGAAAATTTTTGGTTCAAATCTTAGAAACACGACTGAAAATATCAGATTGGCTTTTCTTACGCAGCACCGTCGATATATTAGCAAAAATTAGCAAACAAATCCTATCATACCGATTGATACTTCTTCTTTATCTTTCTTTTTTTATGGCAGCAATAACAGCAATTTATCCATCAGTAGCCGCATGTAGAAAAGTATTCCAAGCGCTTCGGTCTATTGCGCTCCATACGTAGTTCGTCACACCAAGATTAGTTAACAGCTCTTTTACCTGGTCCATCTATTGGAGTTTTGGTCGTTCCCTCCTGCGCCGCCCATCGAGTTTATTGCCGAAGATTTTTCGAGCCGGAGCGTTTTCGTCCATTCGTACAACGTGCCCAAGCCAACGCATTCGGTCAATTTGAACGCGCTTGCCAACGTCTAAGTCGTTGTACAGCTCATACAGCTCATGATTCATTCGACGACAGTACTCGCCGTTAACGATGATGGGTCCAAATATTATGCGTAGTATTTTTCTCTCGAAGACTGCCAGAATAGATTGATCCGCATGTATCATTACCCAGAATTCTGCGCTGTAAAGCAAGATAGGTAAGACTAGAGTCAGATAGAGCTGTATTTTCGAGAGAGCGCTTTGTGGTTAAATCGCTTGCTTAGCGCATTGTAGCAGCGGCTTGCGATCAATACTCGTCTTTGGATTTTCAGGCTGGCATTATTATTTTTGTTTATGGCATAGCCAAGGTAGACAAAATCATCTACCACTTAAAAGTTATAGTTGTCAACGTTCACGCAGCGTCCCAGACGAGTGGACTCTTTGTTCGTTGAAACTTGGTTTTGTCCTCGTTTATCACCAGACCCACTTCAGCCTACTGCTTCTCAATGCTCGAAACAGCTGCAGAAACATCTCGCAATCGACGTCCAATGATATCTATATCATTAGCATACGCGAGCAACATGTGACTTTTGTTGAAGATGGTACAATTGCTGTTTACTGCAGCCTTCCGCATGTTCATCTCCATTACGGTGTTAAAGAGATCGCAGGATAGACTATCGCCTTGTCTAAAGCCTCACTTGGTAGAAAATAGCTCTGACAGATTTTTGCTAATTTCACTGAGGACTTCGTGTCGGTCAGTGTCATCCCGCAAAGTCGAATTAGCTTCGCGGGGATACCAAATCCGGCTATAGCATCCAACAATTTCTGTCGTATCGGACTGTCCAATGCATCTTTGTAATCGTTGAACAGATGATAGAAAAAAAATGTTTTCTTCCACACTCCTGCAGTGTTTGGTTTGGCAAGCTCGCGAACCGCCCTTTCTTGAAAATTGGCTCTGAGTTCGCGAACCAAGAGTCACAAAATTTCAAATGAGCTCTCAGCTAGCGAGCAAGGAGCCACAAAAAAATCAAGTTAGCTCTCGGCTGGCGTGCTAAATACCAAAGTTATGTACCAGAAGTGCTTTTTTTATGCCAAAAAGTACTTTTATTGGCCAGAAGCACTTTTCTGTGGCATAAAGTACTTTTTTTTGTACAAGAGTCCTTTTTTGTACCAATAAGTAATTTGAATGTATTTTTCTGCACAAAGTACTTTTTTTACCAAAGTACTTTTTTATGCCAAAAAGTACTTTTAATGGCCCAAAAACACTTTTCTGTTACACATAGCACTTTTATTTTGAACCATAGTATATTTTTGTACCAAAAAGTACTTTTATTGTACTTTTTGGTACAAAGTACTTTTTTATGAAAAAAATACTTTCTGGTACAAAAAAGTACTTTGGTACAAAAAAAGAACTTTGTACGAAAAAGTGCAATAAAAGTACTATGAACCAAAAAGTGCAATAAAAGTACTTTTTGGTACAAAAAAATACTTTTGTACAAAAAAGTACTTTGTGCGACACAAAAGTGTTTTTAGGCCAATAAAAGTACTTCTTGGCGCAAAAAAGTACTTTGGTTGGTACAAAAAAACGTAGTTGTGCCGAAAATTACATTAAAAGTCCTTTTTGTACAAAAAAGTACTCTGGGACAAAACAAAAGTACATTGTGCAACAGAAAAGTGCTTTTGGGCCAAAAAAGGTACTTTTTGGCATAAAAAAAGTACTTTTGGTACATAACTTTGGCTCTTGGCTTTCGAGCCAGCCATTTTTTTGTGCTCTCGGCTCGCGGGCACCTCTGGACTCTTAAAATTTTGATTTGAAATGTTGTAGCTCTTGGCTAATTTTGTGTTAAAGTATAGCTAAACGCTGAAAGATGAAACGATTTTCGGTTGCTGTTTTGAACAATATATGCAACACACCGTTATTTAGAGATTCCGCAAAAAATACACTAAACGTAGTGTATTCAGTTTGTGTTCGGTTAAAAAATATACAACCAATTCGAGTTAGTGTTTGTGTTCGAAGTTCACTACGTTATCATAGCGTTTGTGTTCGTCTTTTGACAATCGTAGCGTACGGTATTCTGGTTGTGTACACACACGCAAACGCTAAAAAATGAGTATCGTATGTGTATCTTCTACGTACCGTACGTGTAACGTACTGTTTTTTTTTCGAACTCTGCCGATGATTGATTGACACGTTCTAGTTTCTTCTCATATTGTAAGATATGTGCACAAATAGTCTTCCGTTGCAAAAGTAAGTGGCAAACAGCAAAGTGAATGACATAAAAGAGATGTGACGTTAATGGACTCAAAACTTAAATCAATAAAAAATCATGATCATGATATGACTGGCTACCCCAAAGACTTAAATAGCTACGTCTCTGCTGTAAGTAGACTATTTATTGGTCTGTTAGCGTACTAGTTATACACTAGAACACAAAATGACTACCTCAACATACTAAGACTAACTAGAACACAAATATCTATTTTAAATATATTTAATTTCTAGACTTAGTATAGAGACATAGTATCAAGGAATTGCTAGCTGTAGGGTTAACTCCAACATTAGTATGTAGAACTGCAATTCTTTTTTCCCCCGGTTTCTATACCACCTTTTGTATATTTTTCATAATTCATATAAGTCTACAACATATAGCAACGTCTGTGCAATTGCTTTAAAACCAATCTAGCTTTGGTCCTAGAAAAAAGCTGTTCTATTTATGCCAGGCCATCATAATACAATAACAAGCTGTGGATTTTCCAAAAAATCGTTGTCAAATATTTTCGAATACAATTTAAAACAGAAAACCTTGGAAAATGTTTAACACACACACCGAAGTCATTACTAAATAAACACAACAAATTTCAATAAACCAAAAATTATTTCCTTCATAAAAACGAAACAAAACTAAACGAAAAAAACAGAAATATATGTATTAAAACCGACTTCACAAGGTTAACCAAATAGTAAGTCAAACAAACCAAGCGACTGACAGACAGCCAAACATTAGCAAGGACAGACAGATAAGCAAGTAAACCTACTATATATTATGGCTAAAAACAGATATAACTACAAGCTTAGCTGAGAGCCGGTAAACCGTCAAGGTCCCTGTGCACATAACTGACTGACATTCATATGAGCATTCAAAAGCTAATTTTGGATTTAAGGCATGTGAGGTTTGCTAAGGTGCACACACGTGAATTCATTTTCAACAATTCACATGCTGGAAGTCAATAAAGGCCTATAAAAAAAACCCCACCACAAAACAACAACAACAACAAAAAACGCATAACACCATGCAGCTCCACAAGAGTGGATGTGGTGTAAGATATTAAAGTAACAAACCATCATACAACCTACTCGCTGTGTGTGTAACAGCTTCATCTTCGTTACGAATACGAAAACGTGAGCGGCTTGAAGGTCAGCCGGAAAAAAACTGTATAAATATATGGCTTTCGCTTTCGTTGAGCTTAATATCCGTTGGCATACCCACATGAATGTGTCAGTACGCCCAACCTTATTCGCCATAAGTCTTAACATTTTAAAATGTTTTTAAGACAGAGCCTGCCGTGTTCGTCCGTTTCATTCTAACCAACCAAGTTGCCTTCTTTAGTTTTTACTCCTCTCTTCATTGTTGAACTGTTTGTGTGTTTGTCGGTCTTTCCTCGGCATGTCCGTCTATCTGTCTGTCTGTCTTTTTGCTCCTTAACACTTTTATGCGATTTAGTTCTTGTTTTTTTTTTGTTTAAGTGTAAACTGCAATGAACATTCATTGGTATTGTTTTAAATGGATTTATTGCACTTTTGGACCTTTGGTGATTACCACCAGCCCCATAAAAGAACAGCGGATACACAAAACTCCAAACTGTACTTGAGCAGCATTTAAAATTTAAGCACGAAATGTAAACTTTTAACGGCTGGGATCAATAATGGCCATCGGATAAATGTTAAGATGTTGAATTTTAAAGAAGTTCCTACGGTCGTTGGGTAATTACATTCTTTGCGCAAGGTCATTACAAGGGGAAATGAAGAAAGGCAAAGATAAAAGTAGGATACGAGAAAATTGCAATTGAATGGATAACGATTGCACTTAAGCTGACTTAAATTTCAATTAAGTTGAAATTTTCGAATAAACATTAAACTTAAATGCAATTTAGATGTATGGACTACACAAGCCAACAGGCATCAAATGTAATGGCTAAGCATCACAAAATCATCATCACGAAAATCCATTCGATAATGGACTTAGACAAAAACATTGTTGTGAGTGGAACTAGTTTCCCCCATAAAGATATCCACAAGGTAACCAAGATATGCCCCGATCGAAAGACAAGAAACCAGATTGATTACATAGTAATCGATGGAAGGCATGTCTCAAGCTTTATAGATGTGTATGTGATGCGTGGTGTATGGACTGGTATAATCACCTTGTTGCATCAAAGATACGCACGTTATTAATCAGGGCTAAAAACGCCGGTGATCAAATGTAAAGGAAGCTAGATATTGCAAAGCTGCATTGCACCGAGATAACCAAGACTACTACAACCAACTATCTCTCCCTATTCCGGTGTTCACAACATACAGTGGCAGCAAATTGCGATTTCTATGACCACTGCAGCAACGACCGTCCTGTGTTATGAAAAATCACACTCACACAAGCACTAGTACGATAACACAGTACAACACATGATTTTGGGACTCAATTCTGAGAACAGCACTTAAAAATAGCCCTAAAAAGAAGAAGTTCTGCATGATTTGTTTTGTAAAGTTACATGCCTTTATAATTTTGTTTAATTTCGACTTCGAAATAATAATTTAATTTCGATTTGAAGTTATTAAATATCGCATAGGGGAAATTGTCACGTTTTAGGCTCTTTCTAAAAACAAAGGTTATGGAACAGGGATGCCCAACTGTAAAGACTGAATTGCTGTCGAACTAAAACTCTAATCAGAGGCGAAATATCTAGGCGTTATTTTGGATAGGAAACTAAACTGGAAACGTAATACGGAGGAAAGGACGAAGAACGGATTATATGCCCTATACGCCTGCCGGAGTTGTGATGGTTCTAAAATGGAAATTTTAACAGGATCGAGTATCTTTAACGAGGATCGCAATTTCAGGTTACACTTCCGTTTGGATGACGATTGCAGTGTGTTACAGGCGTAGATCTTCGCTATTATGAAATCTGTGGAGGAAATACTGCCAAGGAATTTGAAGGAGATCGTCTCAATCTATGTGGACAGTCAACCGGCCTTAAAGTCTTTGGTATCAAAGGTTATAAAGTCGAGATTAGTGGAAAGATGTAGGGGGGTGCTCTCAAAACTGCCGGATTTTTGTTAGGTCCCTGGACACAGTGACATTTTAGGAAACGAAATAATGGAAGAAATGGTGCGGAAAGGCTCAGTACTGGGGCCCGGCCAATCGAATGGATCAGTGCGACCACCAATGTCATGTATGCGGAATTGTCACATCGAACGGCTGGCAAATGCATTCTGGGAACATCGCACCGACTGTATGGTATCACTGGATGGAAGACGAACCAGATTACTATTGGAACTGGATAAGAGGTCCGTTGGAAGACTACTTTTAGTAATCACGGGACACTGCGACTTCAGAGCATTTACATCCAACTGGGAGACGACACGATGAGGAGGAAATTGAGACCATTGAACATTTGTTATGCCATTGCCCAGCTTTTCGTAGAAGAAGGAATTCCTCGGAAAATTTGTTTGTTTGTTTGTTTGATAGTCTCACTGAGCTGTCGTCATGCAACATGGAGAATCTGGTGAAGTTCACTGGTGATTTGAGCTGGCTCAAGGGCAGATGACCATTGTGTCCCCATGTAATTTCACTACTTGTATATATAAAGTTGAAATTATTTTTTAGCACTTCTATCTCTTTTCTACTGTACTATTCTTCTGAACTCTTTATTATACTTACTTAAGTGGCCAATTACCATTTACGAAACGTAGTTCATAAATTTGAGGCCTGAAGTAATAAAGAATTCCACACGCTTCGGTCTTCTGCGTGTGTTCTCTAGTTAGTCCTACCAGATGATGGCACATCGCCTACCACTTGGTCGATCCAACGGAGTTTGGGTCCCTTTATTATATTGTAAAATATTCTTCCCTTTATATTTTTCATTAAATCAGGACAATCACAATGGATCATAACGGTCTCCGAACGTTGTAATGGCATGGTATTGTGCTGTATCATTACGTCCTCAACCTAAACCTAAACCTATGGACTGATATGCAAATCTGGAAGCGACCACGCGGATTGTGCTGCATATATGGAAATCAGCATAAGTGACGTAATCACCCCAATAATTTACGATAGAGCAGATTGTCCAATACCGTGTCAAGATGAGATCTGCTAGGAAATTAAACGGCTTAAAAACAATAAAGTTGCAGGAATCGAAAGAATGGCCGAAGAGCTATTTAACACCAACGCCGATAAGCTGGTAACGTGCATCGTGCACCAGCTCGTAAGCACTATTTGGCTATTTTACATGACCGATGAGTGGAATCTGAGTGTTCTATGTCCTATTCTCAAGAAAGGCGATCGAAGTGCGCCCATCGCATACAATGTCCTATCGTGTATGCTCTGTGAAAGACAAAAGCCCCTGCTGGTCAACCTGATTGGACCACTATCAGTGTGGCTTCAGACGTGATGAACCCCCAGACTGACCACACTGTTCACACTAGGACAAATCCTGAAGAAGACCCAAGACATGCAGATCGACACCTCCAATAAGTTTATCGACCGTCCGAAAATTATTAGATGTTATGGCTGAATTTGGCCTACCTGTGATGCTGATACGATTTTGCGGGATGACACGGACCGACACGACTTCTTAGGTGAAAACAGAAAAAACCTAAAGAGAATCGTTTTCATCCAAGCTAGTCCTTAGACAAGGCTATCGCCTTCTATCATGCCAACTATTTAACATCCTAATGGAGATGATTATGCGAAAGGCCGCAGTAAACAGATTGATACCATCTTTAACAAAAGCCACATGCTGCACGAGTAGGATATCGATATAGATATCATTGGAAGGGGACTGCGGGATGTTACTGCGGTCTTTGCAAACATTGAGAAGCAGTCAGAAGTGGGACTGGTGATAAATGAGGAAAACGTATGCTATATGTTTCAACGTACAAAGTGTAAACTCGTTTGGGACTCTGCGTGAATGTTAGCAACTATAACATTGAAGTGGTAAATGATTTTGTCAACCTTGGCTCCGCCGTAAACAAAAATTATAATGTCCGTCAGGAAATCAAGAGATGAGCATTGACCGCAAACTGCTGCTACTATGTACTAAGAAAGCGATTTAATGACAAAGCCCTCCCTCGTCGAACAAAGGTCCAACTCTATCAGATGCTGATGCTACCTTTCTTGCTATAAGCTCAGTTATTATACAAGAAGGTCAATCTAGTCTGGGAGTCTTTGAGAGAAAAATATTTGGATCCATCATCGTTAACGGCGAGTATGGCGGTCGAATAAAGTATGAGCTGTATAACGACATCGATATTGTCAAGCGCGTTGAAATGAACCGGACACGTTGTAGGAATGGATGAAAATGTTCCAGTTTGAAAAGTCTATAGCAATAAACGCCATTGGCGGCGCAGGATGGGGCGACCAAAACTTCGTTGGATGGACCAGGTAAAAGAGCTGTTAACTAAGCTTAATGTTATGTACTGTTTACGGAGCTACAAACACCGAATCGGTTGGAATTCATTTCTAGATGCGGCTATAAATGGATTAATTTCCGCTGCTGCTGCCAACGAGGAAGAAGATGTCACAGCATGTAGGCTAATTACTTATAATGACTGTACACTACATCCGAAGTGGTGCTCAAGTAGTTCCATAATGAGTCCTTCCCCTTTGTATACCCCCACCCTATGGGTAGGAGGGTATATTTCATTTGATACTATCCAAATGTGTAACACATAGAAGGTGTCACTTAAGACACTAGATTTCTTTGAACCAAATTCGATTCATGACCTTTTTAAGTCGTTTGAGCCATGTCCATCTGTCTGTCTGTCTATCTGTCTGACTTTATGTCTGTCCGGCTGGTACGAACTATAACTTTTGAAAGACGCAACCAAATGTCTTGAAACTTTGCATGGGTTAATATTCCCCAAATCTACTTACGGTATTGCAAATGGGCTTCAAGGACACGCCCCTTCTGGCACCTCCCACACAAATATATCATCCCGCCCACTTTAGAAATCGAGTAATAACACAATAACAATACACACAACGTGATCGTGGACATATTCTGTATTTTGTTAAGCTTTAACAGGATTTAGTTTTTGAGAAAAAAATTGGAAGTCTAGCCAAGGCCTTCCGGCACCTCTCATATCCATCTGTTACCACCCATTTAGAAATCGATTAATATTATTAACACATACAACGCGATCGTGGACAAATTCTGTATTTAGTAAAGCTATAACAGTATAAAGTTATGGTACCTCCTGGTACCTCCTACACAAATGTACCACTCCGCCCACTTGAGAAATCGAGATATAATATAAATTTACTTGAAAATTTTATGTTTTATTGAGAGTGGGGGTAAATGTAAGTCGGGTTTCCCGACTGAAACTTTCTTTACTGGTTTTGCTGTGTTTCAATGAAATCGGTCAAGATGCTTATAGGTATGCTAAATTATTAGGCGATACTAAGTGGGTGAATTCGGTTGCTTGTTTGGGAGGTACCACAAGGATGTATGGCAAATTTAACGGTTTTCTGATGTTTCACGTACTGTTGCAAGATAACTTAAATTGGCGAATTCAAATGTCCTGCAGTTTTGCGTTTGAAATTTATAAGATCGTTTTATCCAAAATATGTAATTTTGTATAGGATGTACCAGAAGGGTTTTGGGCTATTCTGACTACGAGCACTCCCATAACTACATTTGTGTCAATCGTCATTAAGAGTCCTGAAATGAATTTGGCCTTAAGGTACTTGTGGCCCAACTCGTTTCCGTTAATGTATTACACTTTTTTTGCACCAGTTCCAATTCTACCGACTTCTTCTCAATACTTGATGAGGCCGCAGTACCATCCCGCATATCAAATGATATGTACCCGTATCCCTGGGGGTGACGGTATAAATATCCTTAAACGACACATTACGTATATGGCAGCATCGCACCTGGCAACATTCCAATTAAGCAGCCTGAAATATAACAACACGACGTAAGCGGTAAAAATACCAAAATATGTAATTTTGTATAGGATGTACCAGAAGGGTTTTGGGCTATTCTGACTACGAGCACTCCCATAACTACATTTGTGTCAATCGTCATTAATAGTCCTGAAATGAAATTGGTCTTAAGTTACTTGTGGCCCGACTCGTCTCCGTTAATGTATTACACTTTTTTTGCACCAGTCCCCATTCTACCGACTGCCTTTCAATACTTGAAGAGTCCGCAGTACTATCCCGCAATTCTCAGCAAATGATATCAAATGATAAGTACCCGTATCCCTACGGGTGAAGGTAAAAATATCCTTAAATGACACATTACGAGTATGGCTGCATCGTCCCTAGCAACATTCAAATTAAGCAACCTGAAATATAACAACACGACGTAAGCGGAAAAAATACCAATTGTTTCGACTTAGGTGTGTGTCGGGACTAAAACCCAGACAATTTGAATTAGTAATAATTTCTAAAATTTGGTTCATCCACAAATGGAACCATATAAATTACACCCATTGCAAATATTATATAGACTAAAATATTAAAAAAAAAGAGCGAAACAATTGCCCAAGAATATAACACAAGGCATGTAAGCCGCATAAAAAGTTCATCAGAAAGCTACTTTAACTACCAATCCTTAGGTTTGATTTCTTACACAATTAAATAATCAACATAAAGTCTCTCTGTATAAATTGTTTAAAAATTAGCTAAACCACCTAGCGGTTATAACTTTTTTTTAGTCAAAAAAACTTTTGCTGTTGTATTAGTTCCTAGTCTAACATCCCACAACAACAGTATAAAAAAACACAAGTCACTATACAACGTTACTCACTTCTCCCCATAGCTGTGTTGTTTAAACTATGCTATAGCCAATTAAGTAAATTAACTACTTGTTGCTTTTTAGTTCCTCATATTTCTATAAAGTTCAATGAACCTCTGAGTTGACGTCACTTTCAAAATACTTTTCCAAATGTAAACATTGCCAAAAATTTGCAAGTTCAATGATCTGTAGGTAAAATCTACCATCTGCCATAGCTGAGCACCTAATAAACTATTCCTTCATGATTTCCTTAAGTTCATATGCAAATGCGATGAGTGCATTCTGCTGCACCACAGACATTGCATTAACATATCAACATTGAACTTAACACTGCTACACACAAGTAACCATGATATTTTAGTGGCCCTGACATTGAGATTTTATTGTGCGATTTGATAATGAATGCACTTGAGTTACTCATTTCACTTTCGATTGTGATCTCTAGGAAACTGTATACAAATTTGTAACAGGTAAACAGAAGAAACGGAGCAGTTGCCATAGCATAGCTCATTTTATGTAAAGGTTGTAGGTATTTTTGTGGTTTTGTTTAAATGTTACTGTTATGAAAGAATCACGGTTTTCGCTGAATTCAAGTTAATTATGTTACGGGGTTTCGAATTCATGTTTATGGCTTAGCAACCAAGCCTTGGTCGAAAAGAGAAAATACAATAAAACTGGTTGTATTTCAATATACTTTTGGGGTATGTATTATGAAAATTTTCATTTTTGACTTTGTTGTAAACAAAAAGAGAAATCGTTTAGTGTGACCTTATTTTGGTTTTGTTATACAAAAGCAAAAAAAGGTGTAGCATTATGTTTCGTTATATATTGTTAGTGGTAGTGCATGGTTAAATTTAGATTTCTTGTATTTGGAACCAACTTTTATAGGTCGTATGTGATTCAACGCTGATAGATGTATATTCCGCATTATTGTTTACACTGTGTAACATAACTGAGTTTGTTTTTCAAAGGGTAGATGATTTCATTCCCAGTCAAAAAAAAGAGCTCTAAAAGAAGTCATAAACCTGTAAGAAAGTTTTACTGGGGAAACCCGACATACATATACCCTCACCTTCAGAAGTACAAACAATTTTTTAGTATATTCATATTATTACTCGATTTCTAAAGTGGGCGGAGTGGCACATTTGTATGGGAGGTAGCAGAATAGGCGTGGCTAGACTTCTAGTTTTTTTCAAAACTTTATCCTGATTAAGCTTTACTAAATACAGAATTTGGGCACGATCGCGTCTAAGGTGTATTGATATCATTAATACAACTCTAAAGTGGGCGAAATGGTACATTTGTATGGAAGGTACCAGAAAGGGGTGCATTTGTTCTGCAACACTTTATCCTGTTATAGCTTAACAAAATTCAGAATTTGGGCACGATCGTATCAAGTGTATTGATGTTACTGTTCGCTTTCTAAAGTGGGCGGTACAAAATGGGGCGTGGCTAGACCTCCACTTTACTAAATACAGAATTCGGGCGCGACAGCGTTGGGTGTATTGATATTATAACTCTATTTCTAAAGTGGGCAAACTAGACCATTTGTGTGGACGGTACCAGAAGGACCATGGCTAGACTTCCATTTGTTTTTGCAAAACTTTATCCTGATTTAGGTTTACTAAATACACGGGCACGATTGCATTCGGTGTATTGCTATTATTACTCCATCTCTAAAGTGGGCGGAATGCTACATTTGTATGGGAGGTACCAGAAGGGGCGTGGCTGGACTTCCAATTTTTCCTCTGAAAGTTTATCCTGTTATAACTTAATAAAATACAGAATTCGGGAACGATCGTTTCGGGTGTATTTTTATTACTTCTCGCTTTCTAAATTTGGAGAAATTGTATATTTGTATGGAAGGCACTAGAAGGGGCGTGGCGAGACTACCAATTGTCCTTATCCTGTTATAGCTTAACAAAATACAGAATTTGGGCATGATCGCGTTGGTTGTATTGTTATTATTACTCCATCTCTAAAGCGGCGAGGTACCAGAAGGGGTATGGCTAGACTTCCAATATGTTCTCAAAAATCTCATCCTGCTACAATTTAACAAAATAAAGAATTTCGGTATTCACCCAATGCGAGGGTTCATATTATTACTTGATTTCTAAAGTGGCGGAATGATACATTTGTATGGGAGGTTCCACATGGGGCGTGGCCATGTAGGCCATTTTCAATACCGTAAGTAGTTTTGGGAAAAAAAATTGGTTACGTATTTCGAAAGTTATCGTGCGTACCAGCCGGACAGATGGGCATGGCTCAAACGACTTAATCGTCATGAATAATGAAGACATGAATTAAATTTGGTTCAAAGAAATAAAGGGTCTAAAATGACTCCTTCTATATGTTACACTTTTGGGTCGTATCAAATGCTATATACCTTCCTATCCCTAGGGTGAGGGTATAAAAATACTTTATAGTGCGATAAAAGTACTTGTTGGTACATTAAAAGTACTTTTTGTACCACAAAAAGACTTTTTAGTAAATTAAAAGTATGTTGTGGTACAATAAAAGTACTCTTTACTACAAGAAAAGTCCTTGTTAGTACATTAAAAGTACTTGTTGGAGCAGTAAATTTTTTTAAGTAAAACTTTAATATAAAATTACTTTTTGGTATGATAAAATTTGTTGTTAATATAGTGAAGATACCTACCTGCTGGTTCAACCAAAGTATTTATTTTTACAACAAAAGTAGTTGTTGGTACAATCAAACCACTTGTTGCAACTTCGAAAAGTTCATGTTGGTACACTAAAAGTACTTGGTGTTAAAACTTATAGCTTGTACAATAAAAGTACTTGCTGACACAATAAGAGTAGATTTTGATACCAACAAATAACTTATTGATACAACAAAAGTAATTTTTGGTGCAACAACAAAAAAGTAAATTTGGTACCAAAAAGTACTTTTTCTGGGCAATAAAAAACTTAGTAAAGCAATAAAAGTGTAGCTCTTAAATATAAATGAATTTTTTTGTTTTAAAAAATTTTGTTTCAAACAAGAAAGTACTTTTTGTGCGTTTAATGTACTTTTTGGTACGACAAGCTTTCTTGTTGGTACAATCAAAGTAGTTTTTGTGACTAAAAAGATACTTTTTGTTACGATAAAATTTATTGCACACTTTGACAAAATGACATAAATTTAAGGAACTTGGGAATGGGAACATGTCCCTGTATACCAAAGTTTCCTAACACCCTCAAAAACTTGACTTACGGTTCAAAAACCGGTGTTTCGGATCCTTCCTCACTTATGAGCTTATAACTCAGTCAATTCTTAACAAAGTTGTGATTTCTTAACAGTTTGGGAAAGAAGAAACTTTGATCTTTCCAACGATATATACATTTGTATATAACTTGTCACATCTGTCTGTTTATGCCCCGAAATCGATTGATGATCATCTCGTTACTGACTCCGAGAGCATACTGAGGGTATTGAAATATCACTTCTGCAGCCTATTGATGTCTGAAAAGTAGGTTTCTGAAAAGTCTGTATCAATCCGAGACGATAACATCGAGATAAAGCCGCTGGCTCTGATGGTCTTCCAGCTGAATTGTTTAAGGTGGATAGGAATGAGCTTTTTGGAAGCATGCAACAGTTCATCGAAAATGTGTACATTCAGGACAGCATATCCGAGGACTAAAATTTTAGTGTGCTACGCACTATCTACAAAAAAAGGTGACCGTAGTGAGGGTAAGAACTACCGTTGATTGCGTATAAGGTTCTCTCTACCATATTGTGTGAACGTCTGAAGCCAATTGTAGAAAACCTGATTGGACCTTATCAGTGCGGCTTTAGACCAAGCAAATCCACGACGGATCAGATATTTACACTACGACAGATTCTGGAGAAACCCGATGAGAAGCAATTCGACACTTGCAACCCTTTTTTTCTATTACAAAGCTGAACTTGATAGACCCATCAGGCATCGACTATACGCAGCCATTTTTAGTTCAAAGATAATTCAAGGATAATAATTCCTACAAAGATAATTTGTCTCTGACGGTGTACCCTTACGAATACCAAATCCTCTGTTCGAATTGGCAAGGATCTATCTGTGCCATTCGAAACAACGAGAGGTCTTAGACAGGGTGATGGTTTGTCATGCATACTGTTCAACATAGTGATGGAGAAGGTTTTAAGGAAACCAGCGGTAAACATGTCTGCAACCGTATTTAATACGAGCCACATGGTACTCGCATATGCCGACGATACCGAAATTATCTGTCGGACGATGCGACTTTTCATCTGTGGAAAGGGAGTCAGCAAATATGGGTATGGCAGTGGATGAGGACAAGTCGCATTTAATAACATCATCGAACAAAGTGTCCATCCGCTGGAGACGTAGCATGAACGTTGAGTACTATTGTTTTGAAAAAGTGGATGAATTTTTCTACCTCGGATCCGCCATGAACAAAAAACAACAGTGTCAGGTTTACAATAAAACGAACATTGTCAGGTTTGCAATAAAATAATAGTGCTTGCCAACAGTTGTTTCATTGGGCTACGCGAGCACTTCATAAACACCACCTTACCTCGAACCACCAAAGTCCAACTGTACCAGGTACTAATACTACCGGTTCTGCAGTATGCCTCCTAATCTTGAGTGCTTACACAGGCAGATGCAGCTCATCTGGGGTTGTTTGAGAGACAAATACTTCTCGAAATATATGGACCCATTTGCGTAAATGGCGAGTTCAGGATTCGTATGAACCGTGAGCTGTACGAGTAATACCACGGCATTAATGTGGTTAAGCGAATCAAAGCGCAACGTTTACGCTGGCCCGGCCATTTTGTGAGGATGGATGAGGAAACTCAACGCTAAAGTTATTCTATCACGACCTCGAAGGATGGCGCATAAGAGGTAGACCTCGACTACTTTTGAATGACTGACTAGAGACGGTGGGCTCAATATCGAAGCGAATTTCCATTCGCTTTCCATTCTTTTATCATTTCGGCCTCTGACCTCGACAATAAATATATATGTTGTCGAGTGGCTTTTAAGGCTAATAATAATAATAAAAAAAATTTGGTCTAATGTGTTCTTATTCTTATTTGGCAGCACCAACAGAAATTCAAGCATCAGTAGCCGCACGTAGAAAAGAATTGCAAGCGCTTCGGTCTTTTGCGTACCGTAGATTGTTCGCCGCACCAAGTTTAGATAATAGTTCTTTCGCCTATTTCAAATAAGTTTTGGTTGCCCTCTCCTGAGACGTCTATAGAGTTTATTGTCGAAGATTTTTCAAATTGGAGCATTTTCATACATTCGTACAACGCATAGTGGCACCGCCCCATACATTTCTTGGAAAAAAATAGAAGGAGTTGTCGTACAGCAATAAAATTTTGCAGAAACACTTCTCTGGGCTAAATTAAGAAATTTTTAAAAAATCTTGGAAAACCGCCTACTGGCACACCCACCTCCCATATAACTGCACTTGCCAAAATTTGTTTTTTTGGACCTAGGCACTTGAAATTCTTGACAGTTCTTAGTTAAGTTCTCCTTATGAAAAAAAGTAAACATATTGGGGATGCCACGCCTACTTTAGATTTTACGCCCATTGAAAGTTGTAGATTTTAGGTGTTTTTCTTCCCTGTCTAGAATCATATGAAAATCTATATATATAAAAATGGTGGCAAAAATGTATAGTAATTCATCAATTGAGAACGGCTGGGCCGATTTTGCTCAATCTTTTTTTCAGTTGTTCGTTATTGCTAGAAGAAGGGAAAATCTTCCGGAAAAGTCGGAAAATTGGAAAAATCGAAAATTGCCTTTATGTATGAAATTTTGTGTGCAATTGTTACAGAATGGCTTTTCGAATAGAAAAATGGAAAATTTTAGTTAAAAAATACGGAAAATTCCGGAAAAATTAAAAAAGTTTGAATTTGGTTTTTCAACGAAATTCTGCATTTTATAGTACGATTTAATAAATTTGGGCGATTGAAAAATTTCGGATAATTATTCCAAAATGTCTTTTCGAATGGAAAATAGAAAAATTTTTGTTGGAAAGCTCGAAAAATTCCGAAAAAACTAGGATTTTTCGACAAAATTTTGCACTGTATCGCTTGATTTAATGATTTCTTTCGACGTAAAGGTTGTCAATTTGGTATGATGCTTGGAAATTTAGGATTAAGATTAAACACGAAATGATAGAACAATATTAAAACCTTCTGCATGAGAATAATGCATTGTTCTAAGCGTCGGGATGGTAGACAACTGAGGCATGACTCATCGGTCATTTGATGCACTTCAATATCCGTTGATGTTCTGTCGTGGAGAGGATGCCTATCACCTCAATTTAAAAATGGTCAATAGAACAAACGGTTTGTTTACAAGTCATCACTTCTTTTCCATTCTCCATTTAAGTTTGAATTTAGAATTTAAAAAAAAACTTCTGATCGAAGAGATGTGCGTGCTCATGTGCGGCAGTCTACTGTCAAATTGGAATACCAGCGTCAAATCTTTCGATGCACGATGCATTCAATCGCGAATTGCAACGAGATCAAGCATTGATCGAGATGGGCTGACTGAAAGAGTCCGAAAAAATGTGCGGTCATTGAATGCAGAGCAAAACGTGCATCGAAATTGTTGCGAGAATGCAAAATCATCATTTGGGATGAATGCACGATGGCACATAAACGAGTTTTGGAGGCAGTTGACCGAACGGTTTAGGATTGACGAGGTGATTCGAGATGATTTGGTGTGGCTATAATATTTTCGTCAAACGCTTATGAAATTAACGCATGCCTGAAATCGTCATCTTTGTGTTACTGAATTTCCAAGGCAGCTACTGGCCAAATTCCTATTGATGTTTCAACTGGATTGATGACGTTCCCGGCAAATTTTGTCGAGTTTACATCGGCAAAGAAGGAACTCATCACCAAAGATTGGATAAGTGAAAGGGCCATACTAGCAGCGAAGAATAAGGTCATCGATAGCATGAATGTTATTATTCAAAGTCGAATCGATGGAGAACTGCATTCATACAAATCCGTTGACAGTGTGACCAACGAGAATGAAGCGACCAACTATCCGACAGAATTTTTAAATTTTTTAGATTAGTCAGGAACTCCGCCGCATAATTTACAGCTGACGTTGGGATCGATCATAAGCATGTTGCGGAATCTTAATCATCTTAAATTGTGCAACGGTATGTGTTTGTCGGTCAAGAAATGATCATCAAAGTGATTAAAGTGACGTTCATCAGGGGCAAATTCAAAGGAGAGGAAACCCTTATCCACGAATGCCAATTATTCTAACCATTCTATTGGCTTTTGCGATGACAATCAATAAATCGCGAAACCCATCAATGAAAGTGTGTGGGATCAATCTCAAATTTCTCTGCATTTCACAAGATCAGCCGAACGTTGTCTGTTCGCCTATTGGCAAACCGTCTTCATTGTTTGTCTTTACGCGGGAAAACAAATCGATAGCATTGTAAATCAGATCGCTAATTTGTTAAACTCAAATAAATCACATTAAAACTTGAACTAACTGTGTTTTACTATACCCCTGGAGCTTATATGAATGCGTTACCTTAGGATCGAGACGAAGTTTACCGCGTCCGAAGTTGTATGGCAGAACAACGTTTGCCGGGTCAGCTAGTTTCATATAAATTAAAAAATGTTAATTTTTATTCTAAAGTTAAACATGTGTTGTCTTCATACAAAACAAGATAATATCCCCAACAACCCTCCGCGAAAGATATTAGGCTTTAAATACACCGAAAATATCGCACAAATACATGCATTAAAATCGATGTTACTAAGAGGGACGGTGTTTGGCGGTTATTTTTTTTTCTTAATTGAATAAAGTTTTTTTCCATAAAAAAGTGAAAAGTTGATATTTTTTAGTATAATTTTTGATAAATTATAATAATTAGTTTACTTTTCCAATTTCAATAATTTTTTTTTAATAAAAGAGTAAGTACTTTATTTTCACTAAAAAATAAAACAAAAGCCATAGCTATAAACTTACACACACAAAAAATTCTTTATTTGGACAATAATTTTAATCAAATTTCATTTAATAAATTTCCGTTGACTTCTGTTCATAAAAAACCTTTTCATAAAAAACCTTGTTGAATTTTTCTTATCCAAATACTTCTTTACAAAACCGTATCATTAAAATTGTAATATTGGAAAGTTGAAAACCCCTATTTTTTCCGCCGAAATGCCACTGTGCAACGTGTCAAAGAGAGCGAGTTCAGTCAATGAGAACGCGCTTCATTATGTCGATCTCATTATATAAATGACACAGCTTATGGTTCGTTCGACGACGCTAACAGTTTTGGGAAGTATTTTTCTCTCAATGACTCCCAGAATAGATTAGTCCTCTTCTAACAATATACCAATATCCCAGCAAAAAATTTTCTGCAATTTGGAAGCAGTAGATATATTGCTTCCATACGGGATGCACTACTTTTATGCGCTGCCTTTTAACGCAGAACATTGCGCATTTTTTCCTTAACTAGATAAGGGAGGGAAATGAATACTCACTTACCTGATAGCTGAAATGTACGCAGATATTTAAGGCAGTTATGAAAAGTTTTCTATCAACAATGAAACAGAAACGATATTTGAATGCAGTAATAAGTGCTGATTGTGGTGCAATCACGTAAGCGAGCTTTGTTCTACTGCAATCCATCTCGCTTACTAAGTTGCAATGATGTATATCAGCATTGTTTTTGTTTTTTTCAACGATCTGTACCGATATTACACGACTAGAAAGTATTATTTACGACGAAGAGTTGCGAAATACAAAAACCCAATCAGTTTGTTTTTAGTCATAATAGTGAGCGGGTGTACTCACGCAAGTTTGTTATATTAAGAAATAACTGTAAATTAATTAACTGTTTATTAATTTTTTTAAGTTAATTGCTGAATTGCTAGATACTTAAGATTGCTTCCATGTTTTTCCAACCTAATATCATGTAAGCTTTCTTATTATTAGCAGACTTTTTTTTAGGTATAATTGACGTGTGTGCTCCTTGCTGAATAAGCACTATTTGCGCTGCAAATACGAAAGCAGCTTTACAACAACATGATTTCATTACATTTCAGTTGCAATTATTTCACACCATTCAGGTTGCTATTATCAAAGCGCAGTTTTGGATACATAAATCATGCGCATTTAAGTGGGACATTTCTTTACAAAATCATAAATGAATACAGCGCTATGGTAAGCGCTAACCCCTTCGGCCTTCCTTTACTTAATTGCAGAATAGTAAGCAGGTTTTTTGCTGGGATACTGCACTGTAGAGCAAGGCAGTTACGACCAGTGTCTGGTAAAGTTAGATCATAGTTCGACGAGAGAGGGCTTTGTCATTAAATCGCTTGCTTAGTGCTCGATGGTGGACAACCTACTTCGTCGCCGATGACTAGCGTGATCTCGTCACTTATGCTACCTTCAGGAACGACCAGAGAACGAAAGTGTTCCCTCCATATTTGCAGCACACTCTGCGTACCCGTGACCAGGCGTTTCGTCTTCCTCCTCTTCCCATTATATCGTTTCGTCACAGCAGGCGATATCATCGGCTGGGTATGTATAGTCATAATATGTAATTGGGCTTGGTTAAATACTATAGCTGAGGTGTAAAAAATTTCGGCATGTATCGTCTGGTATATAAAAAACAACAACAATTAAAATATATGTGTTACTTCGCAGTTTGTTCGATTTTTTTTGTATAGACGTAGTAAAAAAAATGCAGAATCCCATAACAAAATGATTAACTCTTGAGTAAGGTTAGGTTAGGTTATTATGGCTGTCTGAAAATCAGACTAATTTAGAGTCCATTGTGATACCACGGAAACCAGCAGAGATCCCTAATTGCACCCAATAAACTATTCGCCTTTAAAAGCTCAAAAGTCAACCAATTACAACATAGTGCAGATCACCTAGGTCCCTAATAAATAAGGTCGCAATATTGAACACCGCCTGTTAGTAAGGACTGGTCATGTGCAGAGAATGGCGAAGTTCCCTAAACATCGTCCAGATCACCAGGGTCACAAAAGAAATAAGATCCTAGTATTGACCTTCATATGTTCTCAAGCGCAGTGCAGGTGTAGAGAAGGTGTTTTATGGACTCCTCTGACTCTTCGTCCCCACAATTTTTGCAAAAATCACTAGTCGCTACCTTCAGTCTCATTGAGAGCCTTATAATTAGACAGTGTAACATCATGACTAAATCAAATCACACTAACATAGACTGGAGAAACTTTAGGGACATTGATATATCCAAAAACATAACTATTAACTGCATTCATTGCTTATGGAATTCCTATTTTATTATGTGTTACTGATGCATAAGATTTTATAATTTTCTTCACGTCATACTGATTCTGCAATAGCAATATAATATCATTTTGCTTAAGACTTCTTTCAACTGATCTCGAACTTTATTAAAAACAAAAATCTTTATTTAAATTATTGTTTCAAATTTAGGCCCGAATGGTCGTTTGAGAAATTCTTACTATTCTAGACAACAGAAGGCATATGATCAAATATGTGTTTATATTCTTTCTATTACTGTTGACATTGGTGTATCATGTATTTACCATCCTAGCCAATTTAATAGATGCATTACATATATGAAAACCAACATAACATTACATTCCATTAAACTTTATTACTTGATACAGTAAAATTAAAGTAACCAAACAATAATTCCTGTGCGAGCAATAACATTAATCTTCCCCCCGTTAAACAACCAGTAAGTGTTACCTCCCCCATTGCAAGATTTCCTATCAGCCGTTTACCACTTTTCCGTTTATCATCTTCTTTCTCATTAACCACAACAGCTACAGCAGCAGTAGCACAACCAATGATTCTTCCCAATTACAAAGCAAATAATTTTTATGCAAGTTAAGCATTTCAAATTACAGCAATATAATTGGGGTGAAGCAAATAACCAAAACATATAACAATCGTCAAGTGAGTAGACTGAGTGAGTGAGTGGATGATTTTTTATTTGAACATCACCATGCCAAAGATGAAAAAGGGGTAACAAGATATTAAACAATAAATGAAATACAAAATTCTGCGAAGTATACTTTTAGGGATTAAAATAAATAATCTTATAGCTGCCGCACACTACTTCTACTACTACTACGCTGTTGATTTGTATATGTTGTGTCTCAGTGAAATATTACATAAATATCTTGCAGCTATAGAAAGTTTTCGATTATCCCTTTTTTTCTCATTTGTGATTTTGTTTTAAAGGAGTTCTTTTAATTTGGTAAACTTTGTCTTTGTATTTACACAACTTTATCCCGTGTCCATGTTTCGTAACGTTTTGTTGGTTGGTTGGTTAGTTGCTTGCCTGCTTTGTTTCTTTTTTGTTTCAAATTTGTTCATCTTCACTTTGTGCTTCATCAACACAAATACTATTGCCGAATTTTTAATTGGTATTTTGATATGGTTTAGCCAAAGTTTGAAAATGTTTTTTTTTTGTTTTGCGATTTACTCTTAGTACTCGTTGTCTTCCATTGAAAAGAGTTTAGAGTTTTGTTTCACTTTGGTGGGTTAGAGTCGGTGAAATGGGATGTTATTGCGGAGGTTGGACGTTAGCGTAGAATATATGAATGATATGTATGATGAATGCAAGTTGTTGAAAATATTTATATGATCAAAAGCTAATTGGCAATTGATGATGCATCCCTTTGGGACTTTTGTATACATTGCCTTCAAAGATTTTCAATAATACTACAGATTTGATGGCCGTTTCTTTGTGATGTAGTTTAGATTAATTTACGAAAAATTATATGTGTAAAAATATTAACATTCTCGACATATTCACGTAGATTATATGCTCACAACATGTCCAAGCCAGCGGTTTCGTTCAATTTGGAGGGCCTTTTCAACGTCGGTGCTGTTGTACTGCTTTTAGTTCATACGATGATGGTATTTTTCGTTAACGACAATGAGCTTAAATATTTTTCTCACTATTTTGGTTTCGAAAACTGCCAGAACGTTATGATCCGCTTGTGTCATTACCAGGGCAACCGGAAATATGGCCTAAAAATCGTGTTTTATGCGCATAAAATATGACCTGAAAAATGGCAAAATATGACCTTAAAATCAACAAAAACATGCTCTAAAAAATTAAAATCACACAATTTTTCTCATATGAATTAGAAATAATTTTATTTAAAGTAAAAAACCAGCTTAAAAATTATAAAAAAAAATCAATATTATTTGAAATTCAGACTTTGTAAGTATTTTTGGTAAATTTACATACACAAATGTTGAGTAAGTAAAATAAAATATAAATAAATATTTAAGTATTATTATTTAAGGAACAATTAAAAAAATATCACATGAATTTATTTAACATTAAAGTAACAAAAATCTTAAACCATGTTTCCTAAGTATCACGGTGTTTTTGTATGCTGAGCATCTTTTTTGAGATTGTTGTTGCAATAAACTACAAAATATTGAGATAAATGATCGAACAAAAAATTTTGTCTATTACAACGTAAAATGTTTTTGTACATTGAGAATGATCTTTCGACATCTTTCGATGCAACTAGAGAGAATTTAAGGGACAGTATATCCTTTACTTCGTATTTTGATGTTAATGTTGGCGCAGATCCACACAATTATTAACAAAAACTTTTCACTACTTCCAAGCCAACGTTTTGGGATACAATTTGATAAAAAAAAATTTTTGACTATTTGTTTATCGACGAATGCGAACATCACTGTTTGAGAAGCTCTTACTAGACATGCCGATTGACTCGACACTAATACTGCGAAGTTGCTGTCGACAACATTCGAGGGGAGCCGACAATGATAGAAAATTTTTCTTTTTTTTTAAGATGACAGGAGCCAGGAGTTGAACCTGTGATCTCCCCCATGTTAGTCGCGTGTTTTTTTTTTCGTTGTATACATTTTTTAAATGTTTAGTTCGAAGAACTTTTTAGGATGGCATATGGTAGTCCGTGTATTATTCAAATAGTGTTCTTATATTTTGATTTATCATTTTGTAAAGTAGAATGTCAGCAGACACAAAACCTCGGCACAGTTTTTCTTGAAAATCATTTTCTTTTGAGAGTCTACCGGAACATTAACGTGTAGTAGATTTGGCTGTTACATTTAAAAAAAAAACCAAAGTTGCAAAGACACTTGTTTTTATGAACAAAAAAATAATGTGAAAAACATAAAATATGCTTAAAAACGGATATTTTTGAAAAAATATGACCTAAAGCATATAAATTATGCTTTAAAAAAAGGAGAGTTTTTTAAAATTATGCTCCTAAAACAAAAATTTGCCGAAATATGACTTTATGGGTAAAATATGCCAAAATATGCTCTAACAAATAGGTCTCAAAACACCTGTAGGACCATGAAACATGTAAATACATTACCCATTTGTTAATATCTCATTGTAAAAAAAACATGCTGTAGCATATTTCCGGTTGCCCTGGTCATTACCAATGATTTTGCACTGTAAAACAAGTAAGATAGGGTCAGTGTCTGGTAAAGTTCGATATTTGATCCTTGGGAGATGGTTTTCTCATTAAAACGCTTACTAAGCGCTTCGTTTTAGAGTTTTGCTATCAATTCCTATTACCACTACAAAGGTTTTGCACTGTAAAACAAGTAAGGTAGGGTCAGTGTCTGGTAAAGTTCGATATTTGATCCTTGGGAGCTGGTTTTCTCATTAAAACGCTTACTAAGCGCTTCGTTTTAGAGTTTTGCTGTCAATTCCTATTACCACTACTCAGATGAAAAAAAAAACATTTTCCCTTTACATTCAATGAAAAAGAATGGTAGACGTTTGAATGGTAAACACTCTTCTATTTGAAGAACCTATCATTGTTTTTCAAATAACCCATAGACTTGAGACTTGATTCAAAATAGTCAGTCTGTGCATGAATGATATAAAAGCAACGCCTCCCACGCATGTATCGCATTCAATACAAAAACAGAAACAAATACACACAGAGAAACAATATTCAACAATTGTTAGAAGAGCATGAGTGCCCAACATTTCTACTATGCACAAATCGGCAACCCTGACACTGTTTCTTCGATCGCACACAAGAACACGATATTGTTGTGTGCGGTCGTGCGTTCTTTTATGCCTACCACTGTTGATGAGACACACAACAGCGACTATAGTTTAACGACGAATTTAAACGTCAGCTTTTTAAGCTGCCATTACAAGATATGCCGATTGACTTGACTTATATGAAGGTGCTGTCGAAAAAATCGAAGGGTCCGCGACTATTGAAAGGAATTGAACATTGCGACTATCACACCTTGACGGTGGAAACAACATCATCTAGTACTTCAAAGTTATAGTTTTCAACGATCTGGCAAAGTTTCAACCGAATAAACTCATTATTTGTTGAAACAAGTGACTCGGTGTTGTCCTCACTTATCATCAGACCCACTCTTACTGAATGCTTCCGAATGATTGAGTAGACCGCAGTAACATCCCGCAATTCTTAGCCAAGAATATCAATATCATTTGTGTATACGAGAATCATGAAACATTCAATAATGATGGCACCAGTAGTGTTTACTGCAGTTTTCTGTATAATTAATATGTCTCTTAGGATATTAAACCGTTGGCATAACAGACGGGACCGGCCGTGGCATAGTGGTTAGAACACGCGACTACCATGCGGGAGATCGCAGGTTCAAACCTGGCTCCAGTCATCTTAAAAAAAACAAAAAAAAGAAATAAAATTTTCTTTCATTGTCGGCTCCCCTCGAATGTTGTTGACAGCAACTTCGCAGTATTAAGCGTCGATTCAATCGTCGTGTCAAGTAAGAGCTTCTCAAACAGTGACGTTCGCATTCGTCGATAAACAAGTAGGTGCCGTTAGTTGTGAATCTAAAAACAGAAAGCGTGTTAATTCACAACAACGCGAGAAGCTATCCCATACCTCATTCATGGGGTGCATAGGGAAATTAAGTTTTTTTTTTATAACAGACTATCACCCTGTCTAAAGTCTTGCTTTGCAACCAATGGCTCTGGCAGATTTTTTCTTATCTTCAATACCGCAAATGTGTATCAGCTTCACAGGGGTATCAAACTTAGCCGTGGATTTTCGCCAGTATTTGTCGTAAGATAAACATCTGGGCTAGCGTGCCACACAGATAAAGTCCACTTAGGTTCGTTGATATGGGTTTAAGTCTTTCAAATAACATATTCGACCGGACTTTAAATGGAATTCGTAAAGGCTGACCTGGTTATGGCGTGGTTTTGGACAATCTTCCCCGTCGTTAATCCATTGGCATTATTTTGTGACTAGTGCTGCTTTCGGTCAGAGTACACAATATGTTACCATCATATCTGCAGCACACTCTACGTGTCTGTGACTAAAATCCATCTCCGTTCTTAAAGCTGGGTATCCTTGTTCCAAAACTTTTACATTTCACCTTTTGGTTCAACTTTCGGTTTTGGCTGTGCTTAATCTTATATCTTAATCTTGCTTAATCTTGCAATTCGTTACGATCATTTAGGGCATGAGTCATCTGATGTGAAACTTAGCTACGATTAAGTGATGATCCGACCTTATATTTGTAATACATGCCTTCCATAGATTACCACGTGATCAATTTAGTTTCTTATCATTTTGACATCCACGTTGCCTTGTGTATGTCTTTGTGTGGAAACCTGGTTCCACTTCTTACCATGTTGCTTGCCGACGCGAAAGTTACCAGTCTGTATCTGAGTTATCGGAGGTATTGCTGTGCCAAATGCATTTTCAAAATGCTGAACCAATTGTATATTCCTATTATAACAGTAATATCTCCCAGAATAATTTTAATGTCATGGCCATGGCAGCAGACTTATGTTTTCTCTAGACGCTCAGTGAATTCATTTGTAGTGTCCTCGTCTTTGTCTTCCGTCCGGATGTGTATACATATCGATGTTGTGGGAACATATTTGGATTTATCGTGGTCGATTTTGCTCAGTGGTTAACTTTAAATGACCTTGGGCTACTGCTTATAAATTAGGCCATCCCACTCTAGATTGGGACACTCGGTAAATCCATAAAAATAGTTGATTTGGTTAACTCATGTTTTGAATTGTATCCGAAGATAATCTGATCCTTGCACCATACGGTCAGACAAAATTGTAAAGGGTATATCTTAGACGTGAGTAATTCCATGTGAAGCGATCGCAATTTTTTGAAAATGAGGTATACATGAGGTATACAAAATCATTTGGAGGGGAATTTATTCCAAGAATATGCCACAAGACGCTATACAGCGCGAGATCTCTTTGTTAAGCCAACTTTTGGTAGAAGTATCTTAAGAAAACGACCTATGAATTGGATTTGATAACTAAGTTCTAAGGTGAATGGGACTTTGCTCAGAGGTGGAAACTTACTGATTTTTACTCACTTTGGAGTGACCATAAGCGATTCCTTTGTGGCACTGTCCAGGCAGCTAACTACCTCCAGTCTTAGACCAAGTATTCCCCGGGCAATGACGACTTTAAAGCAACTGCTTAGAAGTAAGCTAGAGTTAGAAGGCGAAATGTTGAGTAACCTAATCGGCATCCTACCACCGATGCGTCTTAGGAAGTAGGTAACAGAAGTTACTGAAGCTCAACACAGGCTCTCTTAGCGGCTTTGTCAGCCCCAAGAAACTAGGATCGGGCGCGGTGGCCTAAGCCACTCTCCTTAAACAAAATTATTATGCAAACACGAAGAAAAGAATAAACAACAACACCCGCAAACGATATAAGGACCATGATTTAAGGATATGCACCTGGAGGGAAATGCAAATATGGAGGGAACACTTTCAATCTCTTCTCGTTCCCGAAGGCAGCATAAGTGACGATATCGCACCAATCATCGACGATGGAGTAGACTGTCCACCACCGAGCCAAAACGAGATCAGCACGGCAATTGCGCGGCTTAAAAATAATAAAGCTGCGGCGATGACCTGGTAACATGCATGCAATAGCTCATAAACACGATTTGGCTCAGGGAGTGCATGCCCGATGATTGGAATCTGAGTGTCCTATGTCCCGTGCTTAAGAAAGGCGATCCTAGTGTGTGTACCAACTATCGCGGGATTAGCCTTTTACCCATCGCATACAAGGTCCTGTGTAGTGTGTTATGTGAAAGACTAAAGCCCCTTCTGGCGAACATGATTGGACCTTATCAGTGTGGCTTTAGACTTGGTAAATTTACCACCGACCAGATATTCACGCTACGACAAATCCAGGAAAAGACCCAAGAAATGTAGATCGACACCTACCATCTGCTCATCGATTACAAAGCTGCATTCGACAGTCCGATACGACATAAATTGTTGAATGCTATGGCTGAGTTTGGTATCCCCGCGAAGCTAATTTGACTCTGCGGATGGCACTGACTGATACGAAGTCTTCAGTGAAAATTGGCAAAAATCTGTCAGAGCTATTTTCTACCAAGCGAGGCTTTAGACAGGGCGATAGTCTGGCCTGCGATCTCTTTAACATCGTAATGGAGATGATCATGCGGAAAGCAGCAGTAAACAAGAATGGAACCATATTTAACAAAAGCCACATTTTGTTCGCGTATGCTGATGATGCAGATATTATTGGACGTGGATTGCGAGATGTTACTGCGGCTTTTTCGAACATTGAAAAACAGTCGGCTGAAGTGGGTCTGGTGATAAACGAGGACAAAACCAAGTTATTTGTTTTAATGAACAAAAGGTCCAGTCGTCTGGGACGCTGCGTGAACGTTGACAACTATAACTTTGAAGTGGTAGAAAATTTTGTCTACCTTGGCTGCGCCATAAACAAAAATAAATAATAAATAATTGATCGCAAACCGCTGCTACTATGCGCTGAGCAAGCGATTTAACGACAAAGTGATCTCTCGATGGGACCGGCCGTTGCGACTACCATGCGGGAGATCGCAGGTTCAAACCTGGCTCCGGTCATCTTAAAAGAAAAAATAAATAAAATTTTCTTTCATTGTCGGCTCCCCTCGAATGTTGTTGACAGCAACTTCGCAGTATTAAGCGTCGATTCAATCGTCGTGTCTAGTAAGAGCTTCTCAAACAGTGACGTTCGCATTCGTCGATAAACAAGTAGGTGCCGTTAGTTGTGAATCTAAAAATAGAAAGCGTGTTAATTCACAACAACGCGAGAAGCTATCCCATACCTCATTCATGGGGTGCAAAGGGAAATTAAGTTTTTTTTAAGATCTCTCGAAGAAGAAAGATTCAGCTCTACCAGACTCTGATCGTACCTGTCTTGCTCTACAGCGCAGAATCCTAGGTAATGACACAAGCGGATCAATCTATTCTGGGAGTCTTCGAGAGAAAAATACTCCGGAAAATATTTGGACCCATCATCGTGAACGGCGAGTACCGTCTCGAATAAATCATGAGCTGTATGAGCTATACAACAACATTGACGTTGTTTGACGCATTACGGTGCAGCGGTTGCGTTGGCTAGGTCATATTGTAGGCATGGACGAAAATGCTCCAACTCGAAGAGTCTTCGACAATGAACTCGATGGGCGGCGCAGAAGAGGGCGACCACAACTCCATTGGAAAGCCCAGGTTACTGATAACCTTACAGAACTTTGTGTGACTAACTGGTGAAGAAGCGCAGAAGACCGAGGCGCTTATAATATGCGTACGGTATATAATCCAATGGGATTGCAAGTAAGTAAGTATTGATGAAAAAGACCAAGTAGAGTGGCGTTCATAAGGCGCAATCGCAGATGTCATATGCGAGAAGTTATTTGGCATTACCGTTGTAATACCATTGAAATTCTGCCAACAATTATTCCTTCTTCACGTGGTCAACGTCGCTGTTAAGCTATTTCGTTACTCTGATAAAGTCATGGATGTTATGCAGATCGCCGGCTGATAGACAGGTGTCTGGTGATCAAACTTCTTATATCTTAGATCACCAATAGCAGAGCGGTAGCATAAAATTTTCTCTTGCCGCCTCTTCTTCTTCTTCTTCATTGCAGGTTCTATACAAATGCTTGTTTAAAAGATTAAACCTCTTAGGGAGTTATGATATGTGTGATTAAAACAAATCGCACATCGTTGGTCACGCTTACTAAAAGGCTAAGTGGAGCACTATGTGTACGACATCAATATTCATTTTTTGTTCATATTTGTCATAAAACTCCACAAATAAACTGTAGTGATAAGTGCATTTTGTTAAAGTTTGTACTCGAAACACCACCACCTATTCAACTTAGTGTGACGTCACCACTGCTGATCAGTTTAATTTGTAAAAACAACTGACGATAATGTTATTTTAAAGATTCATTCTTACAACAACACTTTATTTTATCGATTTAATTTTCTTTGTTATTCCACAATAACACCATTTATAGTCTGTCTTAATACCAGACACCCCTACCCACTGCAAATTATATAAAAGCTTCATTTAAAACTTAAAGTCTCAAGTGTTCATCATACCAGACATTTATTTTAAATCAGCTAATTTCCTCTAGCATACCTTTTTGTTTATTGCAAAGGCAGTTCAATCTATTTTTTAAGAAAACAAAATGAAAACAAATATTTTCCTTTTAGATAACCTTGATTTAGTGTAAGAGCCATCTCAATTGAGATGTACAGCCAGGAACATACACAGCCACACACACACTCACTCATTTACTGACATACACGAGCTAGTCTACCAAGAAGCGTTGATGATGATGTCCTTGTTTTTAGTTTCAGTTGCCATCACAATGTTAATGCATAAGAAGTCCTATCGAGTCGTCTTGGTATGTTTGCAATTTGGAGAATTGTATTGTATTGGGAATGCTGTATTTTTTTATCTTTGTGTCTATTAACCAATTGGTTGTTTATTTACTTTTGTTTTTTTGCTTTGTTATTTTCCTTACAGGACAAAGGCATCCTAGATAACAGCACTTGATATAATTTGTACCGATTCAAGTGGAATTTGTTATTTCCAGCCTTAACTTTTTGGTACATTTTCAATTTTCGTTGTGTTATCTCCTTTCTCCGGTGTTTTTTTTTCCTGTGCTACAAAAGCTACAAATCATTTTTATGGTTTAAGATTTAAGTTTATCAAGTTTTGAGGGCATTTCGTTTTCGTTTTCTTGCAATTGTTTACTTTTTCCAAACACTCCATCCAATTCGTAGCAATTTTTATGTGTTCACATGTGGGTTGGGCAGAGGGGGCTAAAGCAAAGCGTAGAAAATACCCAGATAAAACGTGGTTAGAGTAGAAGAAATAACCTAAACGAAAACAGACTTTAGTTAATAGAAATGTCAATCAATTGGGTAAATATTTTCACAATTTCATTTCCTTTACAGGTTTTTGTAACAGTACAACACACACACAAACAATTTGGGGGGAACCCCACTCAGCACTCAGAGCGAGCCAAAGAACATTTTGGAATCATGGGATCAAAGTGAAATGTAGAGAAATTAGAAAACGAATTCGTGGAACGGAAAAGGTAGGCGTAAAGCATAATACAATGAAAGGAAAATTGCTATTTCACTTGAGGAAAAGAAAAACAAATGGAAACATATCGATTCTGTTGTTGTTGCAGAATGACATCCACGAAATGTTTACTAAAGCTTAACTAACAAACAAATTAGGCCTAAGGGTTTTAATGATTTCGTGTGCGGCGAGAGGTGGGAAATGTTACAGCATATGCTGAGCTTTAGGTAATATTTATCAAATATTGTTCCTTTAATTACTATCCAATATATGTATAGCCTGGGGTGTTAAGTTGGGTTATTGGATATATATATTAAGGGAGAATTGGTCCAAAAGGGGGATGTCATCTGTTTGTTGGGTAAATATGAATAACTTAACTATTTGTGGCTAAAAACTTCTTAAAACTTGAGCAATAGTGAAAAATTGCAAAAAGTTTGCGATGGCAAAAACGGACAGATATGAAGTTTTCTGTCTAAATTTACATATAAAAAAGAGTGTGTGTTTGTTTGCATGTTTGCATTTTTTTGTACCGTATAGACTCGAGAACGGTTGGACAGATCTTTTTAAAATTTTCACAGAATGTAGCTGTGTGTTCGGTGGTGAAAATAGACTACTTGAATTTTTAAAATATCAAGTGGGCGTGGTCCCGTCCTTTGGACCTTATTTTTTAACGGGCAATATGTGGACGTCTGTGGGACCGGCCTTGGCATAGAGGTTAGAACACGCGACTACCATGCGTGAAATCCCGGGTTCGATTCCCGCCTCCAGTCATCTACATTTTTCTTTCATTGCCGGCCCTCTCGATATTGTCGACAGCAACGTCGCAGTATAGTGTCGAGTCAATCGGCATGTCTAGTAAAAGCTTCGCAAACAGTGAGAGTAGGTGCCGTTAGTTGTTAATCTAACAATAGAATGCGTGTTAATTTACAACAACGCGAGAAGCTATCTTATACCTCAGTCATGGGGTGTAAAGGGAAATTAAGTTTTTATGTGGAGGGCTGTTTCACCAAACGCCTTGAAATTTGTGTGGTTGCATTTGGCTACAAGATTCTTGACCCAACAAAAAATTAGCTGGATCGGATCAGTGGGTGTGGCATAAAACTTGTAAGTTTAAACGGCTGTATCTTATGAACTATCAGAGGTATGAAGATGATATTTCCGAAATATGCCGTTCATACTGTTCGATTTGCAGCCATGGTGAAAGTGGGCGGTGACAACCCCCCTTATTTATTGTTACGAAAAGTTCATTCCTTTGTAGATAACAAGGTGAGTGCCAAAGATTCCTAGTTGCTGTTGTTTTTAACTTTTAACCACAATTTCCCTCTAAGAGATGGCGCCAGCTTCTTTATTGATATATTTTGAAGATGCTGATAAATCTTCTCCTTTTGTCCTTGGTTCTTGCGCAATCTAGATTTTTTGTAGTGGAAGCATCTAGGATGAGTTTTGTTGGCTGGAGAACTCGAAAGCATTTGAAAAGTAATTTTTCATCGATGGTACAAAGATAACATTTCGTATATATGTTGTTCATACTGTTCGAATTGCAGCCATGGTGAAAGTGGGCGGTGATACGCTCCCTTTTCAAAAATCGCTTTAACGTCCTGATTGTTACGAAAATGTCATTCCTTTGTAGATAACAAGGTGTGTGCCAAAGATTCCTAGTTGCTGTTGTTTTTAACTTTTAACCACAATTTCCCTCCAAGAGATGGCGCCAGCTTCTTTTATTGATATATGTTTAAGATGCTGATAAATCTTTTCCTTTTGTCCTTGGTCCTTGCGCAATCTAGATTTTTTGTAGTGGAAGCATCTAGGATGAGTTTTGTTGGCTGGAGAATTCGAAAGCATTTGTAAAGTAATTTTTCATCGACGTTGATGCCAGTTCCTCGGCCGGGAATCGAACCCGGCACCTTCGGATTGCAAATCGAGTGGATTATTTGTTCGTTGAAGCCAATAACTTCGTTTTGTCCTTGTTCACCATTAGACCCATTTCCCATTCCCCGTATACTTGAGAAGCCTGCAGTTACATCCCACAGTTTGCGATCCATGATGTCTACGTCATCAGCTTACGTGAGTAGCATTTGGCTTTTGCTGAAGGTCATGCCACTCGTGTTTATTGCAGCTTTACTCATTATCATCTCCATAACTAAGTTGAAGAGGTCACACGATAGGCCGTGTCGCCTTGTTTTAGGCCTCGTCTGGTGTAGAATTGATCCGCAAGGTCCTTGCCAGTCTTCACTGAAGAAGACTTCATGTCAGTCAGCGTCATTCTGCAAAGGTTCATCAGCTTCGCTGAAATACCACACTAAGCCATTGCTTCGAGTAATTTCAGCCGCATTGTGCTGTCGAAGGCAGCTTTATAGTCCACGAATAGATGATACGTGTCGATCTGTTTCTCATGGGTATTTTCCAGGATTTGGCGAAGTGTGAATATCTGGTCAATTGTTGTTGTACCAGGTCTATAGCCACACTGATAAGAGCCGATCAGGTTGGATAACACTAGCTTTCGTCTTTCACATATCACACTCGACAGGGAAAAGATGGGAAAGACTAATGCAGCGGTAGTTGGAGCACAGACTTTGATCACCTTTTTTCACCACAGGACATAATACGCTTAAATTCCAACCATCGGGCATGTACTCGTTAAGCCAATCCGTGCGTAGGAGCTGGTGCATGCTCGTAATCAGCTTCTCGCCACCGGACTTGAAAAGCTCTGCCGGAAGGACTTCGGCAACGGCTGTTTTATTATTTTTCAGCCGCTATATTGCTCTTCTTACCACGGCTTGACTTGTTGGTGGGCAATCTAAGCCGTCGTCGACAATGGGCGTGATAACTTCACGTGCGCTGTTTTCTGGAACCAGCAGTTGCTGGAAGTGTTTGCTCCATATATTCAGCACACTCTACGTTTCTGCAAAGAGATTCCTTTAATTGTTCTTACAGGAGGGGAGCCCATTACCGTAGCCTTTTTTTTACTTTCTGGCAAAAATTTTCGGACCTCACCTATATCACTGTATTGCTCTATGTCCTTGTTCTCCCGTTCCATCATCAGACTTTTTTTTTCGCTTCAATAGCTGTCTCGCCTGTTTTACTGACTTCTTGTGCCGGTCCCTAACAGCTCGTTGCCTTATAAGCAACATCCTGCTTCTTAAACGCAGCCCGCAGTCCTTGCTGCGGTTGCCATGGAATGCGTTATATATTTCCACTGTGTGTCGGGAACGTCAGAAGTAGAGGCGTTGTGTCGTAGAAGTTGTGGGAGCTCGTTGGAGTAGGCAGTGGCTATCTCTGCTCAATCATGTGCGTACCTTGGCTGCAACTAGGTAATGATCCGAGCCAATATTAGCACCACGGATCACACGCACGTCCACGACACTAGATGCATGCCTGCCATTAATTTCCACATGATCAATTTGATTTTTGGTGTTTTTTTTTTCAAGGGATAGCCAAGTGGCCTTGCGGATATGTTTGTGCTGGAATCCGGTTCCACTCACTTTCATGTTCCTTCCCGCTGTGAAGCTAACCAGCCTAAACCCGTTGTATGATGTACCGATCGATGGACCAAGAACATCTTCCCTTCCTATTTTTGCATTAAAGTCTCACAGTACAATTTTAATATCGTGGCCAGGGCAGCGGTCGTATGTTTCCTTTGGGTGCTCGTAACACGCATCTTTAATGTCATCGTCTTTACTTTCCGCCGGGGCATACACACAAAGCAGTGTGATGTTGAAGTATTTCGCCTTGATGCGGATTCTGGCTATTCGATAACTAACATGATTGAACCACGAGATAAGATATCCGAGAATCTCGCCAACTACAAATTCACCTACAAATTCGTGCTTTTCGGCATGGCAGCTGTAATAGATGTCGCAATTTTTACATCACGAGCATCCTTGTCCTGTCCACCTCATCTCCTGGATGACGCTTATTTCAGCCTCATATTTTTTGAGAACATCCGCCTGTCGGTTAGTGTCCGGACGTTCCAGGTGCATATTCTTTAATCATGGTCCTTATAACGTTTGCGGGTGTCGTCAACATTTCTGGGGTTTCGTTCGTTACTTTTTCTTTCTCGTGTTTTCATAGCCACTAAAGGGCCTAAGGGCGGATGGCTAGCGCAACCATCAGGATTCGTCGCTCACTATCCGCCGCTATTCATGATAAAAAAATATCACGAACATCGTTGCCCAGGTGCCACCACGAAGAAGGTTGTAAGTCGGCTTCAGATGCAAGATTCACTTTACATCCCCAGTGGTACCATAATCAGGAGTATCATGAGAAAATCTCTAACGAATGTGATGATATGTTACCCATCATTGGCCAAGAACTACGGAATGTTACTGCGACCTGTTCAAACCTTGAGAAGCAGGTAGAAATGGATTTTTGGCGATAACTGAGGGAAAACGAAATTATTTTTTTCAACGAACAAAGAGTCTGCTCGTTTGGGACTCTTTTGTGAACTTTTATTTGATTATACGTGATCTACGCTTTTGTGATGCCATCAGGCACTAGGTCTGCACGTTCATGGATTATTATTGGATGAACTATTTAATTGTAAGGCTCTGAAACAATTTACATTTTACATACTTTGTGTTATTCCCCTTTAGAAAATGCACTTTATCAGAGAAATTACTTAAAGAATCAGTTGTCCTTTTGGAGAAAAGTGAAATTCTCAAGCGAACATTAAACAATTTCCAGCAGAACATGTTTATGTGGCAACACACATCCATTAGAATATTATATATTCATATCATGGCAATTGAATTGCAACGCCGAAAAAAGATAGTAAGACCTCCGTCCGTTTAGTGTCCTTGATAAACCATAATACAAAAGTACTAAAACATATTCATTTCAAATAAAATCTGATTGCATTTAATTTTCGATAAAATACCATGAGTGTCCACAACAATACACACCTTCTTAATTTTTAACAACACAAAAAACTAACCACCTTTAACCAACCATCAAACGACGACCCCTCAATCTAGACCCTTAAGTTAAATTTTCACATTCAAAAGCAACATAAATTCTAATAGCTGCATAAGTGAAAACAAAAAAACAATGCAACAACACTAAAGCGATGGAATGAGATATTCAACAATATGGAAATAATGATTCACGAGTATGCAAATTGCTTGTGCCAGTGAGACAGGAAATAAACCCTCATACTCTCGTACACCCCTCCTCAATGAGGAGGATGATGATGATGATGATGGCGATGATGATGTTAAGCAAGTGAGTGAGGTTGGTTATGTGTGAATGTGCCGGAAATGAAGTACACAAGTGAACAAGACACTTGAGCTTTATTCCCCTCATTGTTTTTTTTATCCTACACATTCTCTTTGGTATTGTTGGTGTTTTTGTTTCCTTGCTCTCTCACCGCCTGAACGCTCTGGCAGGAAACATTCATTGCCGTTAGTTTCCGTTGGTTGTTATAATACAATTCATATGCGGCATGAATATAAGAGTGTGTGTGTGTGTGTGTGTTTAAGCATGATGGGTTATGTGCCAGGATATAATAATGATGTGCACTTGTCTGTGAGGCGGTAAGAGAAAGTGTGTGTGTTTTTTTTTTATAAAAAAAAATCATAAGTAACGGCGCCAACAAGTACTTCAGATTATGAATTGGTTGGTTGATATTACACTTTTGCCGTTTTTTTTGTTGTTGTTGGAATCTTTTTGTTCATCCTCGCAGTTTTTTATTTCCTCTCTCCCTGTCTCTCTGTTCTTGCCTGGCATTGTTCTTTATAATCATTTGCTTCTTCAGTTTTCAGCAGCATAAACATTTGATAAGTGCATGTTTGGTACATGTTTTCAACAACATAATTATGCTTATTCAGTTTAGAGGGCGCACGACTGAGAGCAGGCGTGGTGCTATGAAAAAACAAATGAAAACGTTATACGTTATGGCGTTTCCACTGAATTGTTGGGGTGTGTTAATATGATGGGTAACAAGATTTTTTATGATTGTGATTGTGATTATGATTATAATGACGCTGAGGATGATTATGAGAATTATGACGACATCGATGACAATGCTGGCATTGCTAACAAGGGAAACAATAAGAATGTTGTGCAAAACGTTACAGTATAGTTTTGTTTGTTTGTCAAGAGTGAGAGAGAGGGAGTTTGAATGAATCAATTACATATGAAATGTTTTCAAGATATGCGTTAGTTAAGTTTTTAAGGGTTTTTGTAAACTGAAGAGTTCCTTACGTTAAAGAAAAAGTGTTTTTAAATTAGGAGTTGTAACTAGATAACACGGAAGGGTTAAATGCTAAATAAACTGGTTACGTTATGCAATAAAATAGTAAACAAATGTTGTATATTAATTATAATAACATATTTTGAATGCACTATGGCCGCGAACTGCTAAATTGTAGGGGTATGTATGATTGTTTTCTGTTTGAAGGATAGTTTACTTTAGAGCCCGATAGGTGGCGCTGTTGTGAATACATGATTTTAGGGACAATGCCGTTTAGCGGGTTAGTATAAATTTAAACTAATTTCAACTAATAGCAGGTTGAATTACTTCCAAGATCCTTCAAAAATTTTTGCATTATGTTCAATATGCCTATAATGGATAGGTTAGTAAACACGCTAAGAGGTTGAAACTATCCTACAACGATTTTTGCAGAAGCTGCAATGATGAGGAAGAATAGAAGACCATGGAGCATCTTCTATGTCACTGTCCTGCTTTTGGTGACCTGAGAACAAAATAGGAATATTTGGTACGAAAATTTGAAAATGGTATATCAACGGCACACATACTAGGACCCATGTGAGCTAGGTTGAACTTGCCTGCCGAATTTACCTAACCCATTATGTTCAATAGTTTCAGTTGCAAATCATATTTGTGGTGGAAATTATATATGCCACGGACGACAATTTCACCAAAAACTTAACACACTAGACTAATGTTACTAAGATTTGTTGTAAATAACTATGATTACTAATTATAATTGGGTTCTATTACACAATACAACAGTCAATCTTAGGGGTGGGGACTTCCAAGTTAGGATGAAGGTACACAGGTTTTATGACCTCCATCCATCATATCAATGTTATAGTTGTCAACGTTTACGCAGCGTCCCAAACGAGTAGATTCTTTGTTCCTTACAACAAATAACTTACTTTGTTCTCATTTACCACTAGATTCATTTGTGTCGACTGCCTCTCAGTGCTTGAAAAGGCCGCAGTAACATGCCGCAGTCCTCGGCCAATGATATTGATTCGACTCAATGTTTGCGCCGCGCATCACACGTACGTCCATAATGCTTAAGGAAAATTTAAATGTCATGGGGTTTAACCGCGTGACCAAATGTCGAAGTCGTTTTGCTAACTTTGAAACCTCATCCAAATTCGTGTCTTTCTGCATGGCAGCTGTAAAAGATGTCACAGGTCATCCCTGTTCCGTTCGTAGCATTTCCTGTAGGGCAGTGAAATAATCCTTGTATTAGTCGAGGACATCCGCCAATTTTATAGAGGTGCCATTTCTGTAAATAGTTCAGACCTTTCAGGTGCATATTCCTACCTCATGGTTCTTAAATCATTGTGGGTTCTTGTCTTTGTGATTAAGTTAGTTACTTTAGTCAATATAATAAAGTTTAATGAATCTTATTAATTTTTTTCATTATCTTGCTGATTCATTGACTCATTGATTCATTGATTCATTGATTAATTGATTCATAGATTCATAGATTCATTGATTCATTGATTCATTGATTCATTGATTCATTGATTCATTGATTCATTGATTCATTGATTCATTGATTCATTGATTCATTGATTCTTTGATTCTTTGATTCATTGATTCATTGATTCATTGATTCATTGATTCATTGATTCATTGATTCATTGATTCATTGATTCATAGATTCATAGATTCATAGATTCATAGATTCATAGATTCATAGATTCATAGATTCATAGATTCATAGATTCATAGATTCATAGATTCATAGATTCATAGATTCATAGATTAATAGATTCATAGATTCATAGATTCATAGATTCATAGATTCATAGATTCATAGATTCATAGATTCATAGATTCATAGATTCATAGATTCATAGATTCATAGATTCATAGATTCATAGATTCATAGATTCATAGATTCATAGATTCATAGATTCATAGATTCATAGATTCATAGATTCATAGATTCATAGATTCATAGATTCATAGATTCATAGATTCATAGATTCATAGATTCATAGATTCATAGATTCATAGATTCATAGATTCATAGATTCATAGATTCATAGATTCATAGATTCATAGATTCATAGATTCATAGATTCATAGATTCATAGATTCATAGATTCATAGATTCATAGATTCATAGATTCATAGATTCATAGATTCATAGATTCATAGATTCATAGATTCATAGATTCATAGATTCATAGATTCATAGATTCATAGATTCATAGATTCATAGATTCATAGATTCATAGATTCATAGATTCATAGATTCATAGATTCATAGATTCATAGATTCATAGATTCATAGATTCATAGATTCATAGATTCATAGATTCATAGATTCATAGATTCATAGATTCATAGATTCATAGATTCATAGATTCATAGATTCATAGATTCATAGATTCATAGATTCATAGATTCATAGATTCATAGATTCATAGATTCATAGATTCATAGATTCATAGATTCATAGATTCATAGATTCATAGATTCATAGATTCATAGATTCATAGATTCATAGATTCATAGATTCATAGATTCATAGATTCATAGATTCATAGATTCATAGATTCATAGATTCATAGATTCATAGATTCATAGATTCATAGATTCATAGAATCATAGATTCATAGATTCATAGATTCATAGATTCATAGATTCATAGATTCATAGATTCATAGATTCATAGATTCATTGATTCATTGATTCATTGATTCATTGATTCTTTGATTAATTGATTCATTGATTCATTGATTCATTGATTCATTGATTCAGTGATTCAGTGATTCATTGATTCATTGATTCATTGATTAATTGATTCATTGATTCATTGATTCATTGATTCATTGATTCATTGATTCATTGATTCATTGATTCATTGATTCATTGATTCATTAATTCATTGATTCATTGATTCATTGATTCATTGATTCATTGATTCATTGATTCATAGATTCATAGATTTACAGATTCATAGATTCATAGATTCACCTTTAATAAGCACTTACCACACACATATATATATATATGTTCCTTTTACTCCTCTGAGGAGCATAGGGCCGCACACATACCTTAACATTATCCATCACAACTAACTTACCTAGAAAGATAAGAGTAATAAGAAACTGCATCAATACAACACAATCAAACATTATATATCACTTAAATTCAAATCTTGCCATAAACGACAATTCCCTTTTTCGGGCCAATAGTAGAAAAAAACAGTTCCTTTTCTCCTCTTTATTCCCCATAATAGTCCCACGATGCCCTCCTTAAGATATAGACCGTTTATTTAGATTTTCCAATTTAATCTTCAATTTATATTCCAAAACTATTACAGGAATACTCACTCGGTGTGTATTGTAAGATAAACAAGAGAGCTCGATATATTTTACTTACTGCCACACATGAGAAAATAAAGCGCACGAAAAAAGAAAATAGAAATACACAATAGAAATTCCATTAGCTATAAAGTGACTTCTTAACCTCCATTGGGAACAGGAAATGCATTTTCAATATATATACTAGAGTAGCATAGCGTCGTACACCATTTTCGCAAGTTTTTTTCGCTCTTTATTTTGCCAGTGATTTTATACATTAGTTCTGGGAAAATTTTTATGTTAAAGATAAGACTTTGTAGTAGGAGCGAATGAATAAGAAAAGCGGACGAATTCAACAACGAAAATTTGTAATAGAAATTTCAGCAGTTTTCTGCTGTGCGGGAAAATGGAATACAGGAAGAGCAGGATTCACATGTGGCAGAAGAAGTACTCGCACATACCTACATGTGATTTAGTGTCAAATAAAAATGTGACACTGGGGTATTGTAACAGCCACTGTTACATGTATGGAAAAGGGAACATTGAAAGAGATAAGGTGGGAAGAGAATGGAGGATGGGAAGTAGCAAGTGGGAGATCTTTCAGCAACTTTGTTTAATGTTTGTTCTAGGATCTTTACGGGTTGCTTTTCAGGCCGGCTTATTGGCGCATGCATCATGTCAAATATGTGTTTCGCCTCTGAATGATATTTGGCGTGGAAACAGTGAATCTTTTATAAGCTGTTGTTTTTATTTTTAAATTGCGGCGTATATTCAAGACTTTTTATCGTAAATTTAGATATTCGCCAAGGTAAATCGAATGATTTCAAATGGTTCTTCAGCCACACTCTCCTCACTGCGAATTACTATACTCAGACTCTAATTTGCTGATAGTATTGATGAAAGTGACCTTGGTGAATATATTGTGCCAAATCCATGAAAAATATTTTTCACAGAATGCTGATTTTTCTAAAACAGCTACAGGTACAGCTACACATTTGAAGACGTTGCATAGTGTGACGTCATCGTACATTCGTTGGGCAAGCATATAAGAAGTTTATGTGTAGCAATGATATTGGCAATAAGTACTTCTTTTTATAAAATTAAGAAATTCCTAAAATTTCACAAAAATTTGCTGAGAATCATGTACTCTATCTCATGTATCGTCGGTATCCTGCAAAAAGGTCTCAAGTTCGCTTTTTTTGTGCAATGCACTTAATGATGCAAAAGAGTCCAAAATGTCGTAGTATACTAACTTACTTAGCTACCACTCTTTGAAATCCTATTGGATTATAGACCGCACGTAGAAAAATATTATAAGCGCTTCGATCTTCTGCGCTTCTTCTCCAGTAAGTCACACCAAGTTCTGCAAGGTTCTCAGAAACCTGGTCATTCTTTCCGAGTTTTGGTCGCCCTCTTCTGCGCCATCCATCGAGTTCATTGTCGAAGACTTTTCGAGCTGGAGCATTTTCGTTCATGCATACAACATGATCTAGCCAATGCAACCGCTGCACCTTAATGTGTCTGCCCACATCAATGTCAATGTACAGCTATTAGTTTGCTTGCTTAGCATTTATTACCTTGCTTAGCATTTATTAGCAAGCAGGATTCTTCTCCGGATTTCGAGGCTGACATTATTAGTTTTGTTGGTTTTCGGAGCCTATGTAGATACAATTATCTACCACCTCGAAATTATAGTTGTCAACGTTCACGCAGTTTCCCAAACGAGTCGATTTTTTGTTCGTTGAAACTAATAACTTCGGTTTGTCCTCATTCACCATTAGACCCATTTTCGCTAATTTCTTCTGTATACTTGAGAGTACTGCAGTCACACCCCGCAGTTTTCGACCGATGATGTCTTAGTCATCAGCGTACGTGAGTAGCATGTGGCTCTTTGATGAATATCTCGCCACTCGTGTTTACTGCAGGCAGCTTTCCTCATTATTATCTCCATCACTATGTTGAAGAGATCACACGATAGGACGTCGCCTTGTTTTCCGTCTGGTATAGAATGGCTCGTAAGGTCCTTGCCAATATTCACTAAAGCATGATTACGCAAAGGCGTATCAGCTTCGCTGGAATACCAAACTCAGCCATAGCTTCGAATAAATTCTGCCTTATCGGGCTGTCGAAAGCAGCTTTAAAATGGACGAAAAGATGGTACGTGTCCATCTGTATCTCTTAGGGGGTCTTTTTCAGGCCATGCCGTATATCTGGTCAGTTGTTGATTTACTAGCTCAAAAGTCACGCTGATACGGCACGATCAGGTTGGATAACACTGGCTTTAGCCTTTCACATAGCACACTCGACAGGACTTTATATGTGATAGGTAAACGGATAATCATGCGGTAGTTGGGGCAGTCACTTAGATCATCTTTCTTTAGCACAGGACATAATAAGCCAAACCGTGTGTAAGAGTTGGTTCATGCTCGCTATCAGCTCCTCGCAACCGGACTTGAAGAGCTGTGCCGGAAATCCGTTGGCACAGGCTGCTTTATTATTTTTCAGCCGCGATATTGCTCTTCTTACCTCGGCTTGACTTGGTGGTGGGCAATATAAACCGTCATCGACAATTGGCGTGATACCTTCACGTGCGCTGCCTACTGGAACCAGCAGTTGCTGGAAGTGTTTTCTCCATATATGCAGCACAATTTGCGTATCTGTAACCAGATTTCCATCCTTGTCCTTACAGAAGGGGAGCCCATTACCGTAGTCTTTTGATTTTACTTTCTGGTAAAATGTACGGGCCTCAGCTCTATCCTTGTGTCGCTCTATATGTCCGTCCTCCCGTTCCTTCATCTGACGTTTTTTTCGCTTAAATAGCAGTCTCGGGATCGGCCGTGTCATGATGGTTAGAACACGCGACTACCATGCGGGAGATCCCGGGTTCAACTCCTGGCTTCAGTCATCTAAAAAATAGAAAAATAAATTTTTCTTTCATTGCCGACCCCTTCGATGTTGTCGTCAGCAACTTCGCAGTATAAGTGTCGACTCAATGGGCATGTCTAGTAAAAGCTTATCAAACAGTGACGTTCGCATTCATCGATAAACAAGTAGGTGCCGGTTATTGTAAATCTAAAAATAGAATGCGTGCTAATTCACACATCGCGAGAAGCTATCCCATACCTCATTCATGGGTGACAGTTGGATGCAGCGATGCCCTAGAAGCAGTATCCTGTTTCCTAGCCTCTATGCAACATTCTTCATTGTACCAGGGTTCGTCTGAGCGGCATTTCTCATATAAGCACGGTTGTTGCGGCGGTTGCCAGGGAATGCCCAATATGCTGCCAGAAGTAGAGGTGTTGTATCGTAGTAGTTGGAAGAGCTGGTTGGAGTAGGCAGTAGCTATCTCTGGTATTTGCAGCTTCGCGATGTCCAGCTTTCTTTGTGTTTGGTTACGTGCGTTTTTCGCTATGCTCAATCTTGTGCGCACCTTGGCTGCAACCAGTTAATGATCCGAGACAGTTTTTGCACCACGGATTACACGATCAATTTGATTTGTGATGTTTTGATAAGGGGATAGCCAAGTTGTCATGGGGATATCTTTGTGCTGGAATCTCATTCAACTCACTACCATGTTTCCTCCCGCTGCGGAGCTAACCAGCCTTAACTCGTTGTCTGACGTGTCGGTATGCAGGCTGAATTTACCAATCGATGGACCAAGAACATCTTCCCTTCCTATTTTTGCATTAAAGTCACACAGAACAATTTTCATGTCGGGGCCAAGGCAGCGGTGGTATGTTTCCTCTATGCGCTCGTAAAATGCATCTTTAATCTCATCGTGTGTATCTTCCGTCGTGGCATGAGCACTCACAGCATGATGTAGAAATATTTCGCCTTGATGCTGATTGCGGCTATTCGATCACTAACAGGATTGATACGCGAGACAAGATGTCTGAGTTTCTCGCCAACTACAAATCCACATCCAAATTCGTGCTTTTCGGTATAGCAGCTGTAGTAGATGTGGCAATTTTAATGTCGCGAGCATCCTTGTCTTTTCCAACTCATCTCCTGGATGGCGATGATGTCAGCCTAATATTTTTAGACAATATCCACCAGTCGGATAGTGGCACCTCATCTTTAGAGATTCCCGACTCTCCAGGTGTATATCCTTAAATCATGGTCCTTGTTTCGTTTGCGGGGGTCGTCAACATTTTGGGAGTATCGTTTGTTACTTTTTCTCTCTCGTGCCAGTAAATGACCTGAAAGCGAGTTGCTAGCCCAACCATCAGGGTTCGTCGCTCACTATTAGCCCCTATTCATGATAAAAAATATGACGAACAACGATGCTCAGGTGCCACCACGAAGAAGGTTGTGAGTCATCTTAAGATGCAAGATTCAATTTACATCCCCAACGGCACCCATCCGCGTCTACAAAAAGAAGCTCAAGAGACTGAGAAATTTTCGTGTTCAATTGTTAGCGACGACCCTCATTCAGTCTTCAGTTTGACAAGTGAATTTCTTGGCAAGATGAACGTAGCATTAGATGATGATGACCTTTTGGAATCTGACTACCACGTTATCAAACCCATAGCTAAATTTTGGAATTTAACTCGAAATATCCTGCACACCAGCCATGCAGCCGGTCAACCAAACAGACATACTGATCGTCTTAAAAAGTCCTGAAACTGATTTGTTCTTAAGATACTTGGAATCAAACTTGTCTCCTTTAATGCTGCAAAAGGATCGCAAAGTTGACTTTTTTATGAAATGCCCTTAAATATGCAAAAGTGTCCCAAAAGTCTATGCCTCGCAAAAAATCCGATGTCTTTTTAATTTAGTGTTGTAGTTATTGCATCAAATACTTTAAGAAATCATCTATGACTCAGAAACAGAACAAGTGAACTTAAGACCTGTTTGCACCACACAGACGATACCCTCGTGTAAGGGTAGGAAGCAATTAAATTACAAGGACATATTTATTTAAGAAATTTTTGTAACATTACTTTTTGGTACAACAAAAGTACTTTTTGGTACAGTACAAATACATTTTGCTTAAAATATTTTAATATTGCTTTTAGATACAACAAAAGTACTTTTGGGGTACAATGACCTCCATTGTTAAATAAATGAAACCAAACCTGTTAATGAATCACTGTTTTTATTTAATATAAACTCTTCAATATTTATTGCAGAATAAAGTTATATTCCACACTAAGATGAAATTAATGGGAAGTATCCACCTACCAAAAAAAATAATGTGATTAACTTGTTGTGCTAGTATTCGATGGTCACCCTGCCATGATCATTAAATATTAAGTTTAAAAGAAATAACTGCCATTTTGTATTTTTAAATTTTGTTAGCATGTCTGCAACACATTATTACCCGATTTTTTTTAACTGAGCACACATCCTTCCTTTTCTTTAACAAAACGTGTATACCCTACTCTACTCTGCCGGTACAAATACGTTACAAGTCCTTGCACAAACCGTTACCGGACTTTAGGACAAAACTTTATTTCCCTCAACGTCAGAGGCTGCAATGTCAGCGATTTTTCTTGTTGTTTTTTTTTTGTGTGTATTCTTGTTGTTGCATTCCAATTCTCCTCCTGTCGTAAACGTGTTCTGATAGTAAGCCTCTATGTGCATAGTTATGTGTTTAAATTGGCCTCCACATCCTTAGGTTTAGATTTTCATGTTTCTTTTAACATTCAACAGAACGAGAAAGAAGAAAAACTCTCTGTTGAAAATTTTTCTTTTCCTTTGCCATGTTTTTGGACTTGTAAGCCTTGGTGTGCATTTTAATGGCATCAAATTCCCTTGATTTTTCTTAACGTCAGGTAAAATAATGGTGGGGCGTTATGGTGGCAATGTTGATTGTAGTGGCTGGTTACATGAACATACAAATGTTTCCTTAGAAAATCGTTTGGTTTCTTTTTTGCTTTCCACATTGGCCCTGACGTAGCTTTTTGTAGCCGGTAATGCCACGACTTTCGAAGGGTAACACCACAGAAATGCCGTTGATGATGGGAGGTGATGGGATACGGGGGGACACACTCTGGGACTCAGCAAACATGCCAGACATACCTTAACGTTATTGCAGCCAGAGTATAAATTTTACAATCATCAGTAAAATATTGGTTTAAAACTTGAGTCTATAACGACAATGTTGTGTGCCAGTGTGTGTGTGTGAGGGCGAGAGATTGTTTTGTTTGTATGTTTGGGTGTGTGTGTGTTTCGGTCTCAATGGGGAGCAAGTCGAATGCTGCCAGCCAATTTAAAATTGGTAATATTGATTTATAGCCATTTAGTGTGGAGGGAGAGTTAAGCAAACGCCAAGGAATGTCGTCGTTAAGTGTATAAAGGGTCTTTTGCTCGGCAGGAACACAAAACATTTGTTGATCGAAAGGAGGGACGTTAGCACAAGTAAAGGAAAATACTACAAAGAAGTATGATTTAATAGGCCTGTGAAAATTTGCGAGTGATTAAGATATTAATAGAGTTAGTGGAAATTTGAGCTGCCAAATGTAAACGTGGTCGTATCAGCCTTGAAGACAATGTACGTATTTGACGGCCAAAAACTCCAACAACAGCTAAAATCATTCAGCGAGTCCCCTATTTGATGAACGACAATCAAAAGTGCGTAAATTACCTATGCAATTCAGTTGCATATGTAGTTCGTATTTTGCATCAAGAATTACACATAAACAAACTCTGTGAAAGATGGAAGTCGCATTTGTTTACAATTGACCAACAAAGTTTTTCAATTCAAGTCTCTCAAGTTTGTTTGAATCTCTTCAATAATAGTAAACTGGACTTAAACATCGTGTCGTAGCTGTTGATGAAACGAGGGATCACTATTATACACTAGAGCGATAAGAACAGTCAAAACAATGGATTGAGTTCGGTGGAAGTCCACTAAAGAAGTCAAAGTTGGTTCCATTAGCGGCAAAGGTAATGGCAATAGTTTTTTGGGATTGCAAAGGAGTTTAGTTCTTCGATTCTCTTCAGAGAGGTAAAACAATTAAATTTGAATATTATTGTATTGGGAGATGGGGAATAAACAGAATCTCTCTTTGGAAGTCCACAAGCAGCTCACAACGTCCGATATATTACGTGTTTCCTGGGCCATGCCACTGAACATCCTTTCAGTGTGAGCAGGCGCAATGTAGTGCAACCTAAATTGCATTGTATCATCCATGCATCTTAGGGATAAGGTAACAGATGTTACTGAAGCTAAACACGACGTCTCTCCTAGTGGCTTTAGCAGCACTAATAATCTATGATCAGGCGCGGTGGTCTAATAAGGCACTATCCCTATATTACAATTAAAAACACGTTGAAAAAAGAAAAAAAGAACCACCCAAATATTGATGACCGCCGCAAATGTTATAAGGATAATGGTTGGAGGATATTTTCCAGACACAAATTTTGATGGAGATGCATAGTCAGAGTCTTAGACAACTGGTAACCCTGCAAGTGACACTATCCGCATCAAAGCCGAAATATTTGTACATCACTCTGATTTCTGTAAACTCCCTAAAGTAAGACAAAGGTGTGGACATTAAAGATGCCTGGGAGAAATAACTGAGCGCCGATCTGGCCATGACATTAAACTTGTTCCGGAAGATTTCAACGCTAAAATCAGAAGGAAAGATGCTCTTGGTTCGGGGACCGGCCGTAGCATAGTGGTTAGAACACGCGACTACCATGCGGGAGATCACATGTTCAACTCCTGGCTCCAGTCATCTTAAAAGATAAAAATAAATAATTTTTTCTTTATTTGTCGGCTCCTATCGAATGTTGTCGATAGCAATTTCGCAGTTTTAGTGTCGAGTCCATAGGCGTGTCTAGTAAGAGCTTCTCAAACAGTGACGTTTGCATTCGTCGATAAACAAGTAGGTGCCATTAGTTGTGAATCTCAAAATAGAAAGCGTGTTAATTCACAACAACACGAGAAGCTATTCCATATCTTATTCATGGGGTGTAAAGGGAAATTAAGTTTTTTTTAAGATGCTCTTGGTTTAGAAGTACATAGGAATACTCAGTCTACACAACAACACCTACGATAACCGATTCAGAATGCTAAGCTTCAAGTCAGTAAGAACTATGGCAGTGAGTTGAATCAGATTCTTGAATAAAGACATCCACAAGGCAACCTAGATATCCCCTGATCAAAAGGCAAGAAACCAGAGTGATCTCATGGTAATCGACAAACGATTGCCTCTAATTCTGATATTGCCAACACACAGTTTCAGCATATTGCTTATTCTATGACCATTGCGCAACAACTGTACGCTCAGACAAGCTCTGACAAGTCTGAAGAAAATGATAGTGTAAACAAAGCAAAACTGTAGTCAAGGGCAACGCGTGCGGTGTCCTAACAATTTAATGAGAAGAGGAGGGAGAAGAAACGCGTCTTCAGGCGAACAAACTTCGGGGGAAGAATCAAAAATTACAGATATATAGGTGAAGCTCAAAAGTTCTAACAAAATGCTTTTTCCTTTTGGTTTTGAAACAGAAATCCTCACCTTTAAGGTGAAGGAAATCTTGCCACTGAATATACGCAGAGTGTGCTGCAATTATAGACTGTACTCGTACTCTGTGCGTTCCTAAAGGAAATCGCGTTTAACAGCGACGACGGATAAGATTGTCTACCTCCAAGAAAAAACTAGGCAATTACACGGCTTAAGAACCAGAAATCTAAGGGTGCCTTTGGATCGGCGGCAGAGCTATTTGAGGCCGGCGGCGATGACATGACAAAGTGCATGCGCCAGCTTATAAAAACGATATGGCTAAAGGAATTTATGTCCGATGTTTGGAATGTGAGTGTTATATGTCCTGTGGAGAGGCTATTCGTATGTGCAGCACTTATAGCAGTGTCAGCCTTTTACCCATCGCATACAAAGTCCTGTCTAGTGTGTTATTTGATAGACTAAAGCCCATCTTAACAAACCTAATTGGAACATATCAGTGCACCTTTAGACCTAGTAAAACACTGTTTGACCAGATATTCACACTAGTAGAAATCCTGGAGAAGACTCAATATATGCTGCTCTATGCTATATATTTGACAATTAAGCTATTTGATTCAACGAACAAAGAGTCAGCTCATTTGGGAAGCTGTGTGAACGTTGACAACTATATCTTTAAAGCATAGCTCGCAAATAACTGTTGACACTTTTTCGTTGTCTACAAATAAGTGTCTTTCACTCACACAATAAAAAAGACTCAGACGGAAACTGATTTTGTCGCGTCTGACTTAGCTCGCTCGCGCTCTGAGCAAGACTGTTATTTCTGTTTTCGTTTCGCTCAAGTCAAACACTGATCGTTTGCTTGAGTTAAATGAAGCAAATTGTCTTTTGAGTAAATATGGGTTCTTTGTGTTTGCATTATACATATTAATTACATATTAATTGGGACCGGCCGTGGCATAGTGGTTAGAAAACGCTTAAAAAAAACGCATCTTAAAAAAAAAAAATTCTTTCATTGTCGGCTCCCCTCGAATGTTGTTGACAGCAACTTCGCAGTATTATTTATTGAATCTAAAAATAGAAAGCGTGTTAATTCACAATAACGCGAGAAGCTATCCCATACCTCATTCATGGGGTGCAAAGGGAAATTAAGTTTAAGTTATACATATTAATTGCGTTTTAAATTCAGTGTGTGCGGAGCATTATATTTTTTGAGAAATGGGAAGAGACGAAAATAAAAAAGTTCATCATTTTTTTAGATTTGTTGTCGAATAAAATAAGTCTATATGTAATGTTTGCGGTTTTAAAATGTCTGGGACATATTTAACAAATTTAAGACGGCATTTGACATTAAAACATGCTGACATTTTTAATGAGTGGAGCAAGAGCGGGGACTCCCAACTACAAGAAAGTGTAAAAAAAGGAAAATAGCATACCACATGAGTGAAGAATCCATTGTTTCTTCAATTATTAAAATAGTGACTACGGGTGGAAAACCATTTCTTTTTCTGGACAGTGAAGGCTTTAATGATATAATGGATCCAATTTATAGTTCACTAGGCATGAACCCAATAACCTCGCGCAATGTAATAAATTTTGTAAAAGTCAAAGAGCAGTCAATTAAAAAAAACATAAAGGCTTTAGTTAAAGAAAAACTGGTGTCGCTCAAATCGATGTTGCCACTAGAATGGATAAATCCATTTTAAGTGTAAATTTGCAATTAATCGATGCAAGTCTTTATACAACTGAGGTCGTAGTAAAAACGTTGGGCATGATCCAACTCACGGATTCCCACACAGGGGTATACGTTAAGCAGAAAATTTTAGAAATTTTAAAGGATTATGAAATAAAAGTGGAACAAATTTTGTAGAGCGAGCATTTTCTGCCGAGATCATTTCTATTGAGTTTTTTAGTCAAACTGTCTTTTGATGAGAGTCCTTGTGTGAGCGAAAATCGTATTACTCTTTACGCGACACTCATTTGAAAGCGCCACACGAATGAGTCAATGCAAAGCGCTTGAGCGAAAACCGATTCGAAACAAAAAAAAACAGAGCCGCTCAAAGAGAGATCGTGTCTGCACAATCTTTTCGGTTATGTTACAAAGCAGAGCATATTAGAAAAAACGATCAACTGTCATTTGCGAGCTATGCTTTAAAGTGATTTCGTCTATCTTGGCTCCGCCGCAAACAAAAATTATAGGAACAGCCTGTAAATCAAGAGATGCGCGTAACAAGCGACTTAATGGCAAACCTCTCTCTCGACGAACAAAGATCCAACTAGACCAGTCATCGGCAGCAATGCAACCACAATATGAGTTTGTGTTGGTGAGTTGTTCTGTTCGCTCTCTCACTGTAGTGAAGGAAATTGTTGTATATTTTTTTTCATAACTATGAACAAAATTGTAATATAATAATCTAGGAAATATTACTGTTGTGCGCGTGGCAATGCACATTAACATATAAGAATTCATTTTTACCGAAAAAATGCATTTCTTTTATTGTCGTGCTAACAAGAAGCGTCGGCACAACCGCGTCGGACGAATGCTCTAGCGAGACTGATTGAGTATGTTTGTTTTCGTTCAATGTGTGTGAGAATACATGTGTGGCTCTCTCGCTCATGTTGCCCAAGTGCGCGCTCTCGCCGGTCGCTGAACTAGACCAAACACTGATCCTACCTGTGTGGCTCTACAGCGCAGATTCCTGGCTAATGAAACAGGCGGATCAATCTACTCTGGGAGTCTTCAAGAGAAAAATACGAATATAACGAATGCGTTGGAATTCGAAGTGCATGGAATTCTGATTCTGCGGGTACTGATAGATGCATTTCTGTTGTTGTTGCCTAATAAAAAACAGTATGAAAGATTCAGTGGGGTAAACCGATTTACATATACCCTCACCCTAAGTAATACATACAATTTTCTAAAACTTCCAATTATTTCTTTAAAACTTTATCTTGTTGTAGAGCCTAAAACCTAAAACATGAAAAATCCCCCTATACGATACTTACTAACTTCAAATCGATATTAAATTATTATAGCATGTAGCTTGACAAAACGAATGATGCAGAACTTCTACTTTTTAAGGCTATTTTCACGTGCAGTTCTCAGAATTGAGTCCCAAATCAATGAGCTGAGAAACGTTGTACTGTGTTATGTATTATGTAAAATTTTATTATATTTACTAAAATTCTTAAATGTTAAATACAATTTGTTGCCTACTAACACTCTCATTTTAACCCAACCTTTCAATCCACCTTCGTTTTAAATTTAACAAACTGCTGTGTTGTACAATTTCTTTGTCCGTAACCCCTACATAAAATTATTTCACCATTTTTTGTTTGGTTCTTCTTCCCCTATAGGCATGTGTTGTATATAAGTTAGTGCACAGGAAGATATTCCGTGTGTTCGACATAGGAATTTTCTACTCGTCTTTTTTTTTGGATGGGAGGCTAAGTTTATAAAAACTTCAAGGTGATTTATATTGTGTTGAGATCATTTTTTATTTTCCCTTAAGGAAGTTCACGACATACATTCACGGTAGTTCCACGTCAACGGTGCATAAACTGGAGAAAAAACCTATAACTTTATTTGTAGCTAAAGCCAACAAAAACCAGTCACCCAACCCACCAGGCTATGTTGATGCAACTAACCAGAATTTAATTTGCTTTAGGGTTTAGAAACCTGTTTTCAATTCGAGTCTTTTTTTTGCTTTTGTGTGTGTTTTAATATACCCCGTTAGAGGTGTGAGAGCGGAAATATGGTAATAAGGTGAAATCGATATTTTGCATAATGTAAGCCAGCAGCTCAGACGGCAAAAACACTTGCTCACACATCGAGTACTGTGCATAAGTAATATTTCACACCGACACAAGCACACTATGTAGATGTGTACCCTAACTCACATTTTCATCCACAGCGATATGGTCATAAAAAATATTTTATAGATTTTCCAACATCGAACCTTTTGCAATAATTTATGCGCTCACGGTGACGAGGGGTAGGAAATGACTAAGCTCACTCCCCTTCCAGAATTGGGGGGAGTGCAGGAAAAAGAAAGAGGCAGAGAAAAAATCTAAAAGATTATTACATTCGTGTCGTAAAAAATGTTTACTTAAGAGGTTTTCAAAGTTAATTTTTATATTGTAATAAAATAACATCTAAAAAAAAACTCAAAAGGCAAGTAACGGTATTGTAAACTCAAGTTGGTTTATTACTACGTCAAGGAACAGGAAATTGAGAGAACAGGAAATGGAAATAGGCTATGAAGTGAGAACGGAGAAAAGAGCGGCAAGTAAAACAACATCCGGGTTAACGCTGATTAACGACTGATTGTTTAGTGTTTAAAAAAAGAGCCTTCTAGTTCCTTCTAAGGCAAAATCAGCATAATGTAATTAGTTCGCTGTTGAGGCAATGAACGCTTTTGGGCACGAACATTTTAGAAATATATATGCACAAATATATGTATATATTAATAAAAAACTAAGCAATAAATTTAAGAAAATGTTTATAATAAAACCTCAAATGTGTAACAAACGTGGCACCCGGTGGATATATGTACACAATTCAAGTACCCTGAATCCTGTGGTGTTAACCGTTTTTCTATTTAATACATAATTACGGTTCCTATATGGAATCATTATAAACTTAAAATAGTGTACATCTGGCGTATACTTAATATGTATAACAACTTATTGCGTATACGTCCTAAAGATTAGTTAAGTAATTAGAACCATAACAAAGTACATTATTCAGCTCATTGGTTTGGGACTCAATTCTGAGAACTGCACGTGAAAGTAGCCCCAAAGATGACTGGAGCCAGGTTTGAACCTGCGATCTCCCGCATGGTAGTCGCGTGTTCTAACCACTATGCCACGGCCGGTCCCATAAAATAAATAATTACAATTCCTTTAATCTGTTCATATAACGTTTCCCTACATAAGCAACAGTTACACTTTTCCATTCATCAAATAATTTTGAACTGGGATTATTTTGTAGCAGTTACATTAAGACTGTTGTACTCCGTGGCGTATGATCGTACGTGGAAAATTACTTATGATAATCATACGCCTCCATATAACAATATAACGTGACAAATTACCATATACGATACTTACTAATCGATATTAAATTATTATGGCATGTATCTTGACAAAACCAGTGATGCAGAACTTCTTCTTTTTGGGCCTTTTTTGCACGTGCAGTTTTCAGAATTGAGTCCCAAATCATGGTATCAAATATTTCGAAAACGAAATAGGAAAACGGTCAGGAAAGGATTTAGAGCACCTGAATTAGGATATCTCATTGGATGTCCTGAATATCACCAGGTTGGTCGATTTCAGCACTAGCAATGTTCTAATTATGCTCTTAAGAATATTTTACCTTCTGATATCTGCTATTTACAGCAGTTCCATCAACTGTGAAGATAAGATCAGAATTCAGAAAAATGATTAAAATTTAGAATAGAGAATGCCTACATTTCACAGTTTTATAAGGTATGACAACAACTCTCAGGTTGTCGTATGCTTTCTAGATATAAATGAGCTCATGCTGCACACTCTTTATTGACTTATTGCTGTTCAATAAAGGACTGCACTAGAACTCCGTGTGATTTATTTTATACAGACAATTTTACATTATTAAGTCTATTTTACAAAAAAAGTGTACTTGAGACCTTTTTGCTTGCAGCACATTGACGGTATGCGTAACCCCACTCGTCATACTTTTTACACATATAGTATGCCACAATAACCTCATAGGTTTATAGCAGGCCGTCACCGAGCATCTTAAGTACTTGCGGGATATGAGTGATCCTACTTGACACAATTTTTATTCGTTTAAGCTAACACAAAGGACTTGCATGATAATCCTAAGACTCGAGGTACACCTTAAGGACTTTCAGGATAATACAAGAACGTGTGCCTCAACATAAATGTAAATTACACTATTAATAATCGTTTGGCATTAGAAGCCGCTACTTCTATATGTAGCTATGTTCGATTTTTCCAATATCTAGCTGCTAAAACCTATTTTGTATAAGCCTTTTTTGCAGCTTATGTCATTTATTTGGAAAGTGAAGCATAATACAAAAATATTGCCCCGAACATATCGAGTTTCCGAGAATTCTTATTCAATACTTCAATTCGAAGAAAATGGGTACCGAAGGTCATCAAATCTTAGTGGAAGTTTATGGCAAACATGCTCTACCTCAAAAATCGTTTCAGAGGTGGTGTGATCGCTTTAAAATTTGTGATTTTGAGATCCAAGGCAAGGAACGGTCGGGTCAACACATAAAGTTTGAAGACGAAAGTATGGAAACATTGCTCTACGTGTACGAATGTCAGAGCTTCATAAGTTGCCAAAATAATTGGGGGTGGATAGGTCAACACAGTCGGTAAAAGCCAAAGAGACCATGAGATTAGTCCACAAGCGAGAAAACTGGTAGTCATAAGTTTAAAAGACGCACGTTGTTGAAATGCGTATCAGATCACGCGAAATGAAATGGATGGGTAAGAACAAGTGATGTTTGAAAATTAGGTTCGCTAATTGTTATTGTTTCCGGAAAACAGAAACATGATTAAGCAAATGCTTTTAATTAATATTGAGTAATTTGAAATTGGCTGCCATTGGTGATGTCAAGTGAATCTTGCATCTCAAGCCGTTTCTCAACCTCCTTCGTGGTGGCACCTGGGCAACGTTGTTCGTGATATTTTTTTATCATAGTTTTGCTAGTCGCCTGTCTTCAAGTCCTTTACTGGCTATGAAAACACGAGAAAAAAAAATTAAGAAACCGAACCCCCCAAATGTTAACGACCCCGCAAATGTAATAAGGACCATGGTTGAAGAATATGCACCTGGAACGTCCGGACTCTCTATGGAGAAAGTGCCACTATCCGACTGGCGGATGTCCTCAAAAAATATAAGGCTGACTGCACCACCATCCAGGAGATGAGATGGACAGGACAAGGACAAGGATGGACGTAATCCACATCAAGGCGAAATATTTCTCCATCACACTGATTTGTTCTCATGCCCCGATGAGATTAATAATGCGTTTTACGAGCGCCTGAGGAAACATACGACCGCTGCTCTGACCACGACATTAAAATTGTTCTGGGAGACTTTAATGCAAAAATAGGAAGGGAAGATGTTCTTGTTCCATCGATCGGTACATTCAGCCTGCATACCCACACGTCAGACAACGGGTTTAAGCCTTCGCGGGAGGAAACATGGTAGTGAGTGGAAGCGGATTCCAGCACAAAGATATCCACAAAACAACTTGGCTATCCTCCTATCAACCACCAAAAATCAAATTGATCATGAGGTAATTGTTGGCAGGTATACATCTAGTGTCATGGACGTGCGTGTGATCCGTGGTGCTAATATTGGCTTGGATCATTACATGGTTGCAGCCAAGGTGCGCACAAGATTGAGCAGAGCGAAAAACTCACGTAACCAAACAAAAAGTATGCAGGAAATCGCAAAGCTGCAAACCCCAGAAATAGTAACTACCTACCCCAACCAGCTTTGCCAACTTCTACGACACAACACCTCAACTTCTAAGGTTCCCGATACACAGTGGCAGCATATTGCGCATTCCATGGCAACCGCCGCAGCAACCGAGCTAAGATATGAACAACGGCTCGGACGAATCGAGGTACGATGAAGAATGTCGCATAGCGTCCGACCACTAGGATGCTACAGCCAATTGTAACCCAAGCTGTTGAGAACGCCACAACGAGACAGTAAAACAGACGAGACAACTATTTAAGCGAAAAAAACGTCAGATGATGAAACGGGAGAACGAGGGATAGAGGTGAGGCCCGACAATTTTACCAGAAAGTAAAAGCAAAAGGCTACGGTAATGGTCCCCCCTCCTTTAAGGACAAGGATGTGAAAGACTAAAACCAGTGTTATCGAACCTGATCGGGCCCTATCACTGTGGTTTTAGACACTTCGGTAAACCCTGGAAAAGATCGATATGTACCATCTTTTCGTCGACTATAAGGCTGCCTTTGACAGTCCGATACGGCAGAAATTATTCGAAGCCATGGCTGAATTTGGTATACTAGAGAAGCTAATACGCCTTTGAGGAATGACGCTGACTGACACAAAGTATTCGGTAAAGATTGGAAAGGACATTGCGGATCCATTCAGCGATAATGGGTCCAATGGTGAACGAGGACACAACGAAGTAATTAGTTCAAGGGACAAAGAATAGAAAAATAATTCTATCTACCCATGCTCCGTCATCAACAAAACAAGTAATGTCAACCTCGAAATCCTGAGCAGAGCACTGATTGCAAAATCCTGCTATACCAGATGCTGCTTTTACCTGTCTTGATGTATGGTTCAGAATACTGGGTTATGACACTCTGGCAGTATTCGAGAGAAAAATACTCCACTAAGGTGCAGTGGTTGCGTAGACTAGGTCATGTTGTACGCATGGACGAAAATGCTACAGCACGAAAAGTCTTCGACAATTAACTCGATGGACGTCGCAGACGAGGGCGACACAAACTCCGTTGGAAAGACCAGGTTACTGAGAACCTTACATAAACTAACAAATTGGTTGTGAACTCACAGAAACAACAACATTTTCAATGAGTTCACGACCAATTTGTAAATAATATAATGAGATATCAGATTTAACTCACGCGTCTGTGCAGCGCACTGTAAAAAACCGCCCGGAATACGTAGAACGGCACGATAAACTTATTTTACTGTCTGACAACTCTCAGTCACATGTTGCATGACCGGTAAAGATGTACTTGACTGCTTTGACGACGCTACCCGTCGTTACCAATGATGGGTTCAAATATTTTGCGAAGTATTCTTCTCTCAAAGACTCCCAGAATAAACTGATCCACTTGTGTCACAGCCCAGGATTCAGCGCTGTAGAGCAAGGTATGTAGGTTTAGTGTCTGGTAGAGTTTGTAACGTGACGAAATCAATATTTCGTCCGTACATGATAATCTATATATATAAAAATGAAATGGTCCACGTATGTCATACCATCACTTTAGAACGGCTGGAGCGATTTGGCTGATTTTTTTTTATTCGATTCGAAATTTTCCGTAGATTGTTTGTGTTGAAAAAAATCAAATCCAGGTGGCGCTAGGGTGGATTTATATCGAAAATTTGAATTCATGTACCAATTCAACTGAAATTTAGAATGGATATTTGTTTGATCATGAGAAAACATTTTATGTACAAATGGACCCGGTAGGTGGCGCTGGGGTCGGTTACAATCAAAATTTTAACGAATGGGCCAATTTAACTGAAATTCAGAATCTATGTTTGTTTGATCATTAGAAAAAATTTTATGTACAAATGGACCCTGTAGATGGCGCTAGGGTGGATTTATATCAAAAATTTGAATGCATGTACCAATTTAACTGAAATTTAGTATTTATGGTTGTGGAACCCTGAGAAAATATTTTTTGTATAAATTGACCCGGTAGGTGTCGCTATGGTGGAATTATAATGAAAATTTTAACGATTTAAACAATTTGACTGAAATTGTATATATGTTTTATTATAAGAATTTTTTTTTGGTATATATGGACCCGCAGTTGATTTGGCTGGGGTTGAATTATTTCGAAAATTTATATCGATTGTCCGATTGTACTTAAACTTATTTGGCATGAGAAAATTTTGAATGTATGTTTGGAACCAGTTGCCGGTGTTTAGCTTATGATACACATAATTTTTGGAATGTCATTTAGTACCTTTTTTAACATCATAGTTATTCAGAAGTCTATATATATAAAAAAGATTTACATTTTGATGTCACCAATAATTGTGAAAACGGTTGACCCCATTTGTCCCAAAATTTCAGTGAAAGTTGGGAATTGGATGTAGATGGTCACTCAGACCGCAAAAAGGCTTAAAGAAGAATGACTAACTTTTATAATGGCGCACTTCCTACAGAATTAGAGAGCTTCACAAATTGGTTTTTTCCATTTCGAAATTTTAGGGGACAATAACGAAAATAGGAATAACTGTTGATATCACCCAGACCATACGGTTAATGAGGTTGCTGAGCCTAATGAATGAATTTTTTGAAATTTGTACTCTTTGGGATAAAAAGGTACAATCACCCAGTATACCAATGCAGAAAGTTATATGTCAGTCAATCGGCTTAAAATGTGGTTTTAGAATATATGTCTATCAATAAGTAAGTTTTTATCATATCATGGACGACACTGCTGATCCGTTTTAGCAATTCTTATAATAATCTTTAAGATATATGAATAACAGAATTTGTCCGGGAAAACCTCGCCCTTTAAATTTAAATATTTTAAAGGTCAAAAAAATAAACCAATCGTTATTAGATTTCAACTACACTCAACATATTTTACAAAAATTTGGAGGCAGGACGAAGTCTGCCGGGCCAGCTAGTATAATAAATATAAAAAAATGTATACATAATAACCATAGAATATAATTCAATATAATAACTTAAAATAAAAATAATATATTTAAATAGAACAACTTAACAAAAAAAAAAATATTTTTCAACCGACTCCAGTGGGATTTGAACCGGCTTCCCTACGATCGCCAGCCAGACGCTCTGCCACTACACCATTTCAGACGGTTGCGACGCGAGCGCAAAGACGCGACATAGCGTACCACCACACAACACACGCAGCATCATTGGTCAGCAACGCAAAGGCTGTCGCGACACACACAACAGCACCATCGGTCAGCAGCACATACGTTCTTTGAAATTGTGGCGTTTAGGCAATCAACGTAACATAACATGGGACATAATTCTCATTTAGTTTACGTCACCTATAATATTAGGAGACGACGTTTTTCGCAACGATTGTCGTATAACTCCTCCAAGACGAAGTTTATTGCCAAGTCAAGGAAAGTTATCAGATCTCCTTGATCCTTTGGGATTGTACTAAGAAAAGCATCTTTGTTAAACGGACTATAAGTCTGTACAATCGGGCAATAGGCCTATATAATCGGACAATAAGTCTGTACAATCGGGCAATAGGCCTGTATAATCGGACATTAGGTCTGTACAATCGGGCAATAGGCCTGTACAATCGGACATTAGGTCTGTACAATCGGGCAATAGGCCTGTATAATCGGACCTTGAGTCTGTACAATCGGGCAATAGGCCTGTACATTAGGACCTACGAGTCTGTACAATCGGGCAATAGTCCTGTACAATCGGACCTTGAGTCTGTACAATCGGGCAATAGGCCTGTACAATCTTACCTTGAGTCTGTATAAACGTGTAGTTGTAAGGACAGGGCCTTTTTTGTTCTTATCCTTCCGTTACAGGACCTAAGCAAATCTCACTAGCAGGTCCTGCCGTTATAAGTTGGCTCTTTGTTCGTCGAGAGAGCGCTTTGTCATTAAATCGCTTTCTTAGCTCAAAATAGCAGCGGTAAGCGATTTCATTTGATTTCCGGACTGACATTATTATTTTTGCTTAACGCGGATCCAAGGTAGACAAAACAATTAATCACTTCAAAGTTAAAGTTCACGCAGCGTTCCAGATAGGAAGACTTTTAGTTCGTTGAAATAAATAACTTGGTTTTATCCTCACTTATCACCAGACCCACTTCCACCGACTGCTTTTTAATGCTCAAAAAGATTGCAGTAACATCCCGAAATCCACCGCCAATGATATCTTTATCGTCGACATACGCGAGCAGCATGTGACTTCTGTTAAAGATAGCACCAGTCCAGATTACTGCAGCCTTTCGCATGATCATCTCCATTAATGTTAAAAAGATCGCATGACAAACTATCGCCTCGTCTAAAACCTTTATTGGTAAAAAATGACTTAGTCATATTTTCACTGAAGACTTCGTGTCAGTCACAGTCATGCTGCAAAGTCATTTAAGCTTCGCGGGGATACCAAACTCAGCCATAGCATCTAACAATTTCAGCCGTATCAGGTTAATCATTAGCGTTTAAGGCTATCGGCTGAGAGAGACAGAGAGAAATGTTAGCTTTCGATTTCGTAATATATTTTCGCCAAGAAACCTATCCAATTAGATAGTTACTCAATTAAAAAAATTAAGAAACCACTTCTACAGGTAACCATCAATTTACCTAACCACCTGCTTTAGCATATCCGCTACATTGTACTTACCTATTCCATGTTCTTGGAGAGCCCTCACCTAATATGCCCACTTTTACTTGAGCATTCATTTCATGCATTTCAATGGTACCCTCAAAATAATTCAATCATCGTTAGCATTAACCAACTTTCTTCCGCTCGAACATATAATTACGCAAAGTCAAGGGGTTGGTTTTTTTTGTTGTACTTTGCTTATCTAGTTCAACAATGTCCAAAAAATTCAATTTTACATCTTTATTAAATATCTAAAACTGTCCTCATTCCACATTGTTTACTCCTTAATAAACTGAAAGCAATAAAAAAATTAAATTTAATTTAATCAAATTTTCCACAGCGATGTTGGGCGGCGGCGACGGTGGTGTAAATGCTTTACACAGCAATAAAGCAAAAGTCCTTTGCTTTTGATACTCAGCGAAGGATGAAAATTCCGTTTCTGGTGTTTTATATAATTTTTTTTCAGTTGCTTTACTTTTCGTATTGCCAGTTAGGCATGTAATCAGAGAAATGTAATTTTCTGGCGAAAAAAAAGAAAGACAACAACAACGTCAAAAGACATACAGTGTTGGTGCTGTGAAGGCAATCCGGAAACCCAAAAGAAGATGTTGGAAAAGCAACAGCGGCAGTGGCAAAACACAAAATTGTATCGCCGAGTGAAATACATTGAAGGAGACAACTTGAAGAAAATCTTAGCAAAGATTAATTGATTCGCACATGACTGCACAAGGTCTCCATAGGAGCCAAAATGTAGCGAATGGCACAAATGCAGCTAGCAAAGAATTTGCAACAGCAATAACAAAGAGTATTAGAGCTGCAATGCTTGAATATGGTGTACGAGAGTGACAGTGGGTCAATGAGAATGTTTGAGGACATGTAGATTCGAAACGTGCAATTTTATCTTAGATCGAGAACAAAAAACACAGAAAGAAAAATTCTGAAATACCAACAAATTAAGAACTGATGAAATGCAAAAATAAAGAAAAAAAGGTTATCTCAAACATTTGCAGAAAATTGTCAGTCGTATCCTTATGCCTGGCGGGTGGGCGGCCCTCTTTCTTATCTTATCCCTATTTATATTATGAATGTGAATGTTTGTCTGCTTGTTTGTTTGTGTGTTTGTTTGTTTATTTTTGGCTCAATTACGTGTAAACTGACAGTTAGTGTACTGTATGGAAATCATCATAGACTATAAATTTTTTTAATTTTTGACCCTATGGGCGGATTGGGCGTGGTAAATTTTTTTTTGAGCTAGGGAGATTATGTTTGATACACAGATAGTACTCGACAACGTGAATATGAATATGCACACGAAATTTCAATTTAGGAGCGATGGGCGGAGTGGGCGTGGCAAAACATATTTTAAGATCTATGGAGATAAAATCTGATACAAAGATATTACTACCCAACAGTAATATGAATAAACAGATAAAATTTTGTTTTTCGATCAGTGGGTGAAGGTGGGCGTGGCTGTATTTGTAATTGTAATTTAGACCTAGGGATATAAAATATGACACCTCGATATTTTACTATAACACGAATATGAATATGCAGGTGACATTTTAATTTTGCATCAGTGGGCGGAGTGGGCATGGCACAACTGTATTTAAGCGTTAGGGAGATAAAATTTGACAGCCAGATAGTACTCGGCAACATGAATATGAATATAAAGACGAAATTTAAATTTTGAAACAGCTGGCGGAAAGGGTGTGGTAAATCTGTATTTTAGCCCAAGAGAAATACAATTTGGTACACAAATATTACTCGGCTATACGAATATGAATATGCAGACGAAATTTTAATTTTGGATCAGTGGGCGGAGGGCGTGTGGCTAAACTGTATTTTAGCCCTAGAGAAATACAATTTGATACATAGATAGTACTCGGCTACAAGAATATGAATTTGCAGACGAAATTTTAATTTTGGATCAGTGGGCGGAGTGGGCGTGACCAACCTGCATTTTTGACCCAGCAAGATAAAACTTGGTAAACAAATAGTACTCAACCACACGAATATGAATATGTAGACGACATATTAATTTTGGATCATTAGGGTAAGGGGGCGTGGCAAAACTGTATTTTAGTCCTAGAGAGATAAAATGTGGTACAAAGCTACTATTTGACAACACAAATATAAATATGCAAACGAAATTTAAATTGTGGGTAAGTGGACAGAGAGGGCGTGGCTGTATTTTAGCCATAGTGAAATACAATTTAGTACCCATATAGTACACTGCAACACGAATATGAAGAAAGGGGCGTGTCAAAACGGTATTTTAGCCCTAGAGGGATAACATTTGATACATGGATAGTATTCGACAACAGGAATATTAATATGCAAACGAAATTTAAATTTTGGATTAATGGGCTTGGAAAAACTGTATTTTAGACTTAGAGTGGTACAATTTAACACCCAGATAGTACTCGACAACACAAATATGAATATGCAGACGAAATTTGAGTTTAAGATCATTGAGGGAAGGAGACGGGACGAACTTTATTCTAGTCTTAGATAAATAAAATTTGATACAAGGATAGTATTCGACAACAGGAATATTAATACTTACTTACTTAGCTGGCACTTCTTTGCAATCCTGATAGAAAAATATTATTAGCGCTTCGATCTTCTGCGCTTCTGCTCCAGTTAGTCACACCAAGTTCTGCAATGTTCTCAGTAATGTGGTCTTTCCAACAGAATTTTAGTAGCCCTCTACTGCACCGTTCATTGTCGAAGACTTTTCGAGCTGAAGCATTTTTGTCCATTCGTACAACATGACCTAGCCAACGCAACCGCTGCACCTTAATGCGTCTAACAACATTAATGTCAGTGTACAACTCATGAATCATACGACATCGTTACTCTCCGTTAACGATGATGGGCCCATATATTTTACGGAGTATTTTTCTCTCGAATACTGCCAGAACCGATTCATCCTCTTGTGTCATAACCCAGGATTCTGATTCATACATTCAGACAGATAGCAAACAGGGTTCTTCTTCGGATCTCGAGGCTGACATTATTTGTTTTGTCGATAGCGGAACCTAGGTAGATAAAATTATCTACCAACTCGAAAGTATAGTTGTCAACTTTCACGCAGTTTCCCAATCGAGTAGATTCTTTGTTCGTTGAAACTAATAACTTTTTTTTGTCCTCGTTTAGCATAAGACCTATTTCGCTGATCCCTTCTGTATTCCTGAGAAGACTGCAGTCACATCCCGCAGTTTTCGATCGCTGATATATATGTCATCAGCGCACGCGAGCTGCATGTGGCTTTTGTTTAATCACTATGTTGAGGAGCTCACACGATAGGCCGTCGCTTTGTTTTAGGCCTCCGTAAGGTTCCTGCGAATCTTAACTAAAGACTTCGTGCCAGTCTGCGTCATTCCGCAAACGCTTATCAGCTTCGCTGGTATACCAAATTCCGCCATGACTGCGAGTAATTTCTGTCATATCGGGCTTTTAAAGACAGCTTTATAGTCGACGAAAAGATCGTACTTGTTGATATGATTCTCTTGGGTCTTTTCCAGGACTTGCCGAGGTGTGAAGATCTGGTCAATTGTTGATTTACCAGATCTTAAGGCACACTGATAAGGCCCGATCAGGTTGGATAACAGTGGATTAAGTCTTTCACATAGCGCAGCCAACAGGATCTTGTATGCGATGGCTAAAAGGATGATCCCACGGTAGTTGAAGTACACACTTTGATCACCTTTTTTTAGCACAGCACATAATACGCTTAGATTCCAATCATCGGGCATGCACTCGTTAAGCCAAACCGTGCGTAAGAGCTGGTGCATGCTTGTTATCAGCTCCTCGCTCTGCCGGAAGTCCGTCGGCACCGGCTGCTTTATTATTTTTCAGCAGCTAAGCCGTCGTCGACAATTGGCATGATACCTTCACGTGCGCTGCTTTTGGAACCAGCATATATGCAGCACACTCTGCGTATCTGTAACCAGTTTTCCATCCTTGTCCTTACAAGGGGAGAGCTGATTACCCTAGCCTTTTGATTTTACTTTCTGGTAAAATTTTCAGGCCTCAACTCTACCCATGTATCGCTCTATATCCCCGTTCTCTCGTTCTTTCACCTGACGATTTTTTTTCGCTTAAATAGCTGTCTCGCCTGTTTACTGTCTCCTTGTGCCGTTGCCTAACAGCACAGTTTACAATTGGATGTAGCGTTGCCCTTTAAGCAGCATCCTGTTCCTCGGACGCTATGGGCTATGGATCCACTATGTATCGGGAACGTCAGAAGTAGATGCCTTGTGCCGTAGTAGTTTGGAGAGCTGGTTGGAGTAGGCAGTGGCTATCTCTGGGGTTTGCAGCTTCGCGATGGCCAGCTTTGTTTGTGTTTGATTACGTGCGTTTTCGCTCTGCTCAATCTTGTGCGCACCTTGGCTGCAACCAGATAATGATCCCAGCCAATATTAGCACCACGGATCACACGCACGTCCATGATACTAGATGTATGCCTGCCATCAATTACCAAATGAAGAATTTGATTTTTGGTGTTTTGATCGGGGGATAGCCAAGATGCCTTGTGGATATCTTTGTGCTGAAATCTGGTTCCATTCACTACCTTGTTCCTTCCCCCAGCCTAAACCCGTTATCTTACGTACCTTTCGATTGACCAAGAACATCTTCCCTTCCGATTTTTGCATTAAAAGTTAAAGTCTCCCAGAACAATTTTAATGTCGTGACCAGGGCAGAGGTCGTATGTTTCCTCTTGGCGCTCGTAAAATGCATCTTAAATCGCATCGTCTTTATCTTCTGTCGGGACATGATCACAAATTAGCGTGATGATGAAATATTTCGCCTTGATGAGGATTGCGGCTATTTGATCACTAACATGATTGAACCGCGAGACAAGATGTCTGTGTCTCTCGCCAACTGCAAATCCACATCCAAATTCGTGCTTTACGGTTTGGCAGCTGTAATAGATGTCGCAATTTTTACTGCGCGAGCATGCTTGTCCAGTCCATCTCATCTCTGGATGGCGGTGATGTCAGCCTTATATTTTTTAAGGACATCCGCCAGTCGGATCGTGGCACCTTTTCTATAGAGAGTCGACATAAACTTTTGCAGGGTTCCGTTTCATAGCCAGTAAAGGACCTGAAGGCGGGTGGCTAGCGAACAAGGTTGCCCAGGTGCCACCACGAAGGAGGTTGTGAGTCGGCTTGAGATGCAAGATTCACTTTACATCCCCAACGGCACCAAAATATACATTTACAAAATACAAAATTTCGGCAAGATTGCGATGGATGTAATTTTGGGGAAATATTACAATTTCAAAACAATTGGTTGAGTCTTTTGAACGTTATCGTGCGTACCAGCCGGACGAACAGACAGACGGACATGGCTCAAACAACTTAAAAAGTCATGAATCAAATTTGTTTCACAGAAACCTAGGGTCTAAAGTGTTACACTTTTGGGTCGTATCAAATGATATATACCCTCCTACGCGTAGGGTGAGGGTATAAAAAGTTGCCCCAAACATTTGCAGAAAATTTTAATACCCACAGCCATAGCCATGCATAGGGGGTATATATAATTTGATGCGAGAAAATCTGTAACGCTTTTAAGGAGATGAGTGCAACAGCCTGTATCCTACGACGAAAATAGTTTAAGACTTTATAATCAATCGTTCTTGAAAGTGGGTCTTGTTGTTCTGTCTGGCTGGTGGGCAGACTAACTTATTTGATCCTTATGAAAATTTACTATTACTAAAATATAATTTGATACGAGAAAAATCTGTAACGCATTAAGGAGACAAGTTGGATCCTCTGTATCCTGAGAAAAAATTCGTTTAAGACTTTATAATCAATCGTTTTTAATAGTCAGTAATTTTTTTCTGTCTGTCTGCTGGTCAGGAAAACTTTGTCTGATCTTTATGAAATTTTACATTTCCCAAAATGAAGTTATGGTTATTATGCAATTTTTATTCTTACAGTAAACTTTCAACATAATAAGATATTTCAACCAACTACATATTTTCCGATTATCTTATTATCCAGACTACTGTTCCTATCCCCAAATTCCCATATCCCAAGAAAAAAAAAAATAACTCAATCATAATAAGTAAAAATCTATTCGTATATTCTACACAATATTACGGAGCACAACACTTGGGCATTTCCATTAGGGCAAGATTTTCACGAAGTATTGCAATGAAATACAACGAAACGTTTGCAGGACACGTTGTCTAGAGACAGAACTTAATATGAGAATATAAAGGGATATGCTAGCAAGGAGTAACAACAGACTTCAGTTACAAATGCTTATCAAAGTTTGCTGGATTTCCATTCTCATGCCTCTTGAGCCATGAAAACAGTTTCGTTGTGAATATTTTTGTTTTTTTTTTCTATGGAAATTTCATTTATTACTTATATATCTTTGTAGCCAACACGATTTTATTTGGTTTAGAAGAGAACGTAAAGAAAGACAACTTTGTTGATAAGACTAGTTCTGTAAGGTGTTTAAAGTTACGATTTTGTTGTTGTTGTTGTGCGTTCCTGTTGCTGTCTTTTACATTTCGCTAAGTTTCACTTAAATATCTGGTACACATTTCTAAACGTTATCAATGTTGAGGGGATGGGAAAAAGAGTTACAAGGCAATGACAGAAATTATTTTTAGCACTAAAAAAATTTTAGCACTTTTACATTAAAGGACCAGTAGGCTGGTGGCAATATCACGCTGTAGTATTAAATAATATTTTCTTTTCTACTAAGCCAAGAACTGTTTTAACATTTAAAACTTCATCAAACTTTAAAATTTTCAAATTGAAAACCAACGCCTAACGACTCGTATGCAACTAAGCACAACAGTCGCCGTCAAGCCCACCAACTCACGACACAATATTCTGCATCCACCCACAACACCACGTTCAGGCTCAAATAACAGCTTTGAAAACAACAAAGGATTTCTTCCGTTTACCAGTCAAAGTCATACCCAATACGACGTAAGGGGAACACCTCTCTTCGTCAAGTATAATTTATCACTTTAAACGCATAATCATACCATGGCAATGACTATGGGTGCCAAAGCCATTGCCATCTCAAGTGCTGCTGCCGGGAAACCAACGCATAGCGTCACGAACGGGAACAATGAAAATATGCTGGTGATTCTATTGCTACTTTACCACCTAGCAGAGCTATCTCTTTCCCCCCCTCTCTTTTTCTCTCTCTCTCTCTCTCTCTCTAATCGCACTTTAGGAATTTTAGTACTTGGTAACGAAACAAAATGTAGGCCTACTACATAGCCGTGGCAGTGCAGCAGCCAAAGCAGCTAATATCACAGATACCGACTATAATTGCGTATCATTTGCCTAGGATTTGAAGGACGTGCATGAATGTGTTTGAATGTGCGTGTGTGTGCGTGTGTGTGTGTGACTGTAATGATACCTTGAAATTGTTAATTTTCAACTCGACATAATGCTAGAGCTGTGTGTGATGCTACACCCGTACGTACGCACAGCACACCCTTTCAAACGAAAGCCTAAAGAATGCTAACCATGATTGTATTATGGAGGTCTAATTATGGTCTCTTAACGTACATTCTTTTAGGTTTTTTGCTCTTTGTTTATGCCGTGTGGATGCCAACTAAGCAAAAGGCAATAATAGCGTGAAATAGAAGAATTTGACAGCACCCGCTATCCTTTCAATTTTGTGCTTGTGCTAATTTTTTATTTGAATTGATAATTTATGGCTTTAAATACCTTTGTGTTGCCAAAACATTTGTAATTATATTCGCCTTTCTTTTTGTTGTACATCAACGCCTTAAATGTTTGGTCGAAAAGTATTTAATAGCAATTAATTATAATGTTTTTTGGCAAGTGGATTTGCGCTATGCTTCCTGTGGCGTTCGCAGCGGTAGTCTGGGTAAATGTGGAAAGGTGATTCTCATTGAAATTTGTGCTTCATTAAGCAACAATTTTCACAAAATTGTTGGCTTTGGTGAAAATTGCTAACAGTTTTGGTGGCGCTAATTCATGAATTGAAATGTATTGCCAAGAAATTTCACATGCAATTTATATGAATAGACTCTGTTATCTGCGGTGGTTTGTTTTATGTTTTAACAAAAAGTACTACTTTTGTACCAAAACGACAATAATAGTGGTTTAAGTGCGACTATAGTTATTCTGGTGCAATAAAGTACTTGTTAGAACAATGAAATACTTGCTGGAACAATAGAAGAAATTTTTGATTTAATAATAATTTTTTTTTAGTTAAAAAAGTACTTTTGGAAACAAAAACAAATTGTTAGTACAATAAAAGTACTTTCTGATACTTCATAAAAACATTATGGTATAATGATATAAAGTTTCCACATTGTACCAAAATTTGGTTTTATTGTACTAAAAAGGACTATTTTTGTACCATTATTGTACTACTATTTCACCATAAACTGTCATTGTACTGGGACCGGCCTTGGCATGTTGGTTAGAATCACCTATAGGGATGAGGGTATATATTATTTGATACGAAAAAAAAGTGTAACGCATTAAAGGAGACGAGTTAGACCTTGGACTCAGGAATGAATATGAATATTTTAATTAAAAATCTATTGTTTTCAATAACTCAAGACTTAAACAATATATTCTACTAGCTGACCCGGCAAACGTTGTTCTGCCATACAACTTCGGTCCCGGCAAACTTCGTCCCACTCCTAAGGTAACGCCTTCATATAAGATCCAGGGTAAAAGTAAAGCACAATGTGTTTTATTTGAATTTAAGCGAAATCTGTGTAGAGCGATCTGATAACCAATGAAGGCGGTGTGCCAACACGCGAACAGGCAACGTACAGCTGATGTTGTGAAAAGCAGGAAAATTCGAGACGGATCCCAAAAACTTCCAAATATTGGCCTTGCGATTTATTGATTGTAATCGCAATGCTAATCTAATGGGAAGTTAAATTCGCTTAAATTTGGATGGGAAGATCGGTTAGAATAATAGGAATCAGTGGGATAAGGACTTCCTCTCCTTTGAATTTGTCCTTGATGGACGTCGCTTTAATCACATTGATCATCAGTTTCTTGACGGACAACCACAATTTCACAATTTCGGATGATTCAGATTCCAAAAAATGATTATGATTGATCCCACCTTTAGCTGTAAATTATGCGGCTGAATTCTCCTCATTCTCGTTGTTCACGCTATCAATGGATTTTTATGAATGCAGTTCTCCATTGATTCTACTTTGAATAATAACATTTAAGCTATCAACGCCCTTGTTCTTCGCTGGTACTATGGCCCGCTCACTAATCCAATCAAGATTTTTAAAATTTTGTGCAATGCCGGGAAAATTTTTGTGATGAGATCCTCCTTCGACGGTGTAAACTCGCAAAATTTTCCTGGGAACGCCTTCAATCCAGTTGAAACATCAACAGGAATTTGACAATTACCAAGCGCCAGTAGCTGCCTTGAAAATTCAGTAGCCGATGGGTGGTTTGGAACATGACTCTCATGATCTTGCCAATTTCAACTTGATGACATGCCGCCACAAAGACGACGATTTCAGGCATGAATTAATCTTATAAGCAGCAGTAAATTTTGGGAAGACGGGCAGCGTATGACGAAAATCTTCAGGCAGCAATATCATAGCCCCACCAAATCGTATCGAATCACCTCGTAAATCCATCATCGTTTGGTCAACTGCCTCCAAAGCTCGTTTATGCGCCATCGTGCATTCATCCCAGATGATGATTTTCCATTCTCGCAACAATTTCGCTGCAAGTTGGCTTGTCAACCTTGAGAATATTAAACGGCAGCTTCGAAGCAGAATGTACAGTTCGACCGCCTTTTAACAATGTGGGAGCAATACCAGAGGATGTAGCAGCTAACGAAATTTGCCATCTTGACCGAATTGTTGCCAGAATCAAAGAAATGACGAATTTCTTGCCTGTCTCACCGGGTGCATCGAGAAAGTAAATGCCTCCCGTTCCATCGTCAACAACCTTCATCAGCGAATCGTACACGTTCGTTTGCCCGGCATTCGACGGCGGCAGATTTGTTCGGACTCTTTCAGTCAGCTCATCTCGATCAAAGTCTTGATCTCGTTGCAATTCGCGATTGAATGCATCGTACATCGAACGATTTGGCACTAGTGTTCCCAATTTCTACAGTAGACTGCCGCACATGCCTTCGATCTGAAGTCAAATTCAAGATCGAAATTCGATGTTGTCGTGCGAACTCTGTGCGAAATGTCGTCAGCCATCTCGTCCTCGGCAGATGATACGTGGCTATGATGATCGCAAACAATGTAGAATTTGATTCGCTGGAGCAGAAACAGTTGCTTCCCAATGCAAACATAAACGAGCACTCGAAATGTGGCAACTGATTGAAACGAATAAAATTAAGACGCTCCGTTTCGACCTTGCGTACATGTCAACGCAGTACTGTTAAAATAACCGGCGATATCTTAACAGATGATTGTCAACGTCTTGCCAAACCATCAATCGATATGCATAAGAATTTATTTCTTCTCCTGAAATACGAATTCGAACTTGAATGGAGAATGAAAAATGATGACTTGTAAACAAATCTCTCATTATACAGGTGACAGCCATCCTCTCCACGATAGAACATCAAGAGTTATTGAAGTGCATCGTATGACCGATGAGTCTCATACACGTTTCTAAGTTGTACACCATCCCTACGCTTGAGAACAATATTGCGTGATTCCACATTCTTTCCACCAATCACCACTGCGAATTCATTTATAGTGGGATCATTGAATTGTCTTGCATGGTATCCAGAGGGTCCTTTGTCTGCTCTGCCAATTATTTTGTGGCTGTCAGAATGCATTGCACTCAATGCGGATTTGAAAAATCGGACCAATGCGTTATGCACATGCAGAAGATTTTGAAATTGTTAGATTATTTCTCATTTATTCTTTTAACATAATAAATTTCACAATAATCCGTAATTTTCCAAGCATCATAACGAATTTTCCATTTTTACGCCGACTGAAATCATTAAATCAAGCAATACAATGCAAAATTTCGTGGCAAAATTCAACTTTTTTAGAGTTCTTTCGGAATTTTTCGAGTTTTTGACCAAGAATTTTTCCATTATCCAAAATTTTTTAAAATAATTTTTATCAAATCAAGCGATGCAATGCAAAATGTTGTAGAAAAAATCCAAGTTTTTCCGGAATTTCCGAGTTTTTAAACAAGAATTTTTCTATTTTTCCATTCGAAAAGTCATTTTGAAATAATTATCCGAAAATGTTCACAGTTATATCGTCCAAATTTATTTATTAGTCCCACAAAATGCAAAATTTCGTCGAAAAAAATTTTAAAATTGCTTGAATTTTTCCGGAATTTTCCGATTTTTTTTAACAAAAATTTTCTGTTTTTCTATTAAAAAAAATCATTCTGAAACAATCTTTATATATAAAATTCTACCGTACGTGTGTTGTGACTGAACTCCTCCTAAACGGCTGGACCGATTTGCACAAATTTTTTGGTATGCGTTTGGGTGGTGCCCCGGATGGTTTAGATTTACAATTCGGTCCAATTGGACAAAGGGGCGTGGCACCGCCCATACAACTTGAAAATCAAAAGGGCTGTATCTCATGAACTATCAGAGGTATGAAGATGAGATTTGGTATATATGTTATTGAAGCAGTATTAATTTCAGCCAAGGTGGAAGTGGGCGGTACCACGCCCCCTTTTCAAAAATTGCTCTAACGGCTTTTCTAATAGACCGATTGATACGAAAATTTTACCAAGTGGTACTGTTGACCTGTTGATAGTCCCTGGCTATAAAAGGCTGTGATTGGATAAAGGGGCGTGGTACCGCCCATACAACTGGATAATTAAAAGGGCTATATCTCATGAACTATCAGAGGTATGAAGCTAAGATTTGGTATATATGTTGTTGGAACCGTATTTATTACATCCAGGGTGGAAGTGGGCGGTGCCACGCCCCCTTTTAAGAAATCGCTTTGCAGGCTTTTCCAATAGACAGATTGATACTAAAATTTTACCCAGTGGTACTGTTGACCTGTAGATAGTCCCTGGCTATATTTGGTTGTGATAGGATAAAGGGGCGTGGCACCGCCCATACAACTTGAAAATAAAATGGGCTAATTCTCATGAACTATCAGAGGTATGAAGATGTAATTTGTTACATATGTTATTGTTGCAGTATGAATTACAGTAAGGGTGGAAGTGGGCTGTGATACACCCTTTTAAAATAAGTATTTATAACTGTTATAATCTACGATGAATTGTTAGAAAATTTCACCAATAAAATTTGTGTCGTAAATAAATTCCTAGCTCGCGCTGGGAAGCAGGAAGGTTTTAGATAGAGATTTTTTTATTTTTAAATGATCAGAAACCGAAAAATTCTGCGTAAAGCTGACTTCCCAACAAACTAAAAGTTATGGCCTCTGAGTGTTGGCATACAGAAAACAATGTCAAAAATATACCATTATCTTCGTTTTGGTCTCCAAGCATCGGAATAGTAGGTAAAAATTAGGCCCATAGGTCTGAAGAATCCAATAGTTCCTCATTGCTAAAAAATTGGAATTGATTTTATACATATTGTTCTTAGTAAAATTTTCTAAGAATTCATCGTAGAATCCGATATTGGTATACGATTACCACGTTTTTTCGACGCGAAAAAATTGATCCGAACAGGCTATTTAGAATTTAATAAGTAAAAGGTGCCGAGTCTCTGCCCACGCACTTCAATATTTAACGTTTTAACTGTATCAAATAATGGTCCGTACACCAGGCAATTTAGGACACATGGTAGCTGCGCAAACTAAAACAGTGATTTATTTTTAATTTACTTTACAGATATGTATTATTTAATTACTTTTCAGGAGAGCGAATCGGTAATAAATCCTATAGATAAAATGCGCGTTCTGTTCCAAACTTATGGAGCCCTTTGTAAAGTATAGGCTGCATATAATGATCCATCTGAGCAGCTAATAGAAGCCATCGACGCTGTAGATGTAAGTGTGACAGGGGACTCGAATTTATGGAACCGACGCCGTTCTTAGCAACTCGGTCTCTGCAAATGCTGAGGATAGATCTTGGTCTACATTCGTATCAAATACAACTGGTAGAAGAACTAGAGCAAGTGGACGATCAATTGATTTTTTTATTTATCATGTCATTGCACATTATTTGAAGGAGAATTGTTCCAACACGACGGCATAATGTGCCATGCAGCGCATGAGATCATCACTTTGTTAAGCCAAACGTTGGTGACCGAATTACCTTATCTATAGAGAGTATTCGGGTATATTCTTGGTCCGTATGAGAAGAAGTCATGGCAAAGGAGGTTTTTATGGCTAAAGGCATGAAGCTTTAAACGAAATTTTCATTTGCGGTCAATAGAAGGAGAAGGCATAACAAAAGCGATTTTTACGCCAAAAGACATAGTTAGTATACAGACGGTTCCCGCTACATACTTTATAAAAATTGAATTTTGATCTGTTTCCGATTTGTGAAAGAAGTGTTTTTCCCTACATACAGACAAAACTTAATCTACATGTCGAAACTAAAGATATGACTTTGATGATGAACTTTTTACTACCTAGAGACTATCATATTTATAATTTAAAACAATAAAACTTAATTAGTTAACTTCCATGTTAAGGAGTTACTTGAAATTAGTTGCATAAGTTAATAAACTCAACATATTATTGTCGAGCTTAACTACCGTTTAAAACTACTTTGTACACCTAGATGTGAAATATATTACAAGTTAATATGCGATAGCGAAGCATTGCCGGGCCCACTAGTTACACATATAATTTCTTACAAAAAAGCAATTATATTTTTTCTGATTTTCCTACTTTAATAATGTGTGTTTTTTTCCTGGACTGGCTGGGGATCTCCTGACAAATAAGGATATAGTGATAATCTATATATATAAAAGGCTTGGGTGACTGACTGATCACTCCACAGCCCAAACGGTTATATCTAGAACCGTGAAATTTAGAATGTAGGTTTCTTTTATGACGTAGGCGTGCACTAAGAAAGGATGTTTGGAAATTTGGACTGCAAGTCGGTAAAATGGGCGTGGCACAGCCCCATACAACTGGAATTTTAAAATGGCTGTATCTTTTAAACCATAATAGGTACGAAGTCGAGATTTGGTACGTATTGTGGTCGTATAAGAAAAAATACTTTGTTTGTAGAAAGTTGGCGCTGCCACACCCCTTTTCAAAAAATAGTTATTTTGGCAAAATATATGGACCGATTGCAATTGAATTTGCTATGTGTGATACTGTCCATAGGGCCACTATCATAGGCTGCAATAAAACATAATTAGACAAAGGGGCGTGGCACCGCCCACACAAACCGAAATTTTAATCGGTCATATCTCAAGAGCCATTAGAGGTATGAATATGAGATTTGCTACACATGTTACTGATATAAAGAGCATTATGTCTCGCTGGAAAATGGGCGGTGCCACGAAATCGCAAAGAAACGGCCTCATATGGCGAAGAAAAAAGTGTTGTTCCACCAAGACAATGCACCGTGTCATAAATCAATGAAAACGATGGCAAAATTGAACGAATTGGACTCCGAATTGCTTCCCCATCTACCGTATTCTCAAGATTTGGCACCCAGCGACTACTGGCTCTTCGCAGATCTCAAAAAGATGCTCCGTGGTAAGAAATTTCGCTCAAATGATGAAGTAATCGCCGAAACTAACGCAAATTTTAAAGGTAAAGAAAAATCGTTTTACAAAGGCGGTTTCAAAAGATTGGAAAAGCGTTGGAATGATTGTATCTCCCTAAAAGGGGACTATGTTGATGAATCAAAACGAATTTTGGCAAAAAAATGTGTTTTAATTAATTAGTCACACACATTATTGAACGAAGTGTTAGGCTAAATAAATGTACCGATTGCAATGAAATTTTCATTGTGTAGTACTATCCGTAGGGCCTTTATCATAGGCTACAAGAAAACATAATTAGACAAAAGGGCGTGTCACCGCCCACACAAACCGAAATTTCAATCGGTCATATATCAAGAGCCATTAGAGGTATGAAGATGAGATTTGCTACATATGTTGCTGACAAAAAGAGGATTAAGTCTCGCTGGAAAATGGGCGGTGCCACGTCCCTTTTAAAAAAATCGTTATATGGCTAAATAAATGAAACGATTACAATGAAATTTTCACTGCAAAATTTCAATCGGTCATATTTCGCGAGCCATTAAAGGTATGCAGATGAGATTTGCTACATATGTAAATCGTACATGGGGGATTACATCTCGCTGGGAAATGGGTAGTGCCACGCCCCTTTTGAAACAATTGTTATGTCGGTCATATTAATAGAACGATTGTAATAATAATATTGTAAACAATATATTTAAAATTGTCTACTGTCTGTAGATAGGATGATGAAATTTGAGATGTTTGTTCCCCTTTTCGAGTAAACGTCAGCTAAGAACGGATTTTTGGAAACTCGTACTTTTATGGGTTAAACATTACCAATAAGGGACAAAAGTTGTACCATCACCTAAATAATTGCGAAAATTGATATAGAAATGCTTTCTATCAAATTGGATTGAAGTATTTTTTTTATATTCGATGTTTCTGGGTAAAAAAATCGAAAAAGGGATAAAAATGTTATTATCGCCCAGACCAAACAGCTAATGATGTAATCATGATAAGTTATATAGGCTTGCTCCCTATGACATTAGAACGAAGCAAGAAGGGTTTTCGAAATTCTCACCTTTTAGGGGTAAAAAGAAATGAAAAGGAATAAAACTGGTTTTAAACGACTAGAGGTGTAGTCTCAAAAATTGTGCTATGTGAAGTAATTTTAATATTCGTTTCTAAGTTGTAAAAATAACGAAAAAGGGATAAAACTGATGATATCAACCAGATCAAATACCTAAAGGTAGAGTTACGAAAATTTGTATAGAATTTCTTCCCATAGAATTAGAGAACTGTCAAATGGGGTTTTTCAAAATTCGAACACTTAGGGTAAACACTTTTGGCTTTAGCCAAATCAAACGGCTAAAGCTATAATCGTATATGGGCATGCTTCCTATGGAGTTAGATGGAATACCGGTCCATTTATGTTGTGCGATACGAATGTATCTTTTAAAATTTGTACTTTTAGGACTAAAGCGGTACAATCACTTAGACCAATGTGCTAATGCTACAATTACGTGTATTGCTTAAAGTCATAAGAAGGTATATTGTAAGTACGGGTGAAGCAACGCGAGCCGGGAACGCTAGTATTGTATAAACGCGTACTTTATTGCACTAAAAAATTAACTTTAAGTGTACTAAGAAGTACTATTATTGACCTAAAAGTAAGTTAATTGTAGCAAAAATTATGTTGTTCTAAAATGTATTCTTATTGAACTGATTATACTTCTAAATTGTATTTCTTAAGGTTTATCTTGGGTTCCTTTTATGTAAAGTCTAAAGTCTACTTTGGTATGCCAGCTATGATTTAAGACTAGAGAGCTGGCAGTACTCGCAAAATCCGCGATATATTGTAAGCTAAGCTAGAAACAGTGACTGACATCCACAGCATGGCCTTGAACAACAGTTGTATGAAATAAATTCTAACAGGTTAATGTCAGAGATAGTGTTTTAGGGTCACAATAAAGATTCCGACATTTATACCCATTTAAAGCGTCTTATATGAAATTAACCAAAAAAACCTTTAAATTAATCCTGACTTGTATAACTTTATCGCTGTGCAAAAAAAATATAACAATGTGGTTTCGAATTGGATTTTTGCCAGCGAAATAACATTCTGTATCGACAAAAATCCACAACATACTTCATTCACTTTACTTTAAATTCATGACGATAACAATTCCGATATTAAAGCACCCACTTGTATTCGCTGCTCGTTAAAAGAGGCAACAAGCCAAATTGACGCCCATCCAAAACTTCTTTATGGCTCTCAATTTCCATTAACAAGCAACAACCATGAGTCATGTTTATGAAGATGTTGCCGATGATCACCGTGAAATTATTGCATAGACATGCAACGAGATGGTGTTGCTGCAGTTAACAGCAAAAGGTGCCAGTTAAATCAGCTTTTGTGGCATTAACTTAACAACAGAGTACACATACTTGCATACGAACACATAACGTAGACATGTATGCAAATGCAACAATTCATGTAAAAGTGATATACAACTTTAACAATTTGCAACGGCAGTCAGTGGTGGTAATGGCAGTCGGCAAATAAACAACAATTTGGAAAACAGTGGAGTTGAGAGATTGAAATTGTTGTATTTAGCAGAAAAGCAAGTTTTTGTGCCTATTGCTTTTTGTCTGTATTACTTTAAGGACGACAACTAATATAACTTTCATAATAATGAAGATATTTTGATATGGAAACATAATGGAAGGGTCTAATGTACTATTTAAAGTAGTGTCGAGTGAACAAATCAAAAACAAAATATTGTTGTATATTGACGTAGTGTTTATATAGTTTCTTATTATTATTTGTTTTTAGAAAATTACTTTTGTATTACATTGTCTATCTCACAGTTCACCATAAATATCTACGCATATCACTGTGCTCAGCTGCACACTTATTATAGGTGGTGTTGTTGCTTCGGTCGCTCTCGTTGTTGTTGACTCTGTTGTCTGGGGTATATTGCTAACCATATATTTCAATTTCAATCGAAAACATTTTTGCCTTTTTTTGGGCGGCTTTAACTGGGCTGAATTGTAAAGGAGTAAGGAATTTTATACGTTTAACGCCTGAAAGCATGCAACACAAATTGCAACTATTGCATAAAATTGTAAAACACATTACACTCACTCACACACATACAATCACTTACACATAAGTACATAAGCTTATACCAGAGAGCAACGTGTACTTACTTATATACACGCCAGTCAGTCGTCGCTATTCATGTCCTGGCGAGAGATCATCAACAGCAATTTTTAACAATTACTTTGGCACAATACATCGCCAGCGACACGAATAAACCCAGTTACACCAGTCGATTGTAGTAAATTGAAAAAATCCGTCAACATTTATAACAAGCCAGCCAGCCAGCCAGCGCTCCTTTAAAAAGGCAACAGCTAACCAGGCAATGGCGTTGGCCATTACAGCGGTAGTTTGCCGCTTGACTGGCGGATTGTTGTGTTTCATGTTTTCCCTTGTCAAGCACTCGAGACTGAATGTATCATGTAAGAGAGGGTCCAATGATTGTAATCTGTATGTGATTTATTACCTTATTACAGGCAATATGTACAAATTGTCTGCCGAAGTGACTTTACAGTCAAACAACAATAACAACAGCAGCACAAATCGTGAGAGCACAACAGCAAAGAAAGAGCTCGTTACCCCTCTTCAAAAAAAAAACCAACAACAACAAAAACAGCCATCACCAGCAAATCCCATCGCCTTTGCACCCTTGTCCTCGATGCGGTTTTTAGGCAATGACCGCCAATGCAAACGTTTCCACATACGCAGCGATTTACTTTGGCCTTTACGTTCGTTCTCTTTTGAACTCCGGTTTTATTCCACATGTCTACGGTAATGTAACACATAAACCGTGAGGTGTTTTATTATACGAATAGGGGGCGTAGATGCCACAAATTATTGCCCAGCCACAATTTTTCAGCCACGCGCGAACAGTGGTCGCCGGTCAGTTGTTTTGTGAGCAAAAGCCCCTGCACCACAGGTCTGATGCGGAGGTCAGAGCGAAAAGAAAGAGAGAGAGAGAGGGAGAGAGAGTGGGAGTGGGAGCAATCGTTGTGGTCGTCTAAAGCCTAGATTGGCAACAATCGCTGCATAGTCAGCTTGCATCTTATTCAATAGTTAGTTGCAAATGTTGCATAACACAGGGGGAGTTCTTCGTGGGTAACATGTTGCAGTCGTTTTAGGTTTGGCATTTACGCGTTGAACAGGTCCAGGGCTTTTATGTAGTAATATGTTGTAGTATGTGTTGCCAATTGGATTTAGGGCATATTTGGTTAAGGAACTTTCAGTTGACCGTTTGATGTGAAGTAATCGTTGTAGAGCTTACACGATTTGGTGAGAATCATATAGGTGACAATTTTGTAGGCCAGAGAGAGAGAGGGAGAGAAAGCGAGAGACTTAGAGCAATTATTGTGGCAGTCTGAAACCTAGATTGACAATAGCAGCTGCTTAGTCAGTTTACATCTTATTCAATATTTAGTGAAAAATGTTGCATGACACATGGGGCGTTCTTCGTGGGTAACATGTTGCAATCGTTGTAGGGTTGGCATTTACGCGTTGAGTAGGGCCAAAGATTTTAATGTAGTAAAATTGGTGTTGCCAGTTAGATTTAGAGCATATTTGGTTAGGCGACTTTCAGTTGACAGTTTGATGTAAAGTAGTTGTTGTGGAGTGTAAACAATTTTGTGAGAATCATATAGGTGAAAATTTTAAGGCTAGAGGGAGAGAGAAGGAGATTTAGAGCAATTGTTGTGGCAGTCTGAAGCCTAGTTTGACAACAACCGCTGCTTAGTCAATTTACATTTTATTCAATAGTTAGTGAAAAATGTTGCATGACACATGGGGCGTTCTTCGTATGTAACATGTTGCAGTCGTTTTAGGGTTGGCATTTACGGGTTGAGTAGGGCCAAAGCTTTTAATGTAGTAAAATTGGTGTTGCCAGTTAGATTTAGAGCATATTTGGTTAGGCGACTTTCAGTTGACAGTTTGATGCAAAGTACTTGTTGTAGATTTAAAAAAATTTGGTGAGAATCATATAGGCAACAACCGCTGCTTAGTCAGCTTACATCTTATTCAATAGTTATTGGCAAATGTTGCATTCTTCGTGGGTAACATATGCAGTTGTTTTAAATTTGCGATTTCAATGTAAAAAAAAAATATCCCAGTTGAGGTTTATTTGGTTAAAGGATTTTCAGTTGACCATTTTATGTGAAGTAATCGTTGTAGACGCGTCGGGAGTGTGATGCAAGTTAAAGCTTCTGATCGTTATAACTTGGCAAACCCAGAGTGATATTTGCCACTTGCACTTCAAGTCTACTTACAGAGCTCCGTATTCGTGGTACTACTACGGACGGAGTACCTCAACGTGGTGACGCCTGGAAACGTGCCTTTGACACTCGTCAGAGCACGGTTTACTGTGAGGGACGAAAGCTAAAACCCAGAAACGTCAGCTCAGAGTGAGCGGTACCCTGGTTAGCGTCTGACGCGGGATGGGTGACTCTAATAAAATCCTGGTATGAGGAGACAACTAAGACGTTGTGCGCTGGGCTTGCAACCCGCCACCGACGTTTGAACAATTGCAATGAAATGAAGTAAGAAGAGAATAAAACAAACCCCCAAAAATGTTGACGACCACCGCAAACGGTGGTCAAATCGAACTACGATTTGAGGATATGCACCTGAAATGTTATATCACTGTATAGACCAGGTGCCTCCATTCAACTGTCGGAAGTCCTCGAAGAATACAAGGCTGACGTAACCGCTTTACAGGAAATCCGGTGGATGGGACACGGGTGGTCGCGCATGGGATTCGTGGTTGGCAAGAGACTGCAACACCTAGTGTCAAGGTTCCAGCCACCATAAGAGTCAAAAGATAGTTATTCCACATAACACTTATATGTGCCCGTGCTCCGTAGCCCCAGCCATGACATCAAAATTTTACTAGACGATTTTAATACTATAATAGGCAGGGAAATCACTTTTGAGCCAACCATCGGAAAATTCAGTCTACACATTGAAACGTCGAACAATGACATCAGACTGATTGATTTTTTTGCGGCAAGAAATATGGTAGTTAGCAGCACTAGATTTGACCATAAAAATGGAATGAAGGCACGCATTGAGTGTTCTGGACGTACGAATGATCAGGGATACGAACATTGACTCCGATTACTACCTTACCGCTGTAAAGGTACGCACAAGGCTAAGCATGGCGAAAAACTTACGTAGCCAGGCACAACGAAAGCTGTTCATCGGTTAACTGCGGACCACAGAGCTAGCGGACGCCTACTCCAACCACCTAACTCAACAGCTACGGAATGCTCCAACCCCTGATAATAACATATTACCTCGCAGTGAAAATATATAGCCGAATCTATAGAACGGACTGCGAGAAGCTTAATTGGGTACTCAAAGTCATCTGAAGAAGAAGTCTGGTACGATGATGAATGTCGCAATATCGCGAGGGAAACGGAGTCTGCATACAGGGCGAAACTGCAACCGATGGCAACGCGAGATGTTCGTGAACTGCACAGGAAGAAGAGACGAGAGGCAACTCGTGGAACCGTTTCCCCTTCTGCAAGGTCAGGGATGGCCCGCTAGTGACAAACCCGGATAACGTTCTGAAGGCATGGAAAGAACATATCAAAAATCTACTGGAGACGGCCATCACTCCTGAAGACCCCGCCCCAATCCATGACGATGGTATCAACTGTCAACTTCCAAGCCAGAGCAAGATAACAAATCGGCTGGAGACGATGGTCTCCCTGCTAAATTGTTTAAGGCTGGTGGGGAGGAGGTGATTAGGAGCATGCACCAGCTCATGAAGAACATCTGGCTATAGGAGATCATGCCCGGGCATTGGAGTCTTAGTCCGCTATGTCCCATATACAATTAACGAGATTGTAGTAAGTATAAGAACTACCGTGGAATAAGCATAATACCAATTGGGTACAAGTTGTTTCCTACCATCCCTTTGTCGAGTACAAAGCTGCCTTCAACTCTCCGATAAGGAGTAGGCTATATGAGGCCATGTCTAAGTTTAGTATTCCTGCAAAGTTAATTCGACTTTGCAGATGTACCTTGGAAAACACGAAATCATCGGTTAAGTTTGGTAAGTATCATTCAACACGGGAAGAGGTCTCAGGCAGGGCGATAGCTTGTCCTGTACACTATTTTATATAGTTATGCAGAAGGTGATGAGTAAGGCTGGTGTCAACATTTCTGACACCATATTCAGCAAAAGCCACATGCCACTAGCCTATGCTGATGGTATATACATCATTGTCCAAAATCTGCTGGATGTTACTGCAGTTTTGTCATCAATAGAAAAGTAGTCAGCATAAATGGGCTAAGCGGTCAACGAGAACATCAAGTGGCGCAGATAGATCCTTGTCGATCCGAATAGATGATTTGGTGTTCGTAAGGATATAACGGCAAAGATGGATTATCTACGCAGGGATAGCAAACTCAGACATGGCCTCATACAGTCAATGACTGGTCAGGCAATCTCAGCCAGCTCTTTAATCCACCAAAAAGGTGGTAAGTGTTGATTTGCTTGTCAGAGGGTGTTTCCTAAATCTACCGCAGTGTAAATTTCTGACCCGTCGTGGATTTTCCTGATAAAAAGCCACACTGATATGATCCAAACATGTTTAAGACGTTTACACAATATACTAGAGAGGATCATACTTGGAATCGGTGAAAGGTAAATTCCACGATAGTTTTTACTCTGACTACGGGCACATTTTTCGTAGACACACTGAGATTCTAGTTCTCGGGCATGCTCACCTTCAGCCAAATATTTCCTGTGAGCAGTCGCCTGTTAAAAACAAGCTCATCTCCACCCACCTTAAACAGCTCAGCTAGAAGACCATCATATAGGGGCGGTAACATTAACCACTTATTTTTCCAACGCGGCTCAGTATACACTCTTGCAACGTTTCTAACCTAACACTACCCATTTTTCACCTAACCCTAGTTCTTTGCATACAGCCAGAGTAACAATATGAGTGAAAGCAAAAACTTCTTCATTATGATAGTTTCTATGGCAATTTGACTAGCAAATACATTTTTAAACTTTGTTTCTAAATCCTTTTGTCGTCAGAGGACAAAAATGCAAATCAAAAGTACTGTATCATTAAACTATTTTAATGAGCTAGCTTCTCTGTGTTTAAAAATACTTTATGGCCAAGGATTACTTTTGTCCAAAATGATTCAGATATGTATGACTGACTAATCTTAACTTATCATCGTTATGTTTACATTTCTTTCAAAGCTTCACTAGAATTTATGAGAGTAGTTTTTAACTAAGTTATACATAACAAAAGTTCTTGTTTACTTTTCGATACTTAACAACGTAAAAAACTTTTAGTTTCTAAATGGCAGAGTTAAAGATGAACTGTGTGTGCTGGTGGAGGAGGAGGGTGGGTGATGGTGTTAGGTAGCAAGATGAGATAAAGTTAAATTAACAGCTAATTAAGAGTTTAAACAAGTTGATGCTGATGTGATTGTGCGCAGGCAACACACATACACTTATCAATACAGTAATGTAGGGAGATTGCTATGATGTGAACAAAAATATCTTAGGGATTTTATGAACGAGTTGTAATGAAACTGTTTACGGTCAAAAGAGACTTTGGGGTTCACTGAAAAGTATTTTTAATTGAGTTGTAGACTTGCCTTATTAAAATGTTATAAGATCAATGAGGCAATGTGCGATGCTCAGGCCCAGGGATATGTTTTTAGGGCTATTGTGACTTGACTGGCGAAAAATTATTTTATTTCGTTATCAAAGTAATAATTATGCCATAAAACTCGAGTTGTTTTTTGTTTCAATGTTAAAAGCGGAAACAATATTAAACCTACCAGGCATTCATTACGTATGATTAATATTAATAGCTTTATACGTATTTGTTTCCATTTGAAAAGCAGAACAATATTTGATCTAAGAACAAAGACCTCCATGACGTATTCTATATATATAAAATTGAATGTGTGTTTGTTTATTTATTTGTTTGTTTGTTTGTACCTTATAGGAGACCAAACCTCTGGACCGATCTTCCTGAAATTGTCACAGCATCAAACTGGGACTCTGGCACAAGTTATAGGGATTTTTTTTTCTACCACGCCCACTTTTACGCCCATTTTTTAATCAATATATATAAAAGGCTTGGGTGGCTGACTGATTACTCCCCAGCCCAAACGGCTAAAGCTAGAACCGTGAAATTTAGAATGTAGGTTCCTTTTATGACGTAGGCGCGTACTAAGACAGGATTTTTGGAAATTGGGACTGCAAAGGGGTTAAATGGGCGTGGCACCGCTCCATTCAACTCGAACTTTTTAATGAATGTATCTTTTAAGCCATAATAGATTCGAAGTCAAGATTTGGTACGTATATTGGACGTATAAGAAAAAATATTTTGTTTAAGGAAAGTGGGCGGTGCCACGCCCCTTTTTAAAAAATAGTTATATTGGCCAAATAAATGGTCCGATTGTAATTATATTTTCTTTGTGTGATATTGCCCATAGGACGTTCATCGTAGGCTACATGGAAACATATTTAGACAAAGGGGCGTGGAACCGCCCACTCAAGCCTCAATTTCAATCGGTCATATCTCAAGAGCCATTAGGGGTATGTAGATGAGATTTGCTACATATGTTACTGATACGAAGACGAACCCTTCTCGCTGGGCGGTGCCACGCCCTATTTTAAAAAATCGTTATCTTGGCGAAACAAATGAACCGATTGCAAAGAAATTTGGACTGTGTAGTACTATCCGTAGGGTCTCTATCATAGGCTACATGAAAACAAACCTGGACAAAGGGGCGTGGCACCTCCCACACAAACCAAAATTTGAAGCGGTCATATATCGCGAACCATTAAAGGTATGAAGATGAGATTTGCTACATAAGTAAATGGTACATGGGGGATAACGTCAAGCTGGGAAATGGGCAGTGCCACGCCCCTTTTGAAACAATTGATATGTCGGTCATATAAGTAGAACTATTGTAATTACAATTTCGTATATTTCAAATTGGTTAACTAACTGATTGGGTGAAATGGCTGTAGATACAATGATGAAATTTGGGGTAGTTGTTCTCCTTTTCGAGTACACGTCAGCTAAGAATGGATTTTGGAAAATGCGTACTTTAGGGTGTCAACATTACTAATAAGGGATAAACTCAGACGAATCGGTTAAAACTTTAATCGCGAAAATTGATATGGACATGATCACTTTCAAATTTGATTGAAGGTTTTTTTCGAAATCCGTAATTTCTGGGTAAAAAATATCGAAAAGGGATGTAAATTTGATAATTTTATGGGCTTGCTCCCTATGGAATTAGAACGAAGCAAGGAGGGTTTTAGAAATTCCTACCTTTTAGGGGCAAAAAGGCCGAAAATGAATAAAACTGGTACTAAACGGCTAAAGGATAAGTCTTAAAAATTGAAGTGAATGTTTTAGTTGTACAATGTTAATTAATTTTTCGAAATTCGTTCTTAAGTTGTAAAAATACTGAAAAGCAATTAAACTGGTACAATCGCCTAGACCAAATAACTAAAAGTAGAGCTATGAAAATGTATTCAGCATTGCTCCCTATAGAATTAGATACCCGCCAGATGGTGTATTCAGAAATTTGAACATTGCGGGTGCGAACAGACCAAACGGCTTAAGCTATTATCGTATATGTGCATAGAATTAAAGGGGGACCACTCAATTATAGTTTTAGGGATAAAAAGGATTAAAGCGGTACAATCACTCAGACAAATGGGATAAAGCTACAATCACATAAATTTGTGTCCGATAGTCTTATGAAACGTTTGCATTTTATTTGTATTGATTACATTCTTAAGAAGTTTCATTGTAGGTACGGGCGAAGCAAAGCGAGCCGGGAAAGCTAGTACTTTATATTAATAGCTCTTATTACAACAACCTTTGTACGTTTGATTGATATTAATTAAGAAGACATTTTAAAATTCATAACTCACTTTACATTAAAAGGGAATAAATAATAACAAACTTATAACTAAAATCAGATTTCAACTGGGAATTTCCAAGTTCTTTTTATAACTTTAATATTTAACTACTCTAATGTTTGCCATAAAAGTACATTAAGTGTTTTACTAAATTGTATCTTAATAATTGCTGATCTCCTGGGAGATCTTTAGCCATAATTTGTTACCTTATACTTCCGCATACTAAGTGGCTGTGTGTGAGTGTATGCCTGTGTAGCAAGCTTCCTTACGGAACTTTTTTAATGGTTTCATTTGCAAAGTTAATGAACTTTTTTTTTCTCTGTCTTGGTTCTTTTGTAATATTGGCTGTGCGTTTCTAATATTTTATTATCTCTCAGGAACAATAAACCATAAGGATGAAAATCTAGTATATCTTAAGTAGTTCCCTCTACCTCCCCCATGCCACAGCACCTTAGAGAATTTGGCATTTCGTTGTGTCATCAAATCTACTGATAACAAAAGAACGAACAAGTAGTCAAATGTCTGACAATGGTTAGAGGGGAGGGGAAACAACAAAAACGAAAACAAAGTTAAAGTGACTGTAATATATTCAGAGTTGGGTGATGAATTTTTTTTTGTTTCTTTGGTATTGTACACTAAAGTTTTGTTCATTTCATGCAGTGGGGTCAGGCGGCGATTGTTTGTGACTCTCTGGGAGAGAGTTCAATATTCGAAATCAAATTAGCGCCAAATGTGTTGACGTTTCATGCTGCTGCTGCTGCTACTGATGATGATGAGGATTTTGTTGTATAACTGTAGGTGACAGTCTGGAGTGAACTGACTTTGCTAGTTGTTTTTTTTTTGCATTCAAACCACTTGAATGAAGAGCCCCGCATAGCATCATTCATTCATTTTTCTTACACATAAATGTCAAACCAATGAGGTTTTTTTGACGTCTTTCACAGAATGTCACCAGGGACAAGGCAGGAAACCGAATCGTGACTAAACAGCTCAGCATTTCGGCATAAAGTTAGGGTAGAACGCCACATAAAAAAACTGACATCATTTATAAAAACTATTGTTGTCCAGTGGCTTTAACCAAAGAATCCCGTCATCGAAAAGGTCATTGCTTTCGGTGGTCATTAGTCATCGTAGCCAAGATGTCTAAAAATACACACAATGTCTAGAGAAACGTTAAGAGGAATTTAACCGATTATATAAATATAGTAATGCTTATAGGATAAAAGTTATAAGAATTTAATATAGTTTCTTATACACTTTTTTCTTCTTGTTTGATTTTTTGCCGAAAGGAGCTTTAGTTATGCCCTAATTTTCTGCAAATTCGTCATAATTTTTCTCATGTGGCTATAAATGTATAGTTTTTTTTTACTGTGTGCTAATATATAACAAATTTTTGTTTGGTTTATTTTTCGTTATGTCCCTAGGTCATTTCCAACTGACTTTCCTGGGGATTTGAAGAGAAGATACTATGTATGTTTTTCACTTATTTTCACACTCACACACACACATAGAAAGATACCAAATGAACGCTCAGTCACCGTATATTATTCACTTATTTACACACTCACACACATACACATGAAAACATCTGAATGAATGCTCAGTCACCCACTCAAATATACGAATGCCACAAACCACACTCGTAAGCTGTGCCATATCCGCTTCCTTAAACTTAGTCCCCATGCTTGCACACACACACACATATACTCGTATAGTTGTTGAAAGTTATATGTGCTTAGCAAAATTTGTGCTTTTCAGCTCTCGTTTGTTGTCAGCAAACATTTGATGATTAATGTGGCAAAAATTATTCCCCTGTGTAATTTGTTTCCAGTAATTTTTCAGGATAACAATTTCTTTTGCCACTGCAATCGTATGTGGTCGTGGCCTCTTAATATAATAAAGGGTGTTGAAAGAAGCGGCCGAAGAGAAGTAAAAGGAGCTTTAATGATATGATATATGGTAACTATTTTTAGGTGGCAATTTTTAGAAAATATGTGGTTTGAAACTAAAAAAAATTGGTATTAACTAAATGAAACATGGGTGTACTGACAATTAGTCGAAAATAAGTAAAAGTATGTCAAAAGATCTTAACGATAAGGCTGACTAACTTACCAGTAGCGAAAAAGTTGATGAGGATGTGCAACTAAAGTTTGACCTGAGGCACAGCTCTGCTATGCTTTTGAATGAATCCAACACTACCGAGAGTGATCACGAAGTTACAGTGATCAAGTTAACCAGAGACGAAGGTCCTACAAACAAGTCTTCAACAAAGTAAGACAGCATCTGACATCCCTAGAATAAGGCTGAAAAACTAGTAGCGAAGAAGTTAGTGACAACATGCTACTGGAAGGTGCAAGATGCAGCCTAAAGAAGTCTTAAGTGACAGATCTCGTGGGCTCTTGGATGAATCCTTCACCACCGAGAGTGATCACGAGGTTACAGTGATCAAGTTAACCAGGGATGAAGGTCCTACAAATAAGTCTTCAACAAAGTAAGACAGCATCTGACATCCCGAGAATAAGGCTGATAAACCAGTAGCGAAGAAGTTGACGACGACGTGATATTGTCAGGTGTTAGATGGAGCATAAAGAAGGACTTGAGGACCTTCAGTCCTCGTAATAAGTCTTCAAAAAAGTAAGACAGCATCTGACATCCCGAGAATAAGGCTGATAACCCAGCTACTGTAAGATGGTACATGATTAATAATTAAATTTTTAGGGTTCCTGGATGTATTCATCACCACCGGGAGTGATCACGAGGTTACAGTGATCGACGTACCCAGGGATGAAGGTACTAAAAATAAATCTTTACCGAAGTAAGGTAGAATCTTTCAATGTTTCTTATCAACTTACGATGAATAAAGCCGATGCGATCCTGTTAGCAGAGTGATGGCAGGTCATCGATCGAAAAGTGAAATAAATACAAGATTTTAGTCCTTTCTGCCCTTGTTAGGGCAGGGTAGACTGCTGTCTTGTAATGCCTAAGGTGGAATATTTTTGAATGGCTGCCATGACTTTGGTTAATGTCTTGCGTGAGAGATTGCTGTTTTCACGGCGTAAACCAGACTCTGCATTAGATTTTTTCATTGTTATCAAAGCCATTTTTAATACTTATTTACTTCACAGCTTTGGTGATAGCGATACCACCGCAATCACTTCACAGCTTTCACTATGGAAAGTCCATCGGAATAACTGGAGGCGTACGACCACACAGAGTCATCCCCTCCGACGTGCGTAAAAAATATAGCAACACCAGCGTTGTTATAGGTGCAGATGCCAACACGCACTATACAATATGGGGGAATTCCGACATAAATGACCAATGAATTCCTTTAAAATTTCATTATACGTGCAGCTTAGACAATATGTAACAGATGCGAGCATCCCACATTCATTACATCGGTTAGGTGAGAGCTCCTTCACCTTATTCTATTGTTCTACTAGCTGACCCATCACTCTTTGCCCTGCCTGTAAAATTATTGATAAAGCTGTGGAATACAGTTATATTCTACTAACTATTCTAACTATTGGTTCATTACCTTGGTCACACTTTTCGCTAGACAAATATTTAGATATTTCCAACTCCCAACTAAGATATTCAATAATGACATATTAGCTGAAGTCTACTACATTAGGAGAAAACTACACCAAATTGTGTAATCCTTACTTCAGTCGTTTAATTATATTGAGTAATGGAATTCCGCACCCGGATTCTACCGCCTCTGGATAATGTTCCGAAATTTATGCTTTTACTCGACGAGAGCAACATAGTTCCCCAATTTTATGATTATAGACTCACGCGAGTGTTTCTACCTTTAGCAGTTTGGTCTGCGTTTGGCACCAATGTTCTTGACCTTCTGCCCCTAGAAGTACGAATTTCGAAAAATCCCTTCAAATCACACAACTACACTATCTTATAATCTTTAAACATGATTTTCGATATTATAACTTTTGCTATTTGGTCTGAGTGATAGCACCAGTTTTATTCATTTTTCGGACTTTTCCTCCCCTTAAAGTACGAATTTGCAAAAATCCCTCAATAGCGCTCAACTACTGCACAATAAAGGGATTCACCAAAATTTTTGGCGATTCTACTTTTAGCCGTTTGTTCCGAGTAATGGTAGCTGTTTTATCCTTTTTTTGATCTTTTTGTAGCCCTATACTAATTTCGAAACATCCTTTCGTGCTGCTCCCTAGTTCTATACGAAACATGTTCATATAGAATTTCGTGATTATAGCTGTACGGGTACAGTTTTGTCCATTTGGTCTGGATACCAGTATTGTCCATTTTTGGGCCATAGTGTTGGAACAATTAACTATGAGATCTAACATACTCCGTTAGGCATTTTTTCACTAAAGCCGAAGAGATTGTGACATTTACGCAACTAGTTAAATTATGTATAAGGGTGAAGTAAGGAAAGCAAATCTTTAGAGGGCAACATCGAGACTGTACGCTTTATAGACCTACTTTCTAAAGACTCACCGTGTACGGAAATTTTAATGAAAGATGATGGAACGTAATGCTCCTATATCATACTAAAAAGAATTCGAACGATCGAGTTCTTATCATTTGTTTGGTAATTTAAAATCCGTGTTCAACAGTTTTTACTATCAACATCTTATCATGCCTACACTAAAGGAAGGTCAACTAAGACAACTTTCTACTCTATAGTCAGTACAGTCTACAACTCTGTTGAGAATAAAGTCTACGTTTTTGAGATATTTCTATGCATCGAGGGAGCTTCTAGTAATATATTACCTATAGCAATCCTACATATTATCATAACACGATCTGGGGGTTAATAGGTCAGTGATTCACCTAATTGGGATGCTTCGAGTGAAAACAACCATCAGTACGTATGATTATTATTATTTTAATTCATATTCATCATACGACCTTGCCCAACTTTCACACAACGGGTGCACACCTACTTTGTTTATTTATTATTATGCTTGAACACTTCGTCATCAGCCATAAATGTCAAGTGAGTCCGCTTAATTAAAAGACAATTCACAGAAAGAAATTGATATGGGCCGTTAAATGTTTTAAACCCTATAGATCAGCCGGTCCTGACAAAACAGATTTTTTTTTTTTTGCAAACTGTAATCTAAATCTGAAAACCAAACCCTTTTTCAATATGTTGCATAGTCCTTAGCAGCTACACTGTTTCATACATTTGTTTGTTTCCCTAATTAATGAACATTTGAATGTTGTAAAGTCCATTCTTGATATAATGACGAAGATAACATGTGAAAAGTAGAGATAGAGAATACAAATGTGCCAAAAAGCAAAGCACTGTGTCTTTGTAAAGAGACAAAATGATTATAAAAATTGGAGATATCGATATTTTGTCTTATACCACCCCAGCTAGAATTTTCTGAGCAATAGTTTTGTAAAACATTTCAAAGTTGTAAGGTGCATTTTAAGGACCTTTTCTGACTTTTCTAGATATGAGGACTTTTCTGACTTTTCTCGATATGCTCGTTAATTTACTTGAAGACAGAAGACAGACAGATTTTGTATTTTCCTTTACACCTCATGAATGAAGTATGGGAGGATTTTCGCGTTGTTGTAATTTAACACGCTTTCTATTTTAGATTCACAACAAACGGCACCTGCTTGGTTATCAACTAATTTGACCATCAATGTTTGAGAAGCTTTAACTAGACATGCCGATTAACTCGACACATACTGCAAAGTTGCTGTCGACAACATGGAGGGGGACGCCCATGAAAGAAAATTTACATGACTGGAGACAGGAATTGAACCATGGGTCTCCCGCATGGTAGTCGCGTATTTTAACCACTATGCCACGATACCAAAGAAGACATATGATATCGAAAATACACTAAAACAATAAGAAACATGGATACTCTGACTATTTTTGGTTGCTGTGCTTTGAAAAGAGACAAAATTGTTAGTAAAATTGGACTTTTATCGATATGACGATCTGACTTATCTCGATATGAGGACGAAGAGGACACGTGAAAAGTCGAGGTAGAGTGTTAATATTTTTAACAAATAAAAAATCCTCGTTGAAATTCATTTTGGACATCTGATGTCTAAAATGCACTTAAAGAGTGATCAAAATAGCTTTTAAGGGCATATTTCATGCCTTATTTTAGGTTGAACGGAAAATCGTAATTTAGGTTAAACGGACAATTTTGCCCAGCCATCAAAAAACGTTCAACCTGGCGAGTCTGTCATCATGGAATTTTAATTACCTGAATTTTTGAGTCACATTACGAATAGCACTACATGGAAAAAGTCAGTGGAGGAGAATACCATAAGTATACAATTTTTTACGGATGGATCAAAGTTGGACGAGGGAGTAGGCTATGGCATCAAATTACTGAATCTTGATATAAATATCTTCTACAAACTTCCAGACCATTGCATGGTGTATTAGGTAGAAATCACTGCTCTACCCGAGGTTGCTAAACTACTGAAAATAAGTGGCAGTACCCTCAGGAAAATCTGCATCTACACAGAGAGCCAGGCTGCTATGACATCCCTTGAAGCCATGTTTACTACATCTCTGACGGTAAAGGAATGTCATTCATCACTAGGGGCGATGGCTGAGTAGTTTGTCATCAGGCTCATCTAAGTACCGGTACACAGCGCCACATTCCGGGTATTAGCTTATTAGATGAGCTAGGTATACACTGATCTACGACACAAATTCTTCCGACCGAAGAAAGTGTTGATATGCCGATTTCTACGTGCCGTCCGAACATCTGGCAATGTGCCGATTATATATTCAATGATAACTGAAACTTGTAAACAATCAAGTGATCTGTTTATTAACAGCATTTTCACAATCCGCCTAATTAATATATTATTAAACTGGAACGTCTACAGTAAACTATAACTAAATCAACAAGTCAAGTATATAGGGATTATTTTCGATCGGAAAGTTTCAAAGATGCACAATATAGAGGAGAGGTTCAAAATGGTGTCACATCAAGGCTGAATCGGCTTTTGCTGCATATCACATGATTGTCGTGATTGTCCATATTTACAAGTAGTAAGATTACGTGGGGACACTAGTTCAAAACCATCAGTGAACTTCACTATGTTACATGACGAAAGTTCAGTGAGACTATTAAAGAACCATTTCCCCAAGGAATTGCTTCCTGCTTCTATGAAGAGTTGGGCAATGGCATAAAAAATGCTCAATGGTCACAATTTCCTCCTCATCGTTGCAAAGCCTGCAATAATCCTACTGTGTCGCCTCCGTTAATTCTCTGACGTCGCAGAGTCCCGTGATTACTCCAATTAGTCGTCTAAGGACCTCCTATCTAGTTCCAATAGTGATCTAGTTTGTCTTCCATCCAGTCCTGGCCAAATATCTGGTGATATCATCTCTAAATATCACAGATGGTGCGATGCATTTGCCAGCCTTTCGATGTGACCGATTACCCGCGTCCCAATGCTAAGCCTTTCCGTGCAAGTTCATCCGCTGAAATGTCACTATGTCCGAGGACCCAACGGAGTCGAACACTATTCTCCGGCAGTTTTGAGAGCGCCGTCCTTCATCTGTACACTAATCTCGACTTTAAAACCTTTGATACTAAAGCCTTTAAGACTGCTCGACTGACCACAAGATTGTGACGACCTCCTTCAGTATTAACTCCACATATTTCATAATAGCGAAGATCTCCGCCTGCAATACACTACAGTCGTCATCCAATCGGAAGTATTGCCTGAAATTGAGATCCTCACTTAAGATACCCAATCCTTTTCCAATTTATATTTTAGAACCATCAGTGAAGATGGACAGCCCCCTCAAAAGGTAAGGAATCTTTCCTATCTTTTCTATTAGGGGTCACTTTTTCCGGGCATGATGTTTAATCCGGCCGTGGCATAGCGGTTAGAACACGCGACTACCATGCGGGAGATCCCGCGTTCGATTCCCGCCTCCAGTCATTTACATTTTTCTTTCATTGCCGGCCCCCTCGATGTTGTCGACAGCAACTTCGCGTTATAAGTGTCAAGTCAATCGACATGTCTAGTAGAAGCTTCTCAAACAGTGGCGTTCTCATTCGTCGATAAACAAATAGGTGTCGTTTGTTGTGAATCTAAAATAGAAAGCGTGTTAATTCGCAACAATGCGAGAAACTATCCCATACCTCATTCATGGGGTGTAAAGGGAAATTAAGTGTTTTTCTTAGATGTTAAATCCAACAACGAAACCATATAGTCCATTCCTTTGTGGAGTCCTCCCTTGCATCCACAACAGTATTAATGGGTGACCCGACTCCGATTGCCGCCAATGGCCAGCTTCTCTGATTGCCGCCAAAGGCCAGCTTCTCTTAACATTATTCCTCTTTCCAATGTTCCACGAATGGACAAAAGTTGGACGAGAGAGTAGACTATGGCATCAAATTACCGGACATTAATATAGATATATCCTAAAAGCATTCAGGGAAATTACGGGAAATAGCTTTGCGGACAGGGAACTACGGCAGGCACAGATTTTTCCAAAGAAGTTGTTGGTATGCCGATTTCCAACTGCCGTCTACCCATTATGCAGTGGGTCGATAAGATATTCAATGTTAGTAGAGATTTACTGCAACTTGTATACAAGCTAAAGTTCTTTGGGCGCTGTTGACTAAAAAGTGGACTAAGCAACCTCATAACTTGCCGAGAGGTAGGATATTCACAGTTTTAGGAAGACTTACGGGTCATTGTCTTGTTGAAAAATATGCCCTTAAATAAGGCCATTCCCAATAAAGTATAATGTGATAAAGTTCGAATTCCCTTCAGCATTCATGTGGGGTAACAGCTTATTTCGCAGCACATGTTGCTAAGAGTTTTCCAATAACATAATTGTGTATGTACAGAAATATCGCAGACTTTTCCAATATCACACATTTTTTATATTCCTACGGGAAATTGGGTGTCAATTGTATAAGAGAACCTGGTGAGTAATTGATGAAGAGGGGACGTTTCCCCCAACTAGTTCTGAAGTGTTATAGAAGTGTCAATTTGGCTGATGCATAGCAATCCTTTGGCGTTGTATTTTTCATTGGGGTAGTATACACATATGTTTTCTTATAGTTCCTAATATTTTCCAGGAGTGGTCTGAGTCATATTCCTTGTTAGTTGGTTCTAAGGCAGATACTAAAGAATGAATGTGTCCAAGTTATGGCGTAAGAAGTTAATTTAGAACTCCAATGACAAAGCCATGTGATGTGTCCCCTTCATATATTTCAGTTAGAACTAGGACCGGTCCCTACCCACTATTTATGTATTAGTTTATTTTCCCGTAGGCGTATAACTAATAAAAGTAGTTGTAGGATTATCAATTACAATTTCAAGTGGTATAGTATGAGAACATCCGGCAACACAATTTCATAACATAACCCTAGCGGTTATTGAATTTTAATAATCATCTATTATTAAAATTAATAACACTTGTGCATGACAAAAATTCTATATTAAATTTTCTAAATTTCAAATATTTAATTTTCTATTATATAACAATAACAATCTCCCACAATATTCAATTATAAATTAATTGCAAATTACATACACATGATTACAATCCTGGCCTAGAAATTTAAGTTATTTTGACTAAAATATACTAAAACATTTAGTTTTCGCAAAAACACAAAACGAAACAAAACTTTTTTTCCTGGTATTTTTCATCAATGAGACCTTACAGAAATTTACATTAGCCGCCTAACATTCTGGAAACTTTTCATCAAAATTTGTGTTAAATTAATTTTTATGCAATGTTTGCATATTCATTTAGAAGAGCAGATTATTAGAACATCATCGTCGCATATGCATGTTTAAACATGCATAAAACTATACAAACTATCCAACTATTACTAAACTTACTCCCTGTTTGTTATTGAATTTTAATGTTGGCAACTAAATTCAAAGCGCAGCCGAGCAGACTAAAGTAGTTTTACCAACAAAATTTTTGTTTCAATTGAACTTTAATTGAATAGTTTGGGGTTTTTGGCATAACATTTAGTTGGGCCTTAGCGGCAGGCAGCATGCGAGGTGTGTGTGGAAGAGATGAAAGCTAAGCTGCCGTGCAATCAAATGGAAATTTATGAAAGGGTGTTGTGAGTAGATTGCCTTCGGTATGTTTAGAATTTAGTATGAATGTGTTATTAGGTACTTTCCTCACATAGTTTTTAAAAAATATGCAAATGCTTAAGAGGTATTTTAAACGCTTTTGGAGATTGATAGGCGAAATTTTACTATTTACACGCATTTAAAGAGAAAACTAATACAAATTGAAAGAATATTTCAACATGAGTATTCTCAGTACAGATTAATATTTCTTTTCTCATTTATTTTTCGATTTATAACTTTTTCCTTCGTATCTACAACAATGTGACTGCATTTTTTAATAGCTTGATATAAATTTCAATTAAATTGATAGAAAAATTTCTTGTCTTTTTATTCATTTCAATTGTTTACTCTATCAACCACAATCCATGCAAAATCACCACCAACTTGAATTTCAATCATTCCAATGTGTGTAGCTCTTCATTCATACGATTCTATTCGATTTATGCAAAATGATTGAGAACGATAGAATTTGCATGGATTACAGAGGATTAATTATAGTACTAAATTTTGTAGTGAAGCAATATATGTTGAATTGTCTACAGCAATACGCATTACTTTATGAAAAGCCTAAGTGACCAATGACTTAAATAGAGTAAAGTTCAGTCAATACACAGTTAAATTATGCCACTGCTTATTATGGTGGGTGTACAACTGTTTTACCCTTTTAACTTAGGTATGATTACAGATTTAGGGTTCGTAATTATCACTCAATAATGAATGATATTTGGAGGTTTCAACAGACACTTGTGTGAGGTTAGTAAAGTCATTAAAGAATGAAGAGCAATATTTCTGAATCATTATGGAATCTTGCAGTTGACTATTTGTTTGTCAATGGTACATAAGTCATTTAATGAAGTTTACTATGGGTACAAAAATAATATATTTTATACTAAACGCCACTTATATGATGATTAAAAATTTAACAATATTGTAACACGTTATGATTTCATTACGGACTTAGGTTAGGTCAGGTTAGTAAAGTTACAAGACAGCGTCAACAGAGAGAGAAGTTTCTATGGCTAAACCTAAGGGCGTGTCATTGTTTTTGCTATTATTCGGTCTGTTTATTTGAACTTTGATTTGTAATGTATTTCAAGCCTTAGACCAGTGTTTTTGAAAGAAGTTTAGAGCAGAATGATATTCTCATAATGCTAGGCAGTCTGTACAGGTGTTTCGGACTCAGCCACAATTCCTCATCAGCAGATTTTGGTATAATGATTGCAAATTGTTCATGCAGTCTTATGCACCAGAATCTCACAACAAAATGAGAATTCTTTTTTGACTCGAAAATCTTTACAACCATTCACTATGAGAACAACACAATGTCTCATCAGTGTTCCTACAACTGCGGATATCGGATATCAGCAAGTTAAGTAGTAGCTTAGTCCTCTATATGTTCACCTACGGCCAGAGAACCCTAGCTTGTTTACGAGCTGGAGTTCAAGATATAAATTTCTTATCTTACAAATCTTGTCTTAAAAGCACAATTTTTAGAAAATTGGTATCTTGTTACGTAACCGTAAAAGGTCCTTTCTGACTTTTTTCGAACTAAAGACGACATTAAAATGTTCCACAAAAAAATTGCTCGTTAAATTTTATTGATATCCAAAATACACCAAAACAATAGGAAACATAGTTATTTTGGATTAATTTCAAACTCTTCTTTTTAGATTAAAATAAAAAATTTACCAGCCCTTTACAAAAATTTGATCCTATGGCGGATCTGTCCTCCCGGTATTTAAATATACTCACCTAAGGCTTTTAGTCCGAACAGGAATTATTCCGCCCCCAGATAATAACCTCCAATGATGTGTCACATTTGTATCGGCATATTGCCTAATGAGCAGACGGCAGGTACATGATAGCAGAACCCTAGATTTTTGCAAGTAGGAGTAGGTCTCCATTTAAAAATGGATATATTATCTGATCATTTCGGCATCCAGATGAGCCTGATGACAAAATAACTAGTCATACCGTTAGTGATGAACGGCATTGCTTCGCCGTCAGAGATGTAGCAACTATGTGGGTGTTATTGTTGTAGCAGTGAACATAAAAGGACACATAGTACTGAGGTTGCAGCCCCTGGCCAAGGAACAGCTGCTTCGGGTCAATCCGGTACATAGTACCGGCTGCCGTGGCTGGTGACAGAATTTTTCAGTAGTTCCTAAAACATGCTGTAATGATCCAGTAAATGGATGCCATAACCTACTCTGTCATACAACTTTTATCCAGCCGTAAAAAATCAGATACTACTAGTATCCCTTTCCACTAGGGTTGACAGACGGTCTTGATTTATCTTGATTTACAAGAATTTTAAATCCTTGTCAAGAATCAAGAAAAAATATGTTTTGTCAAGATTTTTACAGACCTACAAAAAAATAACGTACAAAGTTTTGTAAAAATCAAAGGCATTTGTTCGAAAATATATCAGCACTTATTTTTCCTCCTTTATTCAACACTAATAACACCAGTTAACAAATCTTTTGAATTTTTTACGGATTTATTATTCGATGCATCAGCTTATTGGATAATAATTCGTAAACCCAATTGTTTTTCATTTCTGCGGACTGAACCAAAAGTCTTTTTATTTTTCAAACGATGACAGTAGCAAACAGGACAATTAATAAAAAAACTGTTTATTTATTAGAAAAGTACACAAACAGGGATTTAAAAAGCATTCATGTATGATCTTTGATTATCTTTCCTTTTTGGAAAATATCGATATTTAATTTTTTTTTTTAAATTTATAAGTCATATCGTAATTATTCTCATTTTGTGCTTCGAAGTATTAAATTTACATATTATACTATGTCGCAAAATAAAAAAAAGTCAACATCAGCATTCCCACTGTATTGTTTATACCCTGACCCTGAGGTATAAGGTAACAGTAGACAAACCCTTATAAAATCAAAACGTTAGCCACACCTTCTGGTAACTTCAATACAGATGAGCGAACTTACCTTCAAAATTGTACACATATGTATATAATTTATGTAAGTACACTTAATTTAAGCATATAATAAAAATTTGACTCCGGAATGAATATGGACGATATCGGCCGACACCATCTGATTCTTCCCATAAAAATAACCTATTTTTTGGAAAATTTATATTTCTTCCATTACCTCCAAACCAACAACAGGAGGAAGCATAAATTTGGTCAGTTTACTTATCATGAGATAGTTTGCCACTCCCTTTCTAGTATCTCTTATAAAATTGACCGAAAAAAACCCCATAGTTCATCATGCATATCTTTATTGTAAGTGCACTGAATTTAGTGAAATTTTGCGCAAGGTAAAAATTTATTCAAATTTGACCTACAAATAATTTTTATAAATTATTTAGCTTAAAAAATTCCCATATATCCAGAGATAATATTATAATTTCCACATTCGCTGGCAAATTCATTAACACTTATTACACTGTAACTCTTTCTAGGGTGTAACTACGTGTCAGTAAAAAATGGTCATACGACCAAGAGTCCTATCTCCAACCGTTTAGGCTGTACAAGCTGGAAAATTTTAATTGTAATTGTAATTGTAATTGTCATTGTAATTATTGTAAGTAATATCATTTAACAAACGTTTAGTTTCAATAACTTAAAAAAACTTAATTTCCCTATGCACCCCATGAATGAGGTATGGTTGTTGTGAATTAACACGCTTTCTATTTTTAGATTCACAACTAATGGCACCTACTTGTTTATCGACGAATGCGAACGTCACTGTTTGAGAAGCTCTTTACTAGACACTTATACTGCAAAGTTGCTGTCAACAACATTCGAGGGGAGCCGACAATGAAAGAACATTTTTTTTAAGATGACTGGAGCCAGTTTTGAACCTGCGATCTCCCGCATGGTAGTCGCGTGTTCTAACCACTATGCCACGGTCGGTCTCAATAACTCGAGACTTAAATAATGTCATACATAAGGTAAGGGTATTTATCAATCAGTTCGTCTGACTGAAATTTGTTTAGTTTACTTTTTATACAGAAATTTTATTTTTTATAAAAAAATAAATGAAATTGAAAAATTAACAACTTCTAACGTATGAGTTATTTTATTTGTCAAGATTTTTTTTCACCATCAAGATATTTTTTGGTGAATGTCAAGATTTTTACAATTTTAAATCTGGCAAGCCTACTTTTCACTGAATTTTTTCAGGTATTCGTATTTCGAATAAAAGTCCTTAGATTAGTTACTGTTAAAATATGTCCTGGATACTGTTATCCGTTTTTAAGGGATTTGGAGTCGATCCGATTAAGTAATTTGCCTTGTGATGAATAGCTTAAAGACACATTTCACACTAGAGATGCAGCGAGAGTCGATTTAGCCATGATATCAGGAATCCAGATGTTAAGAATGGTACTAAGGAATGGTACCACTAACACTAATCAATGCTGCTATTTGAATTTTTGTCCAGGAATTCAGGACGTATTTTTTATGAAAGAACGAACATGAAACTATAAAACCATTGAAAATTATTGGTTTAATTACTGATGTATAAATCCAAATAGTGACTTTTGGAGACCAGCGCTTATACACTTTTATACATGTAAAGAGCAATAGTTGCCTTTTTGACCCTCACTTTTACATTGAATTATTAAGACAGTTTCCCGTCGAGGTTATGTCGACTCCAATTGCAACCCACTTAGTGACAGTGGCTCAAATTTTATATTTCCTTGAAAACAGATACCATTTTCTTATACATGGTTAAAAGTCCGCAGGGATCTTTATGTTTGGAGCCCATTTTTGTGATGTGAACTTAATTTTTTAATTTTTTTGGTTTGGTCTGTTTTGTGTATTTATTTTTGTATTCCCAAAATTTCAGAGTGAAAAGGTCCCAACGTAACCTTATCGAAGGCTTAAGTGGGTTTGGCGTAATACGCTGGTGGCGATTCAGTTTAAACTATACTAAGTAGGCGAGATGTGCGAATGCTATGTGAATTAAGGTTTCTATCCATACAGATGATGTTAATATTATGGACGTAGGCAAAAAACTGACATTTGGCCGTCTTTAGTTTGAGGCGTTGTTCATTGACTGAATTTAACCATAGAAATGGAGACACACCCACTCCCTGAGGTGTCCCTCTTTTAACGTACCTAGCAATTGTGGCCCCCATATAGCTCTGACGGTTCCCTCACTATCTCAATTAAGTGGGTCACTGACGTGTTAACCCCCAGATCATGTATTGCCAGGTTTCGAAATGAAAACAAATTTTGGTTTGCTTTCAAATGTTGGGAATGACTCCCAACATGTGGCAACAACTGAAAATTACTTTCAGCCAACTACAAGATGGGTATAAACATTCTGTTATTGCGTTGGAATTAAACCGTAAGATCCGGCTGGTTTATAGATTTTTAAAAGGTTTGATGTCTTGTTGTTAAATAAAGAAAGTAAGAGTGTACGTGGTGGATTAGAGGTAATCAAGGGCGAATGATGAACTAGATTTCAAATAATAATAATCATCAGTGCGGTTCTTTTCACCAGAAGCATTCCAATTATGTGAGCCACTAACATGTTGGGCTCCAAATCATATAATAAATTTATGATTGATTAAATATTAAATTAATTAAATAAAGAAAGTAAGTGTGTAGGTGATGGATTAGAGGTGGGCATAGACGTATGATGAATAAGATTTGAAATAATAATAATCATACGTACTGATGGTTCTTTTCACCAGAAGCATCACTATTATTTAAGTCACTGTACGTTCAACCCACTTGAAGGCTCCCTAGATATCTATAAAGATCTCCAAAGCGTAGACCTTATTCGAAAGAAAGTTCACGACTGTACTGACTATATAGTGGAAAGCTGTCTGAGTTAACCTTCCTTTAGCGTAGGCATATTTTAAATAGGAGATTTTAATAGTAGATACAGTGAAAGATTACTTCGAACTTGGACTGCTTATAACATCTCAAATGTTCTAAAGATACAAAATTTAGCCTTTGGTTTGACATGAGATCATTTACCATCTTTCGAAAACTCTTTTGTTTTCTGCTTAATGGTTAACTAACTATTACTTAAGCTGTGTAGTGAAAAACTATCAAATTTGTCTTTGATGGGTATGCAGGATCTTGGCCTACCAGGTGTTGAAAGGACATAAGTCTTGTATCCCATTATATATTAGTATAGCAGAGTTAATTTTAGTAATATTTATATTAACTTATTTATTTCTGTTATCGATATACTCTGACACAAGTTATGTGTTTAATGATTTCTCTAAGAGTTGAAATGCAACAGTTGCTTTATTCCAAAAACCCTTCATGGTTACTCTTAAAACCGTCTTCACCAACGCTTCGCGCACAATTTGTGTTCCATACCTAAGTTCATATACAATGCCACCATACTAATGAACACGTCGACCCCTCTTGCTGTTCAGTATATCCTTCTACTGTTCAGTATAAACTACATACATATATCTACATACTTCCTGTTTTCTCCCACATCTCTCACATGTGCAAGCCACACACATCATCATTATCATTATCATCAAGCATGCAGTGATATCTTCTCTACTATACTCTATCCGTATTTTGCTGCAAATGGATACATTTAATTTGGATATTTATGTCTGAGTTTATACTCCGATTGAATTTGAAAAATATGAGTACGTGGCAATACAACGGTATGGCAAAGAGAAAACAACTACAAATTGTGCTAATTAAGGAAACCAAAAAGTCTGGAAAAATTGCACACGTATCCTTTTTTTCCGTATACAGTTGATGAGTAGAGGAGCGAAGAGAAACAAAAAAAAAAACACCTCATAATTTGGAATCATTTGGTTGGCAGAGAAAAGTTCAATGGATATGTTCGTGCAGCTAAATGTGATAGCCTGGAAAAAAATGGTTGCTGCCAAAATGAGAGTGGAGAAAACTGTTAAACAGGAAAGCATGGGTGGAAATTAAATTTATATTGATGATTTAAAATGTATATTTTAGATAGAAATAGATTCATTTATGATGATTTTTGTATATATTATGATCAACATTTTTAGAATATGACTTTTCTTGTGTTATATTTTTTTGGTTTACTTACCTGGTATTATACACACGCTGAATACAGCAAATAATGTGCACCTAATCAGAGACACTTCATAATTCCACATGATGTATAACATATATTTCAATGTCTCACAGTAAATACATTAATATCCGTGAAAAGTGCTAGTGGCAATGTAATCCACGATAATTTCAATCAATTGCAAAACTGAAACAAAATAAGAGAAAAACAAAATAATTAGAAAATTATTACATTAGATATTATATTTGTTCAATTGCATGTAAAATTTCCATGAAAGTTACAGTCGACAACATCAAGGATGCAGCAATTTCTATAGTTAATCACCACCTTTTTAAAGGTTCAAGGTTGAAATTCATGTAAAGTGGCTTTTGAATTTTATTTGACGGAACTGCATGTAACATCGCTTGAAAGGGTGGATTGACTCATTTCTACATTGACTCACTTTTAATCATATTTGCTGAACTATTTAGAAAGCAATTACCTATTTAATATTTAACAAAATCTTTGCAAACCCTATTTCGCATCAAATTCGAAAATTCGCCAATTTTCGTTTTATCATCTAGAATTGTCTATACACATTTGTATGCATACGCTTACACGCATACAGTTACACTTTTTCTGTAAACATAAATTTTTTATAAACACCAAAAAAAAACATTTGTACTCTGATAAGGATACACCAGAAGTCGTACAGTACATATTTGTTTATACACATAATATGTTAAAGCATCTCTCTACTACAATCAGATACACGTATACACATACACATACACTACTGCCAGACACTGGAGGATACCATCGCATACAGAGTAAATCTTTTGAGAAGGGCTCATGTGAGAGATCTTAAAGGATTTAACTGTGAATCACTAACATTGTGCATACGATATTTACACACGTACTATCCTACATCGAAGTTGATACACACACACAAAAGTACTGATATGCAGATATATCATATTAGGTATATGTGTTGGGTGCCGGCGTGAGTGTGTATTGCATATGGGTATATATAATAGATAAATAAAACTAGGGGATGGGATGTTTTTTGATCATTTTTCACTTGGGTATAATCAGAATCTGTATGAAGAAGTTCCCATATAGCTTACAACATCCTATAGATCACGTGATTACCGGGCCAAGCCACTGAACATTAGCTTAGTGGTAGCAAATTTGAGAAGGCGCAATGGCAAGATACCACCGATGCGCTTATTGGGACCGGCGTAGTGGTTAGAATACGCGACTTCCATGCGGGAGATGGTCCGTGGTTCGATTCCTGGCTTTAGTCATCTGCATTTTTCTTTCATTGCCGACCCCTTCGATGTTGTCGACAGCATCTTCGCAGTATAGTGTCGAGTCAATCGGCATGTCTAGTAAAAGCTTCTTAAACAGTGACGTTCGAATTCGTCGATAAAAAAGTAGGTGCCGTTAGTTGTGAATTTAAAAATAGAAAGCTAGAAGCTATCTCATACCTCATTCATGGGGTGTAAGGGAAATTAATTTTTTTTTAGATTTTTTTATGGGAATATCCTTAACAGTTGAGAATAGGGGGTAGATAAGTACTAAGAAAATATTGGGGTTGCAAAAATATTGGAAAAATGTTAGGATGAACAAATTAGTGAAGGCCGGTCATACACTTTGCCCCTCTTGGAGCCACCACTGGACATGCAGGAACTGTTTTCATAAAAAAAATATAAATAATAAAAAATTGTATGGGGATCCCCTTAACAGTTGAAGAGGGTAGATATGTTCTGAGAAACTGTTGGAGTTGAAAAATATTGGTGATCACATTTGACTCCTCTAGAGTCACCTTTAGGGCAGTTAGAGCCGTGGTACCAAATTTTATAAAAATGTGATTTTTGTATGGAAGCTCCCTTAGGCGGTAATGAAAGGCAGGAGGTATGTTTGTTTTTTTTTTATCATTTCATCCCGCTAGCAGGCACCCCGAGAGCAACAGCTGCTGCTTTCATAAAAAAATTATAAGTAATAAAAAAATTGTCTATTGACCAACTGAACGGTTGAAGAACGATGAAAGATGAGTTTAGAGAAACCTGCAAAAATATTTAGAGTCGGTCATACATTTGACTCCTATAGGAGCACATTTGGGTTTGTTAGAGCTGTAGGAGCAAATTTTATAAAAATGTGATTTTTGCCTCCTTTGTGGGTGAAGATAGGACGTAGGTAAGTTTGTTTATTTTTTGTCACTTTATTCCTCTAGGAGCCTCCGCATGAGCGACAGTAGCTGCTGTCATAACAAATTATAAAAAAAAAATTGTATGGGGACCACATGAACCGTTTAAGAAAGATTTAAGATCTGATCTGAGAAACCATTGAGGTTGCAAAAATATTGGGGTTCGGTCATATAATTGACTCTTATATGGGCACCCTTGGGGCAGTTAAAGTGATGGGAGCAAATTTTATAAAAATTTTATTTGTGTATGGGAGCTCCCTTAGGGGGTGAAGATAGAATGTAGTTATATTTGGAAAAGATGTTAGGAGGGAACAATGATTGGGGTTCGATGGTACATTTTATCCCTCTAGAAGGCAAGGCGGAAGCGACAGGTGCGGCTTTCTGAGTGAGAGAAAATGTGAGAAAATGTTAGTCGGATAAACCGACTTACATATACCCTCGCCCTCAGTAAAAACATAAAATTTGCTTAACAAAATACAGCATTTGGGCACTATCGAGTTGGGTGTATTGATATTATTACTTGATTTCTATATTGGGCATAATGGTACATTTGAATGGGAGGTACCAAAAAGGGCGTGGCCAGACTTCCAGTTTTTTTTTTTAAAAGCTTATCCTGCTGTAGCTTTACTAAATACAGAAATTAGGCAAAAGTTTATCCTGCTGTAGCTTCACTGAATACAAGATTTAGGCACGATCGCGTTGGGTGCATTGATATTACTACTTGATTTCTAAGTTGGACGGAATGGGAGGTACCAGAAGGGACGTGGCCATGTAGCCCATTTCCAATACCGTAAGTGGTTATGAATAAATATTAACATATGCGAAGTTTCAAAACAATTGGTTACGTATTTCGAAAAGTATTGTGAGTACCTTCCTCAGGTGGTGAAAATAGGCGATAAGTAACTATGTTGAAATATTAAAATTACAGGTATTCGGTCACCAAACGCAAAATAAGCTAGACATCACAAAGCTGCATATCACTGTTATAGCAAAAGCCCACTTTAGCCAACTGTCTAAATTACTCCAAACAAACTTCCCTAATTCTGATGTTGCAGACACACAGTGGCAGCATATTGCGAATTCCATGGACACTGTTATAACTACAGTATTGTATTATGAAAGACCACTCTAAGACAAGTCCTGGTACAATCAAGAATGTCGCGTACTGTATGAGAGAAAGGATACTACATAAAAGGCAAAACTGTAGCCAATGGCAAAAGCGTATGGTGGCGGCACGATATAATGAGTAGAGGAGAAGTATAAAACGCCTCTTTAGGCGAAAAAATGTCTGTGGAGAAAAGAGGAATCTAGGATATCGAAAAGACAAGGATAGTTATGCCAAAAGGAAAAAGCATCCCACCTGGGATCTACCAGAAGGTAAAAAGCAAGAATTTTGCAATGGTGATCCCCATTAGTAAGGACAGAAATCGAAATCTGGTCACGAACACGCAGACTTTGCTGTAAATATGTAGGGACACTTTTCCTACTTTAACAATTCCCGAAGATAGCATAAGTGGCGAAATCACTCCCATTCTACATCATAGAAAAGAGAAAACAACTACAAATTGTGCAAATTAAGGAAACCAAAAAGTCTGGAGAAATTGAACACGTTTACTTTTTCCCCATGCTATTTACGAGTAAAGGAGTAAAGAGAAGGTTGGCAGGGAAAAGTTCAGTCGTCGTTGACCAGTTAAAGTGATCCCCACCGAATCACAACGAGATTAGCTCGGTAATTGTACGTCTCAAAAACAATAACACTGCGGAAACCGATGGGCTACCGGCAGAGCTGCGGCGATGAGCTGGTAAAGTAATGCATGCTCGATGATTCGAATCTGAGGGTTCAATGTCCTGCTGCTAAAAAAGACGATGAAAGATTGTGTACCATATTCAGTAGGATCAGCATTTTGTCCATCGCATACAAGGTCCTGTCGAGTGTGTTATGTGAAAAACTAAAGCCAATCTTAAAGTAACTGAATGGACTTTATCAGTGGTTTTGGAACAGGTAAATCTACGACCGACCAGATAGTCTTCAACTTAACTTAATTTCCATTTACACCCCATGAATGAGGTATGGGATGCTTCTCTCGTTGTTGCGAATTAACACGTTTTCCATTTTAGATTCACATAAAACGGCACCTACTTGTTTACCGACGAATGCGAAAATCACCATTTAAGAAGTTTTATCTACTTATACTGCAAAGTTGCGATCGACAACATCGAGGTGGCCGGCAATAAAAGAAAAGAAAAAACCATTATGCCCGACAAGATAATCACATTACGACAAATCCTGGAGAAGACCCAAGAAATGCAGATCGACAACTAATATCTGTTTATCGACTACAAAGCTGCATTCGACAGTCCGATATGACAGAAACAATTCGATGCTATGATTGAGTTTGGTATCCCCGCGAAGCTGATACGTCTTTGCGAGATGACACTGACTGACACGAAGTCTTCAGTGAAAATAGGCACAAATCTAACAGAGCCATTTTCTTCCAAGATATGCTTTAGACAAGACCACAGTATGTCGTGCATTCTTTTAAGCTTCTTAATGGAGGTCATCATACATAAGGCTGCGGGAAACATCACTATTACGTACCATCTATAATAAAAGTCAAATGCCGATGATATAGATATTATTGGACTACGACTGCGGGATGTTACTGCGTCCTTTTCAAGCACTGATAAACAGTCAGCAGATGTCGGTCTGGTGATAACTGAGAACAAATCCAAGTTATTTGTTTCAGCTAATAAAGAGTCTACTCGTTTGCTGCATGAATGTTGCTTTCCTATGCCGATGACGAAGACGGTGGGATGTTACTGCAGCCTATTCAAGCATTAAGAAGCAGTAAGTAGAAGTCGGTCTGATTTTTTCTACCTTGTCTCCTTCTTTAACACAAATTATAATTTCAGCCTGGAAATCAAGAGATGGGTGGTGATCACAATATTACCAATACTATGCGCTTAGCAAGAACGCTTTTCTCGAAGGCCCAACTCTACTAGACACTAATCTTTCCAGTCTTGCCCAGTCAGCCCAGATTCCTGGGCGGATACATGACAAAAGCGGATAAATCAACTCAGGGAGTCTTCGAGAGAAAAATACTTCGCAATACCGTTGACGAATGAACCATGAGCTGTAGGAGCAGTTTAACGACATCGACGTAGTCAAGCTTGTTCAAATATACGGAAGGCGCTGGCTGGGACATGTTGTACGAATGAATGAAAATGCTCCAGCTAGAAAAGTCATTGTCATTCATCGTTGGATGGACCAGTTGAAAGGGCTGTCATCTACACTTGATGTGAAGAACTGTATTCAGAACGCAATATGATAAAGGGCATGGAATTCTTCTCAACGTGCGGATACTAATTAGAAGATAGACAAATACAGTGTGCAAATACGATATGTAAAACATGGGTACATCTAGCATTGGGGACGCTACGAATATTGTTGTTGTTTTTAGGGTTATTTCACATATTTGGAAGATCACCCACATTATCAAATCTATTGAATATAAATTTGTAAAAACTTGCAATTAACAGAAAAAAGCAAAGAACACATATCCGGTGAAAACTAATAATTTTATCATCGGCTTTTCTGGAGTTTGTCTGTAAATGTTAGGTATACTAGAGCGTATACGTGATGTAATAAATTTTTCTGTATATCATACGTGATCCAGATCCTAAAATGGTCCTACAGAATTATTTGCACATTCTACATGGATGTTAAAAAAACTGAAGACACGTTTCTTATGATTATAAATAGATATGTCCAACCTCAAATTATTCAATTGCGAATTTTGCATTAAAAAAAACAGTAAGAAAGTTTCAATCGGGCAACCGGACTTACATATACCCTCATCCTCAGTAAAACATACAATTTTCTATTATATTGATATTATCACTCGATTTCTAAAGTGGGCGGAGTGGTACATTTGTATGGGAGGTACCATAAGGGGTGTGTCTAGACTTCCAATTTTTTTCTCCAAAACTTTATCCTGTTATAACTTATCAATATACAGAATTTGGGCACGATCCCGTTAGCTCTATTAATAATAGTAATCGATTTCTAAAGTGGGAGGCACCAGATGTGTATGGGAGGTAATGGACGGGGCTTGCTGAGACTTCCAGTTTTTATCTCAATAAATTAAGCTTTACTAAATAAAGAATTTGGTTACGATCGCATTAGATTTATTGATTTTATTACTCCATCTCTAAAGTGGGCTGAAAGGTACATTTGTATGGGAGGTACCAGAAGGGGCGTGGCTAGATCGATCCCGTTGGGTGTATTGATATTATTACTCGATTTCTAAAGTGGGCGGAATGATGTATTTATATGGGAGGTACCAGAAGGGGCGGGGCCATGTAGCCCATTTGCAATATTTGTTTGCGTCTTTCGAAAGTTATCGTGCGAACCTGCCAGACAGACAGACAGGGCTCAAACGATTTAAAAAGTCATGAATCGAATTTGGTTCAAAGAAACCTAGGGTCTAAAGTGACTCCTTCTATGTGTTACACTTTTGGGTCTTATCAAATGATATACCATACCCTCATCCCGAAGGCTCATGGTATAATTACCTGCAAAATATAGAGATTTTCAATATTGAAGTTATATTTGTTCGGTGATACAACTATTTCCCTCATACCATATGCGTTTACACATTTTCGTTTTGCAATTGACATATTTAAACCATTTCGCTTATAAGTATTGACGTATATAACCGGTGTAAAGGACACAATACATAACAACCACTTGCTTTATAACACCAAACGCAAGAGAATAACAAATTGAAAATTTCGCAAACATACAAAATAGCAAAATACTTTCATAAACCTTATGTTGAAGTATGTGTGTGTATATACTTTAAACATATGTGAGTACATTATTTAACATTGCAACGTATGTTGATATTCCATGTGAGTGCTGTATAGTAATATCCTGCGATAAGGATTTTCTGCAAGCAAATACTCTTTATCCCCTCAGTTTTTATTACCTCTCAATGTTATATAAATGCTCAGTATTACTAAAGACACACACACACACACAGACAGCCTAGGTAAGACGGGGGAATGAGTTTTTACAGCCTCTATTTTGTATGCATCGTAACTTAAACATTGTCTGAGCTTTTTGAGACTCAGTGTTTTATTGGCAATATTTAAAGATTCGTTTTCGTTTTCGTTTTCATTTCCTGTTTGTGTTTTTATTTATGTTCTTTCTATTTGCCAGTGACAAATCCAAGAGAATCTGTAACAATTTTATGGTTGTTTGCATTTCTTTTTCACCCTGAGTCATTCGGTATTTTGATATGTGTTTTTTTTTTCTTTGAGCCGATTGTTGTATGTTGTAAATCTTGTAGGCATTACCAAAACAATGTCGTGTTGCGTTGGAAAAATTAAAGAGTAATGATTTTTAAAAATAAAGTAACTGATTATAGGTTAAATTCTGTCATGTCAGCAAAAGAAAATTTGTCACAAATGAGTATAACAAATTATGCTTAGAACCCAGAAGTACATCTTAAACTTCCTTAATTTCCCTTTACAACCCATTAATGAGGTATGGAATGCTCCAGGCGTTGTTGTGAATTAACACGCTTTCTATTTGAGATTCACAAGAAACGGCACCTATTATTCATCGGAGAATGCGAATGTCACTGTTTGACAACCTTTTAGTAGACATACCGATTAACTCGACACCTGTACTGCGAAGTTGCTGTCGACAACATCGAGGCGGCCGGCAATGTAAGAAAAATGTAGATGAATGAAGCCGGGAATCGAACCACGGATCTCTCGCATGGTAGTCGCTGTTCTAACCACTATGCCACAGCCGGTCCCAATGCTATTACTGATGTTACTTGAATTAATTTCCGCCTTATATCTTTTATATTATCTGAGGCATCGATTCATCAAATTATAATTACCAGAAATTTCTTAAATCACTTCGAACCAATTATGATTTGCTTTAAATTTATAATAATAATTAATTGTCAATATCTCAAATAACTTCCTCACCGCACACCAACCAACTCCACGAAGTCAACAATTTAAACTAAAACTGACAATCTCAAGCATTTCCTCTAAATTTCATGCCAAAAGGAAATACCTAATTTAACCCATGAAACTTGTAGCACTGGCGAGAAGTTGCCATCTATCCTTTATTAAAAACTGTCAAGACCACACCAAAATATGCCACATAAGTTAACGAACATGCCACACAAAATATGTGTCTCCTCGCAGCCTTCTCGATGTTTTGTGGATACTACGCTCACAATTACAGCAATATTGGCACTTTGTGCTCTACTTCATAGAACACAAAGAATGCTGTTGATGACGACGACGACGAGCACGATGACTATGACTAAGACTAAGTTACCAGCGCACAGATGCAACATGTCTTGTAAGTGAGAGCGCACAACTTTAGAGCGGCTGTTACCAATACCACCAATATTTGCATGAGTGAGCTTGCTGTGGGTGTATAGCTGTTTTTTTTGTTGTTGTTTCATTTTTATGTAACAAACTTAGCGTTAAGTGGCTTATTAATAATGCCACAAAATTGTTTAAAAGTTAACAATTTTATGTTTAAACGCAAAAGGAGAAAGAGAAAATGCTGGCAACCTACCTAAGTGTGGTATGGTATAGGTAACATTATGATAATGCCAGGCAAGTTATGCTAATACAAAAGGTACAAGTTGCGGTAGGAGCGGCGGTACATGTTTGCAAGTTTATGTCTATGTGCTTCTTTGTACAAAAGCTACAAAATATTGTACAAAAATACAAAAACTTTAAGATGACAGCTTAAAAAACAAGTAACAGAAACTGTATACTGATGTTGCCACAGCATCGATGGTGTAAAGTGTAATGTTTGTTGCCTAAGCTTGAAGGCCCAACTTTTCCCAACTTCTCTGCCACTGTCATCCATCTCGCCCCGGCTTCTTGAAAAAGATATGTTAACAATACACCCAACAGCAGCAGCCGTTATTGTTAATATGGCAAAATGCTAATGTGTAGGTGTATTGGTGGTGTTTCTTTTTGTGTTGTTTTAGCAACAACACCTGCTGCTTGTGTTGGTGTTTGTAGCAGCTTTTTCTACTTCATCAGTTAAAGATGGTAATACCTCATTTTTATGCTGTTGCTGCTGCTGATGTTGGTGTTGTTGTTGTAGTTATTGCTGTTTTGTGTATTTGTTGTGGAAAAACATCATAAACATTTAACCACAGACTTTGAGCTGCTTATACAGCAAAACTCCAAAGTAGAAAAGCTGTCTTTATGTTAACAACTATGAAAAACTTAAAAGAGCTTCTCGTTTGGGTGGAGGAGGTTGAGAGGAAGATCGTAGTTGAAAAAAATTCATAAAATTTGTACTTTAGCAATACCTCTACCCACAGGAATCAAAACAATCAATATGTTTCATTTGCACAGGAAGAAAGTTAAAGTTACATTTGCCACAACACTTCGGTAACTAGTTTACCCAGCATGTGGTATTACTGTACTAGAGGAGAGCAGTCAATATATGTGATGGTTATGTATAGAGCACTGTTGTATAAAGGATATTCTTCAAGTGTAAACTTTAAGTTTAGTAAGTTTGAAATATTTGAGTTAGTTGTGAAGAATTTTTTGACTACAATGAAATTGTATTATTATAGCCACCTGTACTAAAAGTACTAAGAAAGAAAGCAATTTTTTTTGTTGCAGTATAAACAGAGAAAAATAGCTTAACTGATAAGAATTTGTAGGCCAAATTTAGATCAACTTCGTATGATAACTCTTTACGGGAATAAGTGTAACGCATTTAAGTAGACGAGTTGCCCTCCAAGTATCTTAAGACCAAATTCGTTTCAGGACTTTTATATAAGGTTGAGCCATGCCCGTCTGTCTGGCTGGCTGGCTATACGGCTGATGCGCTGGATAACTCAAGTTAACCTTCACAGATCATTTTAAAAATTTGGCAGGTTAAATATGTTATAAAATAAAGTTGTGTGATTGCAAATATGTAGAATAGCCCCATCCCTTCAGGTACCTCCCATGCAAAATTACCCTTTTTTAAATATTTAAATTTCTCCCACAACGTCCAATTGGACAACTGAAAGATATTTAAATTTTGGACCATTTAATCTATCTATATATATAAAAGACTTGGGTGACTGACCGATCACTCCCCAGCCCAAACGGCTAAAGCTAGAACCGTGAAATTTAGAATGTAGGTTCCTTTTATGACGTAGGCGCGCACTAAGACGGGGTTTTTGGAAATTCGGACTGCAAAGGGGTAAAATGGGCGTGGCAAAAAATATTTTGTTTAAGGAAAGTGGCGGTGCCACGCCCCTTTTTAAAAAAATAGTTTTATTGGCCAAATAAATGGTCCGATTATAATTATATTTTCTTTGTGTGATATTGTCAATAGGACCTTCATCAGAGGCTACATGGACACATATTTAGACATAGGGGCGTTGCACTCAAGCCTCAATTTCAAGCGGTCATATCTCAAGAGCCATTAAAGGTATGTAGATGAGATTTGCTACATATGTTACTGATACGAAGAGGAATCCGTCTCGCTGAAAAATGGGCGGTGTCACGCCCCATTTGAAAAAATCATTATCTGGGCGAAATAAATGGACCGATTGCAATGAAATTTGGACTGTGTAGTTCTATCCATAGGGTCTCTATCAGAGGCTACATGAAAACATACCTCGACAAAGGGGCGTGCCCTCTTTTTATACCATCACCCTTTGGGATGAAGGTATATATCATTTGATACAACCCAAAAGTGTAACACACAGAAGGAGTCACTTAAGACCCTAGGTTTCTTTGAACCAAATTCGATTCATGACTTTTTAAGTCGTTTGAGCCATGTCCGTCTGTTTGGCTGTCCGGCTGGTTCGCACGATAACTTTCGAAAGACGTACTTAAATGTTTTGATGCAAATGGGCTACATGGCCCCGCCCCTTCTGGTACCTCCCATACAAATTTACCTTTCCGCCCACTTTAGATATGGTGTAATAATATCAATACACCCAACGGGATCGTACCCAAATTATGTATTTGGTTAAGCTATAACAGAATAAAGTTTTGAAAAAAATTTTGAAAGCCTACCCACGCCCCTTCTGGTACCTCCCATACAAATCAACCTTTCCGCCCACTATAGAAATGGAGGAATAATATCAATAAATCAAACGTGATCGTACCCAAATTCTATTTTTAGTAAAGCTATAACTGGATAAAGTTTTGAAGAAAAAAATTGGAAATCTATCCACACCCCATCTGGTACCTCCCATACACATCTGGTACCGCCCACTTTAGAAATCGATTAATATTATTAAAAGAGCGATCGCGATCTTGCCCAAATTCTGTATTTAGTAAAGTTCAAGCAGGATAAAGTTTTTAGACACGACCTTTCTGGTACCTCCCATACAAATGTACCACTCCGCCCACTTTAAAAATTGGGTAATAATATCAATACACTCGACACGATCGTGCCAAAATTCTGAATTTTGTTATGTTAAAATAGGACAAAGTTTTGGAGAGAAATTTGGAAGTTTAAACACGCCCCTTATGGTACCTCCCATAAATATGTACCTTTTCGCCGACTTTAGGGATGTAGTAATAATATCAATACACCCAAAGCAATCGTGCCCAAATTCTGTATTCAGTAAAGCTATAACAGGATTAAATTATGGAGAATAAATCTGGAAGCCTAGATATACCCCTTCTCGTACCTCCCATACAAATGTACCACTCCGCCCACTTTAAAATTTGAGTAATAATATCAATATAATAGAAAATAATTTATTTTACTGAGTGTAAGGGTATATGTAAGTCGGGTTGCCCGACTGAAACTTTCTAACTGGTTTTAATTACAAATCGGTTAATTTCAATAACTGACTGAAATTTCTGTACTAGTTTATATTTTAAAGCCTTCAGCTCATGTTTCCTATCCATAGAGCATGATGCTGTTTGCGGCCTCCATCAGTACTTTGCGCCTGTTCTGCAGTTGAGTGCAGTCTATGTTTGCCATTAGACGGCTTAGCTATGCAGTTGTTCTTCCGGCTCTGTTGACCGCATGCTGTATCTGGACTGCGTATGTGAGTTTAGGATCCAGTCTTAATCCCAAATATTTCACCGATCTCTGGGTCGTGATTGTGACATCTCCAATATTCACATCCAACTCTACGGGGATGTGACGCCGCGTAAGTAGAAGTATTTCAGTTTTCTGCATTGCCAATTGTAAAGCATGAGTATCATGTAAAGATTTCGCTCTCATCATAACTTGTCTCAGCTGACGTTGTGTATTGTCCGTGTTTCGAGCCGTAATAACGGCTGCAATGTCGTCGGCATATCCTACTTAAAAAGTGCTCTCAGGCATTTCCATCTTCAGGATTCCATCGTAGCTGACGTTCCACATGTCTGGTCCCAGTATTGATCCCTGAGCCGCTACGGAAGTGACTTGTTTCCTTTTTGGTCTGCTGCTCGTGTTGTACAAAAGCTCCCTGTCTCTTAGGTAGATTCCTATTATCTTTATAATGTACTGTGGCACAGAGAAGTTTTCTTCTAAAGCGTCTAGTACATCTGTCCATCTTAAGCTATTAAAGCATTCTTCACATCCAGCGTGGTGAGCAGTACAACAGGTCTACTGTAATGGTTCACTCGTTGTACGGCGTCTACTACCTCCGTTACTTCTCTTAGGGTCCCAATTGTTGATCTACCCGGTCTGAAGCTTCTTTGTATGCCGTCTGTTCGGCTTCCGCTGTATTGAACATATTAGAAATATTAAATATATAAAAATGAGACGTAATCAAATAAGGAAAATTTAATACTTATGCCTTCAATATAACAGTTCCCTCTTAGTTTGCTAATACTGATTCATCACTCACCCCTTCATAGAGCTACTCCATTACCTTTTCATTAACAACTTCTGCATGTTGCTTTAACAATCCACCACAACTTATCATCTCTCTACACAATTATTTGCTATATCATATATCGATTGCTTTTGCTTATTATTATCTTCATCTTCAATGCAATGTAAGCCCCAGAAGGAAATCGCAGCAAATTCTCTTGAAGACTTTAGGAGTGACCATTCAAACGTATCCAATCAGTGGTATAAAAAACACATTGAAAAAAATTCCACCACAGTCATTTATAAGAAATACAATAAGAAAAAATGTAAACCATAAAAAAAAACTATAAAAAAAATTCTGTAGAAAAATATCGATATTGTACATATGGATACATTGTTAGTTTGCGAAAACTTTGCCATAAGAGTATGTAAAATCAACTGTACACTGTATACTGGAGTTGTTCGTACAGTTGGACTTTTGAATGCTCTTAACCGAAGTAGGAATCATTTGGTATTAACTCTATTGTACGACGAATGGCAGTTACTTCAAGTGCAAAGCATATGAGTTAGTAAGTGTTAAATCAGCAAGTCATTTACTACATTACTGTAAAGAATGTAGGAAAAGGGGTATTCATATGGAAACAAGTTACTTTTCCCAAAACTACAAAATATATAACGCATATCTGTGAACATCTTGAAGCTAACTTGCTTAGCCCTGAAATAGATTTATCTATTTTGTGTCAAATTAATTTCATTTTTATAGTTTAAATCATTTTACAACTATGAAGAGTAGACCATACTACTACTACTACTACTATCTGTTCTAAAACTACATAGATCAAATCACTTTTTTTAAGTTTTTTAAAGGGTTTCTTGTTTATATTCCTTTAAATGTTACGAAAACTCATCGTAGAGTGTCTCATATCCAACACTTCATACGGCAACAATAAAAGACCTAACTATATCTAAAGAAATGTGAAAAAAATGTAATGACCACTCGATACGCCAGTAATTGCCGAACGTTAGTTGAACAGAACAGAAAGTAGTAAATGTACCACTAAGAGTGTACATACTTATGCTCGTGCTACATGAAAGCATTTTATAGCATTGCCCAGTTCTTCTAACCAACAGAGTATGATTTTATATGTATGAGTGTAAAAGGGAGAAATGTTAACAGAGTGCTATAACCCTACTGCTCTGGTATACATTTAAAATCTTTTTTAGTCACTTGAACAATGTGTAACAATACTTTGCACAAGAATATGTAGGAAAACTGGTGCAAGTGCAGTTAATCGTGTTTGGTATACTAACACAAGTGGTTGGTATATGTTTATAAAAAGTGGCGTTCGACTTTATGATACAACTACATTAAAATTATAAAACCCTTCGTACAAGGTGGATCAATATTTTTTTTTACTTATCACATAATGACAGTAGAAGTAGATCTACAATAAAACAAAAAATGTTTTTTTATAATGAAAATAGAGAAATAAGAATTTTAGAAATAAAATATAAATAAAAATCACTTTATCTATATTGTCGTCCGGGGTTTCATGTGCTGTGGATCATATGCCATTTTCGTGTTATTAATACCAAATTTTGCAAGTTATCAAACGGTTTGTGTCTATCTCTTCCAGAAATTGAGATACTTCGATTCCAATTTGCTCCCCAAAGAAGAAAAAACTTCTTTTAGGGATATGTCTGGGCTGCGAAAAAAAAAAATCATATAAAATTCTGTAACGCTGGACCATATTCTGTTCTATATTCACTGTAAATGCAGGAGACTGTAAGAACGGTTTTGAGCCTTAAATACCTTAAACATATGAATGTTGGAAGGATTAAAATGTAAATATTTGTATAGAATGCGCTGTAAGGATGTTATAGGGGCCTAAAAGTTCACTATCGAGCATATTGTCAAATTTGTCTTTGCACTGAGGCTCTTACACTTTTTACGTTTCCGAGATCTCTTTAAGTTTAAGGTAGGCTGAATCGTAGTCGATTCATTCTTAAACCTATCTCCTCAATCTTTTGAGCACATTTTCTAATCCAGTGAATTTATGAAGTTCAATTTCTATGCCGTATGTTATTATGAGCCTAAAATTCTGCTGCACTGTAGTCGTTGAAACATTGTTTCGTTAGTACTTGCGTGGGCAGAATACACTCGGTGGTCTGCTGTATAATGCCATGGTACGAAATACGCACGATAACTTTCGAAAGACTAAAAAAATTGTTTTAAAACTTAGCATAGGTTAATATTTCCCCAAAACTACTTACGGTATTGGATATGGGCTACATAGCTATGGCGCTTCTGGTACCTCCCATACAAATGTACCATTCCGCCCACTTTAGAAATTGAGCAATAATACAAATACACCCAAAGAAATCTAGCCAAAATTCTGAATTCAGTAAACCTATTACTGGATAAGGTTTCCGAGAATAACTTGAAAGTCTAACCACGCCCTTTCTGGTAACTCCTATACAAATGTACCATTCCGCCCACTTTAGAAATCGAGTAATAATACATAAACACTATCACGCCCGAATTCAATTCTTTGTTAAGCTACAACAGAATAACATTTAGGAGAACAAATTAGCACGCCCCTTCCGCCAATTTAAAAATCGAGTAATGATATCAATAAGCTAGAAAATTTTATGTTTTACTGAGGGTGAGGGTTTATGTAAGTCGGGTTTCCCGACTGAAACCTTCTTACTAGTTCAGTTTTTAAATCGTTTGGTTTTTAGTTCTTCTTTATTTTTAGTTTTTCTTCATATCTATATATATAAAAAATTGTTGCAAGTGTGTTGTGACTTCATAACTCACGAACGGCTGGACCGATTTGCATAAAATTTTTTGTATGCGTTTGGGTGGCGCCCCGGTTGGTTTATATTTACAATTCGGTCCAATTTAACAAAGGGGCTTGGCACCGCCCATACAACTTGAAAATCAAAAGGGCTGTATCTCATGAACTATCAGAGGTATGAAGATGAGATTTGGTATATATGTTGTTGGAGCAGTATTAATTACAGCCAAGGTGGAAGTGGGCGGTGCCACGTCCCCTTTTTAAAAATCGCTCTAACGGCTTTTCTAATAGACAGATTGATACGAAAATTTTACCAAATGGTACAGTTGACCTGTTGATAGTCCCTGGCTATAATAGATTCTGATTGGATAAAGAGGCGTGGCACCGCTGATACAACTTGAAAATCTAAAGGGCTATATCTCATGAACTATCAGAGGTATGAAGATGAGATTTGGTATATATGTTGTTGGAGCAGTATTAATTACAGTCAGCGTTTTCAAAACCGCCCTGCAGGCTTTCCCAATAGACAGATTGATACGAAAATTTTACCAAGTGTTACTGATGACCTGTAGATAGTCCCTGGCTATATTTGGTTGTCATTGGATAAAGGGGCGTGGCACCAACCATACAACATGAAAATAAAAAAAGGACTATATCTCATGAACTATAAGAGGTATGAAGATGAGATTTGTTACATATGTTGTTGTTGCAGTATAAATTACAGTAAGAGTGGAAGTGGGCTGTACCACACCCTTTTAAAATAAACAGTTATAACTGTCAAAATTCCACAGTATATTGTAGTTCGCCTAGAGATATGAACAGTTTCTTTATTCGCAAAAATTGTAACCAAATCTACGATGAATTGTTAGAAAATGTCACCAATAAACTTTGTGTGTAATATCAATTCCTAGCTCGCGCTGGGAAAGCTTAATTAAGTGCAGAAAACTTAAATTTTGATAGAAGTTCTTAAAGCTGAAGTCTATACGCTTTCAATAATCATGGGGCAACGAACGTCACTTCCAAAAGAAGCGCAAAACGGAGTAAATAAACGAAAAATCCTTTTATCTTAAAAAAAGTATCAGCTTGGATTTTAATTCATGTGGATTTTTAATGTACAATTGACCCCCCACCCATTTACCGTTTTTGTTGCCATTTAAGGTCAACCAATTCGTCATTCAGGCGAGGTGTGTGAAGTGTGATAGACTTTCATTGAGACTTTCTTTGAAAAATCACCATGTAAAGACTACACAAGAACTACGTTTACAAATCTTGCAAATTTATTTTTAAAATGCGCATTCTGTTTGCCCTTTGTGATGTTTATGGTGCATATACTCATCCATCTGAGCAGCTAATAGAAGCCAGGGGACTCGAATTTATCGAAGCGACGCCATTCTCAGCAACTCGGTCTCTGCAAATGCTGAGGAAAGATCTTGGCCTATATTCATATATCCAACTGGTAGAAGAACTAAAACCGGTGGACGATCAATTGATTTTTTTATTTATCATGTCATAGCACATTATTTGAAGGAGAAATGGTTCCAACACGACGGCGTAAAATGCCATACAGCGCGTGAGATCATCACTCTGTAAAGCCAAACGTTGGTGACCGAATTATCTCATAGAATGGTAATACGAGTTCAATACAAAGATAGTATTCGGAAATATTCTTGATCCATGTGAGAAGAAGACATGGCAAAAGAGGTTTTTATGGCTAAAGGCATAAAGCTTCAAACGAAATTTCCATTTTCGGTCAATAGGCGGAGAAGGCATGTCAAAAGTTTTTTTTACGCCCAAAGAGATAGTTAGTATACAGACGGTTACCGCTACTACATTGAATTTTGATCTTAAACGGAATGTCTGTTTTGGATTTGTAAAAGATATGACTTTGCTGATGAACTGTTTACTAACGTCATAGAGCATATGATATTTAGAATTTAAAACAACAACACTTAATTTGTTAACTTTCATATTAAGGAGTTGCTTACAATTAGTTACATAAGTTAATAAACTCAACATATCATTATCGAGCTTAAGTACCGTTTTCAAAGTACTTTGTAGACCTAAATGTGAAATATATTACAAGTTAAAATGCAATAGCGAAGCATTGCCGGCCCACTAGTTCTTTATATTCTTCTATTATTCTATTCTTATATCATTTTATTCTTCTTTTCTTTTTTTCTTCTATTCTTATATTCTTCTATTATTCAGTTTTTCAATACTTAAATTTTAATATAAATACTTAAATTTTTCAATACTTCAGTCCTTCGTATCTTCAATTCTTTCATTTTATTCTTTTGTACTTGTCTTCTTGTATTCTAGTATTCTTGTATTCTTGTATTCTTGTATTCTTGTATTCTTGTATTCTTGTATTCTTGTATTCTTGTATTCTTGTATTCTTGTATTCTTGTATTCTTGTATTCTTGTATTCTTGTATTCTTGTATTCTTGTATTCTTGTATTCTTGTATTCTTGTATTCTTGTATTCTTGTATTCTTGTATTCTTGTATTCTTGTATTCTTGTATTCTTGTATTCTTGTATTCTTTTATTCTTGTATTCTTGTATTCTTGTATTCTTGTATTATTGTATTTTTGTATTCTTGTATTTGTCCTTCAATTTCTGAAAATCTCTTTTGCATTTTTTACAACAAGTAAAATCTATTCTCTCTTGTAAAATATATACTAATTTTTAGCTTAATTTAATTTCATTGCCTTTTTTGTTCTCTCTCCACTGTCAATTTCTAACAAATTCGCTTCATTATCATTTATCCTGTCTTGTTTTAAATTTGCTCTTAGTTTAAATAAGATTTACGATAATTTATTTTGATGTCACAGAATCTTCTTCTCTCACTCTCTCTCTCTCCCACTGAGTTAAAGACATAAAATATAACACAAAACTTGACTTATTTTATAACATCATTCATTTCAACTTAATATATAAATAAGTACAAAAAGTTAAGATATAAATGAGTGTAGTGTAAGACAACAACAAGGGCAGCTTGACAAAATGGTCATTGCAACAACAACGGAACGGCGACAACACTAACTCAAATGCAGTTAGTTGCAGTTGAAGACATGACTTTTCCCACTCGAGACATAATGCTGAACAAAAAAAGATGACGAAGAAATTAAAGTGGATAATCCAGAGGAAATGGATACTCCACTAGCTCAACGACATATACAAATTTGATAACAGAGACAAAGCAAAGACACAAAAGGACTCACCCTGCAATACTGAAGGACAAGCGGTCAGGATAGAAGAAGTAACTTTGACGGACTTATAAGTCATGTTTACTGCATCAAAAGTAGTTGCTACAATATTATACTAGCGACATCAATGACGCCCGCCCTCCCGATATGTTGGATGAATAGAATTTTGGTGTGAAGTAAAATGAAATGTGTAGATTTAAGCAGAGAGGTAGTTCGAAGGTCTGTTACTTAATAAGGAGGTTGTTAGTAATGTTTATGTAACAAACAAAAAATATAATATATTAGTGGATATGCAGTTAAAAAGGAGTTTTTTTTAGATGAGTTCCCAATAATAGCAATAGTGTTTAATAGATCCCATAGCTCTACTCAATTTATATAAATTATATTTTTACTTAACAAGCTGCCACCAGTGGTAAGACTTACATATGGTGGTTAGTCGCTACAGCTGAGATGCTGTGAAATATGTTAACAATTTTCTAAAAAGTGATTGATGGCAGAACTTTGGTTTTAGGGACACAATATATAAAACTGCTATATAAGTTGTCAAGTTGATAACAAATATGCATGTGACAGTTGTGAAACTTTTTTCTAGCCATTTTTATGTATTTTACTAATTAAAACTACATTCTATTTTTGGAATTTTTTATCATAATTTAAGTATGACTTACTTTAAATTGAATAATTTCGTATAATGGATTATTTAATGAGTTTTTGTTTTAATTATTTTTTTTTCATCTGTACAGCTGCATTAAGTGCTTGTTCGCTTTCTGTGAGATTAAAAATACTACGTGGTATTATTTGCGTAACATCACTAGCCGATTACACCTGTGACATTGTTGTATCTGCCACTAATTATATATTTTTTTTTAATTTTTGATTTATTAATGGCTCAGTTGTTAGTGAACGAAAAGTTGCGTTGTTTTCTTTGCATCCGTATTAATTACAGACGTGATTAAATATCATAGTACAACATTTTTCACTTGATTGATTTGGAACTCAATTCTAAGAACTGCACGTGAAAGTAGCACCAAAAAGAAGAATTTCTGCATCATTCATTTTGTCAAGTTATATGCCATAATAATTTAATATCGATTTGAAGTTAGTAAGTATCGTATAGGGGAATTTGTCACGTTTTAGGCTCTTTTGTTTGACACACCTTGAGAACCACTAGTCCGATTTAGCTGAAACAAAATTAAAAAAATTTAGAATTACAATTCCTTTAACCTGTTCATATACCGTTTTCCTACGTAAGCTACAGTTTCATTTTTCTATTCATCAAATGATTTTGAACAGGGTTTATTTTGTAGCAGTTACAATAAAACTGTTGTACTCCGTGGCGTATGATTTACGTGGAATATTACTTATGATAATCATATGCCAACATATAGTATTTATGATATGTCAAACAAAAGAGACTAAAACGTAACAAATTCCCCTATGTGATACTTACTAACTACAAATCGATATTAAATTACTATGGCATGTAACATGGCAAAACGTATGATGGAGAACTTCTTCTTTTTGGGGCTACTTTTACATGCAGTTCTCGGAATTGAATGCCAGAATCATGTGTTGTACTGTGTATTGGATGACATTTTTAGTCTATTGTACAAATTTGAACATTTTAACATATCATTGTCGCGATATTTTAAGATGGGTTCATGTATGTAATTTCTCGAATATCATCCACTTAAGCAGTGATTCATTTAGAAGTTTTTTTTTTACAAATGATTTTCTTTGTTCTACACTCATGGCTGGTTTCAAGTTATCATTTTGTTGTTATGTAATATCGTTTGGCAATTTGTTATAGTGAGGACAGAGAGAATATTACAGTATCGAGTTGGGTCCACTTATTTTTTTTGGATACTACACAAACACAGTATAATTCATTGAGAGGCTTTATTTGTAATTTTTTTATTTTACAGATCATTCGAAACTATTGTCATGCTAACATCTTTTTCTTATTCTGTATTCTTTGGCAATTCTTCGTGGCTATACAATTTACACCAAAGCTTCTGCAACTCATTTGTATTATGAAAATCAAAATTGTGTAAAAAATTTTCCAACTACAATTATTTAGCATAATCGAACATCCGAGCTCACTTATGTCTAAAGCACCGCTAACTTGAGTCTTCGCACAGTAGTATGAAGCGCAACCAGAATATTATATCTTCCCGGCAATGAGAAGCATATTTTGATTGCAGCGGAGAAAAGGTGGCTGAAAACGGTGACCAATTGATTCGACACAGTACTTTGAACTTTCGTATGCAACAGCATGGTAAATATAATGCATGGATCTTGATTTAAAGGTTTACAAGATCCAACTAGTTGACATATGTATCTCCGCTTTACATGGTTGCCGTTCACTTTCGTCTATCGGAGGGGTTTGGAACTCCCTCCGCCTCCCGCCAGCGAAAATTCAACTTTGGATTTTCGGTAAAGTCCGAGCGGAATACTGTGTTAGTTGTTTTTAAACAAACAAAAATTTTGGTCAAAGTTTGAACAAAATCGGACAACTTTAAGCCGTGCCCCAAAGAGGTCAAAGGTCAAATCTATGTTCATGAAAATAGTTTTGTTTGTTTAATTGAATTTTTTAACACCGCAAAGATTTGACCGATCTTTTTGAAATTTTCACATAATGTCGCGGTGAGGTTGGTGGTGGAAATAGGATACTTGAATTTTTGTTATAAGAAGTGGGCGTCACTCCGCCCATTGGACCCTATTTTTGAATACGCAATATTTGTGGATGCATTTGGCAGCAAAATTTGTCATCCAACAAAATATGTGCGGGATCGGATCAGTGGGAGTGGTTTAAAACTTGAACCTTTACAAGGCTGTATCTCATGAACTATAAGAGATATAAAGCTAATATTTGGTATGTGTTGCTGGTACAGTATGAAATACAGCCAGGGTGGAAGTGGGCTGTGCCACGCCCCATTTTAAAGAAATGGTTATAACAGCCATAATAAAAGTTTGATCGTCCTGAAAATTTTACAGTATAGTTAATATATAACAAAACTAATTGGATCCAAGTTTTCCAAAAAGGGACGAAGCGCCGCCCACACACGTCAATCAATATCTGACTATTACATATTTGTCGAGCAAAAATATAATTATTTAACCGAACATTTCAAAAAAAAAAACAAAGGATTAACTAAGCATTTAGTAAGAACCTGAACTTTTGACCTCCTTGTGGCACGAGAAATAGTTGTCCGATCTTCCTCAAATTTCCGTCATGTATGGTTTACATCATGCGGCACAATATTTCGGTCGGGCATTTTTAAATTTCCGCAAAAAAATGGCGTCCATACATTTCGCTGCCGCCCAAATGTAAATTTTTGCAATGTTTAGGATATTGATGTGAAAACAGTGGTACTCCCTATGTAGTTGGGTTCATTCCGAATAAAAGTATCCATAAAAAATTAATGTCAGACATCGAAAATGTTTTGCCTCGATGAGAATATTTCTTTCTAATTTATGCACTTTGAATAAAAATTATATAAAATTTTCGTCAGGTTATGTTTGTTCACTTTTATTAAGAGAACCCTAGCTTGTATGCAAGATGGCCCATTGTTGAATTTGCAGACAGCAGGTAGAGATCAACAATTTATTTTGTCGGAATTATCTGTGCCGTAGTACCCTGTGTATCTAGCTCATCCGCTAAGCAATTGCTTGGAATGTCGCTGTGTCCCGGTACTCAGATGACACTGAGTTCAAAATACTTCGCCATTAGTCTTAGTGATCTTTAGCAGTTGTTTTTTCGTTGTTTTCTTCCCGTGGACCAGGTAATTTAATATAATTTTTAAAGAACGTATACTTCATATTACAAGCTAATATGTTACTAATACGTAAACAAATAATGTGTAATAAGCGGCTAGATTTGTACGGACGCTAAAAGAGTACTTGTTATATGTCCTTAAAAATAATCCTAGTTATGTTTTATGAATATCTTTGTTTGAGAAGACAGCAAAGTCGACTTATGTCTCTAACTTTGTTGAAATTGCATATAGTGAAAATATGGTATGAATAACTTCAGTAAAATTTGTATATTTTACTAGAAAAGATTTTGCATTTGACGCCTTATGTTCTAATAGGATAAAACACATGCAGTTTTATATCCTTAAAAACTTAATTTCCCTTTGCACCCCATGAATGAGGTATGGGATAGCTTCTCGCGTTGTTGTGAATTAACACGCTTTCTATTTTTAGATTCACAACTAACGGCACCTACTTATTTATCGACGAATGCGAACGTCACTGTTTTGAGAAGCTCTTACTAGACACGACGATTGAATCGACGCTTAATACTGCGAAGTTGCTGTCAAACAACATTCGAGGGGAGCCGACAATGAAAGAAAATTTTATTTATTTTTTTCTTTTAAGATGACTGGAGCCAGGTTTGAACCTGCGATCTCCCGCATGGTAGTCGCGTGTTCTAACCACTATGCCACGGCCGGTCCCTTTATAACCACTTAGCGTAAAAATTAAATAAAAATTAAAAATTACTTTTGTTATACCAACAATGTTGCTTAAGATTAAATTTTGTAGATGTTTTCCTTACAATGATTAACCTTTGAACCTCCTCTCCCCATCTCAACCCTCATGTACGTCTCTGCTACATCCGGTAGCCATTATCACCCTCAACGTCTTCAGCTACAATTTTTATCTTTAGCACCAACACCAACTCCACCTCCACTATCACTATTATTAGTTGTCATTTAAAACTACACTAATATACACAACTCCAGCAAAAAAAACCGTAAAGAAAATCTCAAAAACCTGTAAAGCAGCAGTAAATTCTCATCTCCCAACCATTGATGTAAGACAAGAATGAGTCCTTAAATAAAATACACAGCTTCATATTTAACAAATTAGTTTTAAGATAAACTAACTATTTGCCAACCAATGGAGTAGTATATACTTACACACAGCACAAGACAGAGAAGGCGAAACGAACAACCTTTTATCATATATACAACTATTTACATTTATTCTTAATGCCAAGCCAAGCAAGGAGGAGGATAAGAATGTTAGGAAAGACGTTCTCTAATAACTTGCTGTGGTGTTGTAGCCTTGGTCGTCTATAGCTTTCTGCTTTGAAACATTGAACATTAGCACAAAAGTTTGCATGTTATTATGCTGCAAAAATATTACACAAACGTTTTTCATGTACAAATGTTTTGCTACGTAAAATTTTTACAATAAATGACATCATTTGCCAAAACATATTTAAGCTTATCTTTCATGTCCTTCAAGAGGATTCACAGGGCATTATAACGTGTAGTTTATTTTCGAACTGTTTTTCGTAGTGGTAAAGCAGCAAGTATCTGCAAAAGAAACGTCCCCCCCCCCCCCCACTCGTTGTTCTCTGCCACCTGTCCACCTGTTTCGGACAGCACAAGATGTTGGCAATGAATGGGATAACGGAACTGTAAATGCTTTTCTTTATCGCTTAACATTTAACCTTAACAACAACAGCTGTATATAGAGCTGTGTGTCTTGCCCAGTTTCCTCGCTCAACATAATGTCGAATCTTATTTTGAGAGCGAAATGCGATACAGCAAGCAACTTAATGTTTTTCTTTGCATCTCAGTAATGTTGTCGTTGCTTAAAGCCACTTTTTGACATTGTCCACTTGTCATCTTAAGTCAGTTAATATTATTTTTTCTTTCCCCAATCTTTTTTGTTAAAAACCAAAATGTTGAGGTTCGCTTTCTGTGCGCTGTTGGAGCTGAATCTTTTTGCATGAAAGTTTGTAAAGTTTCTGGATTTTGTTGTGACGCGCAAGTTGACAGCTTCTTTTTTGTTGCTGTTGTTGTGTTGCAGCAGCTTAAAATAAATGACTTTTATGGTTTGGTACTTTGGCGAATTTTCTTATAGCACACCCAAAAAAAGGAAAAGTTTAAAAATGGTTTTTGGTAATCAGCTTTTCAGGAAATGTTATAAGAAAGAAAATGTTGGTTAATTTGTGAATATCCTTGAGGGTGGTAGTTGGCTATTAAGTTAATTTTTAAACATGAATACTGAATTTTAATTGTGGTCAAAGTAAATTAATTTAACATGTATAATAGTTTCGACGCATTATACAATGTATTAAATTAGCATTAACAATCAGATATATCTTAATGCAGTGGCATATTATCTAATGAATGCTATAGTTTTTCTTTTAACACGTTTTTAATGTTGTCTATAACACAGTATCACACATGATTTTGGGACTCAATTCTGAGAACTACACGTGAAAGAAGCCGCAAATATCGATTTGAAGTTAGTAAGTATCGTATACTGGAATTTATCTCGTTATAGGCTCTTTTGTTTGATATAAGATAAATAATATATGGTGGCGTATGATTATCATAAGTAATATTCAACGTAAGTCATACGCCACGGAGTACAACAGTTTTTTGTTAATTGCTACAAAATAAACCCAGTTAAAAATCATTTGATGAATGGAAAAGTAAAACTGTGGCTTATGTAGGGAAACGTTATGTGAACAGATTTAAAAAATTTTAATTCTTAATTTTTTTAAATTTGTTTCAGCTAAATCGGACTAGGGCTGTAACGGGACGGCAGCTATTTAACGAAAAAAAACGTCAAATGAAGGAGCGGGAGAACGAGGATATAGAGCGATACAGGGATAGAGGTGAGGCCGAAAATTTTACCAGAAAGTAAATGCAAAGGTTATGGTAATGGGCTCCCCTCCTGTAAGAACAAGGATGGAATTCTGGTTACATATACGCAATGTGTGCTGCATATATGGAGGGAGCACTTACAGCAACTGGTGGTTCCAGAAGGCAGCGCATATGAAGGTATCACGCCAATTGTCGACGACGGCTTAGATTGCCCACCACCAAGTCAAGCCGAGGTAAGAAGAGCAATATCGCGGCTGAAAAACAATAAAGCAGCCGGTGCCGACGGTCTTCCGGCAGAGCTCTTCATGTTCGGTGTCCAGGAGCTGATAACGAGCATGCACCAGCTCCTGCGCACGGTTTGGCTTATGCCCGACGATTGGAATTAAAGAGTATTATGTCCTGTGCTGAAAAAAGGTAATCCACGTGTGTGCTCCAACTACCGTGAGATAAGCCTTTTACCCATCGCATAAAAGGTCCTGTCGATTGTGCTATGTGAAAGACTAAGGCCAGTGTAATCCAATCTGATCGGGCCTTATCAGTGTGGCTTTAGACCTGGTAAATCAACAACTGACCAGATATTCACACTTCGGCAAATCCTGGAAAAGACCCAAGAGAAACAGATTGGCACGTACCATCTTTTCGTCGACTATAAAGCTATACAGGCCGATACGGCAGAAATTACTCCAAGCCATGGCTGAGTTTGGTATTTCAGCGAAGCTGATATGCCTTTGCGGAATGACGCTGACTGTTACGAAGTCTTCAGTGAAGATTGGCAAGGACCTCAAGGAGCCATTCAATACCAGACGAAGCCTAAAACAAGGTGACGGACTATCGTGTGAGCTCTTTAACATAGTGATGGAGATGATAATGAGAAAAGCTGCAGTAAACACAAGTGGCACTATATTTAACAAAAGCCACATGCTACTCGCGTACGCTGATGAAGTAGACATCATCGGCCTTCTCAGGTATACAGAAGGAATCAGCGAATTAGGTCTAATGGTGAACGAGGACAAAACAAAGTTATTAGTTTCAACGAACAAAGAATCTACTCGTTTGGAAAACTGCGTGAACGTTGGCAACTACATATAATTTCCGATAATTTTATCTACCTAGGCTCCGCCATTAAAAATGCAAATAATGTCAGCCTCGATATTCGGAGAAGAATCCTGCTTGCCAAAAAATGCTACTACGGACTAAGTAAGCGATTCAATGACAGAGCCCTCTCTCGACGAACAAAAATCCAGCTATACCAGATACTGGTTCTACCTGTCTTAATGTATGGTTCAGAATCCTGGGTTATCATACAACCGGACTGGTGACTCTCGAGTTATGTCAAACAAAAGACCCTTAAACGTAAAAAATTCCCCTATATGATACTTATTAACTTCAAATCAATATGAAATTATTATGGCATGTAAATTAAAAAAACGAATGATGCAGAAAATATTCTTTTTGGGGCTACCTCCATACGCAGTTATCAGACTTGAGTCCCAAATCAATGAGCTGAAAACAGAAGTAAGGAGGGTAACATTATTGTTTTACTTTCGTTTCCAAAAGCATTCCAATCATCGATAATGGAGCAGATTGTGCTTCACCGAACCAAAAACAGGACATCCTGAAAACAATTAAGGTGCGAGTGCCGATGGAATACCTGCTGTGCTATTTAAGATCAGTGGTTATGAGCTAATTAAAAATGTGCTTCAGCTCATAAGTCCGATTTGTTTAAACGAATGCATGTCTGGCGAATGACATCTAAGAATGTGGAGCAACTACCGCGGTATAAGATTTCTCTGGAAAATGATGCTGTGTACAAGGCTCTGCAACCAATAGTAACGAATGCTGTAACAGAACGAAATAAGGATACGAGGAGGGAGACAGACGTAATGCCTGTTCTAACGTCTATGAACGACGATATCGAAAAATTGAGGGATAGAGCTGAAGCTACTAAATGATAACAAGTAAAGGTTCTGGAATCGTAATCCCCACGTGTGGAGTCAGAAGTATATATCTGGCCATGGACAGGCAGTAGAAGTAAGGAAGTAATATATTGTCTAGGTTTCTTGTGATATATATAACGAACCTCAATAAACCTCATCAGTGCTACTTTAGACTACGATGAATTCAAAGCTGTATTCGAACCTTTGACTCGTAGAGGTTATTTGTCTTGGGTGACTCTTAGTGAAATTTTCCGGAGAATATTTCTATCGAAGATTCTAATCCGTGACCTCCGTCCAAAGTTGACTTTTAAAAAGTTTTTTAAAATTGGCCCAAAAATGTCCCATATGTGTGGCAGCTAGAGGGTTAAAATGTTCCGAGAAATTATTTCCCTGATTGTTTTAATATAGGTCTCCGAAGACATGAAATACCCCAAACGTATTATTACAGATGATTTTTCATATTCTTTCATTTGACTTTTGACCAAAAAAATCAAACTTTAAACCACTGTAAACAAAAATTGTGACATAGTGGAGCAAAATGGAGTTTAGGGTTTTGTTACTGAGGTCAAATGCTATCGTTTGATATTGGTTTGGTTCACCCTCCGATGACATGAACTATCCCAAATCTATTTTTACACATGATTTTTGATTTTCTTTTATTTTACATTTGACCAAAAAAAATCTAACTTTTAACCACTGTAAACAAAAATTGTGACGTAGTGGAGTAAAATGGAGTTTAGGGTTTTGTTACTGAGGTCAAATGCTTTCGTTTGATATTGGTTTGGTTCACCTCCGAAAAAGTGTGTTGCACTGTGTAATTCATTCAAATGGAAATTATAAAACTGCGATGTAAAACTTTCTTTAAATCTAAGGAAACACTTTCGCAGTTCCATTTTTATGTTATACTGTCCTACGTCCTTCAACAAATCAGTGTCTTAATCCTTTTTGCCATCGTTATCACTGCAGCCCTAACATCAAATATATAATAGTGCAATTAACATCAATATCCACTGTAGAGATCTAATTAGACGCAAAATATTCTATATTATATTAATATTTCCTCCATAAACAAACCGAGCGGGGGGACAGTATGACTTTGGCAAAGTTAACAGTAATCCAAATACACTTAAATAAATTATCTTGTTATGAGAGCCAATTGAAAATACATTAAATGCCTGCTGTGTGTCACATAGCGCAAAAACACAACCACAAGACAAACAAATTTCAACAGTCAGAGTCATCGCTACCAAAGGAACCGGCCCCAGTCACAGACGCAGTCACTCAACACCACTGATAAAGCTTCAAATGGAGGACATAACAACCAACAACCACTTTGTAAGTCGACAAAAAGACATGAAATAAAAATGGCCAAAGAAAATGGTCAACTAATTGATGATAAATCGTACACAAATGTTTGTATGATAATGGTTGCCAAGGAAATGAACAAATGTCAGAGACACCAATGCACACAAACACACATACTGAGATAATCCGTGCCACAAAAACGCACACATACACACACACGCGCACACACTGTGGCAGTGAATGAATAAACAGCCAAAACAGAGACAACAAAAACAGAATGGTAAAAATAAAATGGAAATTTATGTTTGACTACCAACTGTTTATATGAAAATTATACAAAGAATAACAACTCACTTTGCTTTTATGAAACATTGAGAAGATAACAAGCCAAGAACTGACACAGCAGCAGCAGCAGTAACACACTCAGCCACTCTCAGGCACATACACTACACACTCTCAGTCAGGCTTACTGCATATTTTAAGGGACCACTAAAGCACAGCAAACTTTTATGGGGCCGAAAAGTATATAGCATATTTGAAAGCAACTTAAGCTGACCAAAGAGCACAATGGAGAAATTTAACATGATACTGCAATAAAAATAACATTAAAGTCACACTAGATTTTAAATGAGATCATTAGAGAGAGATGTCCACAATTTTTTCTTATTATTATTTAATAATGTCAGACAATAGAAAGGTTGAGAATGTGAAATCACGATGTTAGTTAGATGGAGTTCAGAGATTGAATGAGAAGTTGTGGGTACAACTGATGGGAACCAAAGTTTAGTCGTTTATTGCACAAAATTGTTAGGCAATAGCAGTTGTTGCGCTTTAAAATGTATCTGTGTGAAAACAAACTCCATTAGAGGTAATAGAATTGGTCTGCAACCGAGCGATGAAAACAAATTCATATAATATTTTTAATAATTTTAATAATTTTAATATTTTTAATATTTTTAATATTTTTAATATTTTTAATATTTTTAAAATTTTTAGTATTTTTAATATTTTTTGGGTGCCGTTGGGGATGTAAAGTGGATCTTGAATCTCAAGCCGACTCACATCCTCCTTGGTGGTGGCACCTGGGCAACGTTGTTCGTAACATTTTTTAATCATGAATAGCGGCTGATAATGAGCGACGAACTATGATGGTTGGGCCTAGCCACCCGCCTTCAGGTCCTTTACTGGCTATGAAAACACGAAAAATAAAAAGTAACAAACGGAACCTCCCAATAGTTGATCACCCCCGCAAACGTAATAAGGATCATGATTTAAGGATATGCACCTCAACGTGCTGACTCTCGATAGAGAAGGTGCTAGAATCCGACTGGCGGATGTCCTTAAAAAATATAAGGCTGACACCACCTCCATCCAAGAGATGAGACGGATAGGACAAGGATGCTCGTGACGTTAAAATTGCGACATCCATTACCGCTTCTTCTTCTTCTTCTTTACTGGCAGCAACAACAGAAATTCATCTATCAGTAGCCGCACGTAGAAAACCATTCCAAGCGCTTCGGTCTTTTACGCTTCGTAGATAGTTCGTCATACCAAGCTTACTTAAATTTCCTCCAGCGCCGCCCGTCGAGTTTATTGCCGAAGACTTTTCGAGCCGGAGCGTTTTCGTCCATTCGTACAACGTGTCCAAGCCAGCGCATTCGGTCTATTTGAACGCGCTTGACCACGTCGATGTCGTTGTACAGCTCATACAGCTCATGATTCATTCGACGACGGTACTCGCCGTTCACGATGATGGGATCAAATATTTTGCGGAGTATTTTTCTCTCGAAGACTCCCAGAATAGATTGATATGCTTGTGTCATTACCCACGATTCTGCGCTGTAGAGCAAGACAGGTAGGATCAGAGTATGGTAGAGCTGGATCTTTGTTCTTCGAGAGAGCACTTTATCGTTAAATCGCTTGCTTAGCGCATAGTAGCAGCGGTATGCGATCAATACTCGTCTTTTGATTTCGAGGCTGACATTATTATTTTTGTTTATGGCGGAGCCAAGGTAGACAAAATCATCTACCACTTCAAAATTATAGTTGTCAACGTTCACGCAGCGTCCCAGACGAGTGGACCCTTTGTTTGTTGAAACAAATAACTTGGTTTTGTCCTCGTTTATCACCAGACCTACTTCAGCCGACTGCTTTTCAATGCTCGAAAAAGCCGCAGTAACATCTCGCAATCTACGTCCAATAATATCGATATCATCAGCATACGCGAGCAACATGTGGCTTTTGTTAAATATGGTGCCATTCCTGATTACTGCTGCTTTCCGCATGATCATCTCCATAATGATGTTAAAGAGATCGCAGGACAGACTATCGCCTTGTCTAAAGCCTCGCTTGGTAGAAAATGGCTCTGACAGATTTTTGCTAATTTTCACTGAAGACTTCGTTTCAGTCAGTGTCATCCCGCAGAGTCGAATTAGTTTTGCGGGGATACCAAACTCAGCCATAGCATCCAACAATTTCTGTCGTATCGGACTGTCAAATTCAGCTTTGTAATCGATAAACAGATGGTAGGTATCGATCTGCATTTCTTGGGTCTTCTCCAGGATTTGTCGTAGCGTGAATATCTGGTCGGTGGTGGATTTACCAGGTCTAAAGCCACACTGATAAGGTCCAATCAGGTTCGCCAGAAGGGGCTTTAGTCTTTCACATAACACACTAGACAGGACCTTGTATGCGATGGGTAAAAGGCTAATCCCGCGATAGTTGGTACACACACTAGGATCGCCTTTCTTAAGCACGGGACATATGACACTCAGATTCCAATCATCGGGCATGCACTCCCTGAGCCAAATCGTGTTTATGAGCTGGTGCATGCATGTTACCAGGTCATCGCCGCCGGCTTTAAAAACCTCTGCCGGCAGTTCATCGGCTCCCGCAGCTTTATTATTTTTAAGCCACGCAATTGATCTCGTTTTGGCTCGGTGGTGGACAGTCTACTCCATCGTCGATGATTGGTGCGATTTCGTCACTTATGCTGCCTTCGGGAACGAGAAGAGATTGAAAGTGTTCCCTCCATATTTGCAGCACACTCTGAGTGTCCGTGACCAGATTTCCGTCTCTGTCCTTATAGGTGGAGATCCCTGTTCCAAAACCTTTACTTTTTACCTTTTGGTAGAACTTTCGGGCCTCACCTCTATCCCTGTAGTTTTCGATATACTGGCTCTCTCTTTTCTTCCACAGACGCTTTTTCCGTCTATTAACGTCTATTACAGTTGCCATGCCAAAAAGCACGAATTTGGATTTGAATTTGTAGTTGGCAAAAGACTAAGACATCTTGTCTCTATTAGTGATCGAATAGCCACAATCCGAATCAAGGCGAAATATTGCTACATCACGCCGACATGTGCTCATGACCCGACGGAAGATAAAGGCGATGAGGTAAAAGATGCATTTTACGATCGCCTAAAGGGAACCTACGACCGCTACCCTGGCCACGAAATTTAAATCGTTCTGGGAGATTTTATTGCAAAAATAAGAAGGGACGATGTTCTTGGTCCATACAGATACGCAGAGTGTGCTGCATATATGGAGAGAACAATTCCAGAAACTACCAATTGTCGACGATGGCTTAGATTCCTACCACCAAGTCAAACCGCGACTGAAAAATACTAAAGCAGTGGGCGCCGACGGACTGCCGGTAGAGCTCTTCAAGACCGGTGGCGAGGAGGTGATAACGAGCATGCACCAGCTGCTACGCACGGTTTGGCGTAATGAGTGCATTCCCGATGATTGGAATCTAAGCGTATCATGTCCTGTGCTGAAAAAAGTTGATCCAAGTGTGTGCTCTAACTATTGCGGGATCAGCCTTTTACCCATCGCATATAAGGTCCAGTCGAGGGTGCTTTGTGAAAGACTAAAGCCAGTATTATCAAACCTGATGGGGCCTTATCAGTGTGCTTTAGACATGGTAAATCAACAACTGATATTTACACTTCGAAAAGTCCTGGAAAAGACCAAAAAGAAACAGATCTACACTTACCATCTTTACGTCGACTATAAAGCTGCCTTCGACAGCCCGATACGGCAGAAATTTCTCGCAGCCATGGCTGAGTTTGCTATTCCAGCGAAGCTGATACGCCTTTGTGGAATGATGCTGACAGATACGAAGTCTTCAGCGAAGATTGGCAATGACCTTACGGAGTCATTCTATACCAAAAGGGGCCTAAAACAAGGCTCCGTTATCAACAAAGCAAATAATGTTAGCCTCGAAATCCGGAGAAGAATCCTGCTTGGTAATAAATGCTACAACGGACTAAGCAAGCGATTTAATGACAGAGTCCCCTCCCGACGAACAAAAATCCAGCTATACCAGATGTGTGGTTCAGAATCCTGGGTTATGACACAAGCGGATGAATCAGTTCTGGCAGTATGCGAGGGAAAAATATTCCGTTAAATATATGGGCCCATCATCGTTAACGGAAATTATTGGTCAGACGCATTAAGGTGCAGCGGTTGCGTTGGCTAGATCATGTCGTACGCATAGACGGAAATGTTCCAACTCGAAAAGTCTTCGACAATGAACTCGATGGACGTCTCAGAAGAGGGCGACCAAAACTCCGTTGGAAAGACCAGGTTACTGAGAACCTTGCAAAACTTGATGCGACTAACTGGAGAAGAAGCGCTTATAATATTAATACGTGCGGTATATAATCCAATAGGATTGCAAAGAAGTGTCATCTGAGTAAGTACGTAAGTAAGTAGCATATACGTATACGTAACGTATACTTCTCCATCACACGACACATTAATAATACGCCCTATTAGCCTGCCTACCAGCCTATTACACATATATGTACTCTGATTTGTTAGTACAAACTAATTGTGGACTAGATTAGATTAGAAACTATTTCACAATGACACACAAATCTACTTCGAATTGTAATTCTGTCCCACACATTTCTTTTATCACCATGTCATATATGTTAAAATTCTACTAACATATTGAAAGCTATAGTCTCCTTTTCCAAAGACTATTAACTGTATCATACCCATTAAAGACAACAAAAATACACAAACTCAAATTACTTTTGTCTAAGCTTGATAAATTTGCAAAGAAATAACAATTTATATACACATTAAGTGCATGCATACTTTTTTTCTTCTTAAGTATAATAAAGTATTACAATATTAGCATATTTGCAATGTCTGACCCTATGGTAATTCATAAATTTACCAAGCACATTATTATGCTAAACCAAAAGAGCAGCAACAAAAAAGACAATATATAAAAAAAATCTGTTTAATATTGAACTGTAATTTCATATAAAATACAAAAGAATTTTAGCAATAGCACTAACCATATAATACAATTCAATAAATTTTTTGAATGACTAAAGTTTATCACAATTTTGCAGCTGCTGCTGCTGATGTTGTTAACTCTAGTATTTTACGAAAAAGAGGGACAAAATACATATAAAAATGCTCGATACAATATTAACAATAAATTGTATGTATGAATGTTCGTATTGACCCTTTCAGTGTTAAATGTAAAAGAAAAATACAGGGTACAAGTTCGATAGGAGGGTTGAATGAGAACTTCTATGGGGAATGTTAGAAGACAAATATGTTTGTAGACTTAACTATCTAATGTAATTGACACATATCATCTTGCTAATTACAAAGCTGCATTTGGAAACATTTTGAAACTAATTCTGATTTAGATACATATCTAGAATAAATAGACACCCCTTTGCCAAATGATAATGACCAACACAGAATAAAAAAATGACTCAGAAAATCTGAAGCAAATTTAACGTGTACGCTATGTCTAAGAAATTCATATTATTATCGCAAAAATGCGGTATAAAAATTGCGTGTGATGCGTGATGCAAATGTTGTTGAGGGAAAATTTTTGTGCTCTGAGGCAACCATATAAGAAGAAATAGGGATTAAACGTTTCTTTGAACCAGTCAACAGCTTAAGATAGCCCATGGACAACATGAGCGAGATAGCCAAAAAAAAAATGAATTTTTCTCATGTGTTAATGAACGTTGCCACACGCACAGCCGTAGCATTTATCAATTATTTCCTGGATTTTTACATTATAGTTTTGTTCATAGTTATGAAAAAACTATCTAACATTTTCCTTCACTACAGTGAGAGAGGGAAGAGAGTAACTCACTAACACAAACTTATATGAGGTTAAATTGAGCTGCCGTTGACTGCTTTATACAGAAAAAGTATCCAGGGAGAAAAAGAAAGAGCGAAGAGAGTTTTGGTACAGCAATCTCCAATTGTACATCCGACATGCAGAGTATGCTGCACATATGCAGGTGGAATTCATGTACTCAGCTCGTTTCCCACGTTCACGTCAATCATCGATGACGGAGAAGATAGTCCACCACCGATCCGAAACTAGGTCAGCACGTCAATTGCACAACATAAAAACAATAAGGCTTTGGTTGCCGATGCATTGATTAAAGGATAATTGTAATCTGAGTGTTCTACGTCCTGTGGTTCAGAAGGGCAATCCAAGTGAGTGTACCCACTACCACGGGTGTATCACTTTACTAATGGCACTACGATAAATCCTGCAGAAGAGCCAAGGTTAGGTAAGGTTGAAGACAAGTTAAGAGTCAGTCGTAAGACTATGTCATTACACCACTCGAGGACCATTAGGATCCATTGTGATTGTCCTATTTAAAATAAATACGAATACCCTCAAAATAAATTAAAATATCAAAATTTTCTGGTATAATGATATTATTACTCGATTTCTAAAGTGGGAGGAGTAATTTATTTGTGTGGAATGTACCAGAATGGACGTAGCTAGACTTTAACTCTTTTTTCCAAAACTTTATCCTGATTTAGCTTAACAAAATACAGAATTTGGGCACGATCATGTCGAGTGTATTGATATTACTACTCGCGTACCAGAAGGGGCGTAGTCATGTAGCCCATTTGTGGTAAGCTTAAAAAAATGTGGTTGCGTCTTTCAAAAGTTATTGAGCTTACCAACCGCACAGCCAGACAGACAGACGGACATGGCTCAAACGACTTAAAAAGACATGAATAGAATTTAGTTAAAAGAAACTTAGGGTGTAAAGTGACTCCCTCTATGTGTTACACTTTTGGGTCGTATTAAATGATATATACCCTCCTACCCGAAGGTGATGGTATAAAGATAGTTCAGAAAGAGAGAAATTTGCAACCAATTACGGAGTGTTCTCTCCTGCTAAAGTAGTAAGATTTTGTTACTCAAACCATTAGTGAATTTCGTTAGATTTTCCATAATTCCATAATACCACTTCCCAAGGAATTGCATCCTTCTTCTATGAAGAGCTGGGCAATGACAGAGCAACTGCTCAATGGTCTCAATTTCCTCCTCATCGTTACACGGTCTCAAAAGTCCTTCTGTGTTGTATCCCAGTTTAATGTAAAGGCCCTACCATCATAGAGTTCTGTAATTGTGCCTATTAGTCGCCTGACAACCTTTCTATTCAGCTCCAAGTGCAATCTGCTTCATCTTCCATCTAGTCTTTGCCAAATATCCAGTGATACCTCGCATTCGGTGCTGCGTTCCCAGAATATGTTTGGCAACCATTCGTTGTGACGGTTCAATATACCGTATATATGACACAATGGTGGTTACACTGATTCATCCGATTAGTCAGGTCCCAAGTATGAGCCATTCAGCCCTAATTCATCCGCCATCCCGTTTCCTAGTATAGCACTGTGTCCTGAAATACAGCAGAGTCTAACAATATTTCTTGGCGGAGTTGAGGGCGACATTCTGTAGCTGTACACCAGTCTTGAATTTAAAACCTTTAACGCCAAATTCTTCAAAGTCGCTTGACTATCCGCATGGAACACTATTTCCTGGCAGTGTTGAGGGCGCCATTCTGCAGCTTTGCACCAGTCTTGAATTTGTAAACTTTAATGTCAAATGCTTTAAAGCCACTTGACTATCCACATGGTTTGTAATGGTTTCCTCCAAAATCATGTCAAATATTGACTCCGTAAATTTCACAATGGCGAAGATCTCCTCCTTAAAAACACTACAATAGTTATTAAATTGGAAGTGTTGGCTTCAATTGAGATCATCGCTGAAGGTATCTGGTCAAGTTCCGATGTTTTTAAGATGAAGACAGACAGACCCCCGAACTGTCGGGAAGCTTTCCAGTTCTCGCTGTCAGTGATCACTGAGCATGATGAAAAATCCATAGCCGGAAACATATAGTCCGCTTTCAAGTTCTCGCTGTCAGTGATCACTGAGCATGATGAAAAATCCATAGCCGAAAACATATAGTCCGTTCTCTGTGCAGTCCTCCATCGCATCTATGTCTACTGAACCATAACAAAGGATTTTCCAATAAGAGGTGTTATTTTGGTATTCAAAGAAAAGAGTTTGGGTAGCTTCTTGCACGTTAGGTTAGGCACTCTAGCCATTACGTTGCTCTAAGTAATATCTCAGTCACTAAAGACAGGGCAGTAACATAGAAGAATCTTCATGGTCTCTTCTTGTTTCTCATCGCTGCAGCTTCTACTAAAATTGATTCAGGGATGTTTTAACCTCTTAGCATGTTTGGCAACAGACTAGTGACCGGTTATTATAGCTAAAATGTTGCTTAGGTTCATCACAAATCGTGTCCTCTGTATATCCATGATAGGCCAAATCTGTTAGGTCGATTACAAATAGGTTTTTTACCCATCTTTCCTTAGCAATAAATTTCAGTTTCACAAGTACGATTGTAAACTTTGCCTGAATTCACGATGGTGGCGTCTTTGTACTGGAACCTATGTGAGGGTAACCGTCGCATGCCTCGTTATCTCCTCCAGAGACGATCGGCATTATGGAACATTTCTCGAAGTGTTTGAACACGTTCCCAAGGTATTTGATAGCCATTTTACTATCTCTAAGTAAGTGAATATTGTACTGAATTTGCTCCATGGATATCACAGTACAACATATGATTTTGGGACTCAATTCTGAGAACTGGACATGAAAGTAGCCCCAAAAAGAAGAAGTTCTGCACCATACGTTTTTGTAAAGTTACATGCCATAATAATTTAATATCGAGTTGAAGTTAGTAAGTATCGTATAGGGGAATTTGTTCTGTATTAGGCTCTTTTGTTTGACATAACATAAAACCTATCATACGCCACGAAGTACAACAGTTTGATTGTAACAGCCAAATCGGACTACTGGTTTTCGAGTTATGTCAAACAAAAGAGCCTTAAAGTTCCAAATGGCTGTTACATAGTGTAATCGAAAAGTTGCGAAATCAAACCCCGGTGGAGTCGGTTCTTTTTGAAATCTATTGGCGAAAAAGATTTACATCATCAAATGTACATCATCATTGTATTTAGTTATACTCCGGAGGTTACTTTGAAACTGTGCAGCCCAGGTTCAGCCATTCAAAACTTATAAATATAACGAAAGTTTGCTGAAATTTAGTAATAGTTACCAAAATCTGTGTTTTCTGCAAAACGTACATATACCACCACCTATCGATGGCGCCGTTATGGTAATAATAGCATCATCTCTCTCCCAAGCCCATTTAATTTTCATACAATCCCCTTACAATATAGTGCACCACACTCATACACTTATAGTATTCCCATACGAAAATCTTGCTGTACTAGCGCTTATAACTAAAGAACCCTTTCAAATACTACATATCAGTTATTATGAGACTCAATCCTCTGGCCTTTCGATATATAATATATATGAGTAAGTGAGTGAGTGAACAAAATAATAGTAAAGGATTGAATAACTGGTGGCACGTTGGGCTTTAGACAATTGCGTATGTGTGTGTGTATTGCATGCGTGTGAGTATTTATAAAGATGTATATATCAATATAACACTGTATTTACGAGTACCTCCTCTGGCGTGTGTCTATGTGCGTGTTCCTCTTTCACCATACTAGTTAAAGTTTCAATTTTTATGACCTCCCTTTCTGTTGTATATGGATGATTTAATTTTTTTTTTTGTATTATTGAAAAGATACCAGAGAGGACTTAAAATTCAATTCGGATTTTCTGTTAGTAATTCCATTTGTTGGAGATTTTGTGTACGTTCGTTTGTTCGCTCATTCATCGGGGAGTGTGCGTTTGTCATTTTATAATACTAAAGCTTATTGTCACTAAAGCTTGACGGTGTCGACATCGTTTATGTCAACGTTCGCTTGACATTGGCAACATATAAATGCTGCCAATGCTGCGACATCTTTGTCTACAGTCACCTACAGAGTAGGTGATGGTGATGGTGATGGTGAAGGTGGTGGTGGTGTGGGCGCTGCTGCTGCTGTGGTCCATTGAGTGGCATTGCCAGTAATAACTCTAGCAGTAGTGGCAGTAGTTACACTGATCCCAGCTACTATCCCTAATAGTAGTTATAACTGAAAACTTGTATCATTTTTTGCCATCCATATTTGGCATCAAATGGATTTTGTGTTTTCCAATAACCATCGATTGCGTTCAATGGTTTATTCTCTCTTTCTCTGTAACTGTAGCAGTGGCAGTGCTAAAATCCATTTTGGTTACAGACGGCAGTAAGTGATGCAAAGAACAGTGTGTGGAAATAGTTGAATGTGAGCAATGTTGCTGTGGTACACAGGCTTAGGTGGGTTTGATAGGAAAAGGTCAGTATTATTGCTCTTGATTTGTTTCTTGTTGATCTGTAGTGAATTATGATATTGCCATAGTTCGGTTTAAGATCTTTTCTATTGACAATTATTTATTATTGCCAATAGTTTTTTTACAAGAGTTGTGAAATGTACATATTATGTGACAGCAGGTTAGGCTTATGACGTCATTTCGACATTAATCACAATGTCCCGTCAGCGCCCTTTGCTATGACTTCTCCTCTATCATCACAACCTTAAGGGAAGAAAGCATCTTAAAGCTTATGAGAACTTTACCCAACGGTGCGAAGTTATCATCTTCGAAGTGCACAACCAGTCAGCATAACACACACACACAAGCTCTTGCCTATGCATGTGTCAATTGGTATTTTTTTAAAATTTTAGATTGTTAGGAGTATTTTACACAAATATAAAAGTGGGGACTTTCTAAAAGTGGTTAGGGAAGAATTTCCCATATATATGTCATATCATATTCATGGCGCATATTTTTGCGAACTCAGGGACCTTAGCCCATTATATTGGCTTTGGTAGTTTTGCATAATTTCACTTTACAGAAATGGTAATACTGATGTTTTTTAGTGTTGCATAAGGCATTTATACAAAATTTTTGAATCTGTCATTTGGCGAGTTTATATTGTTTTACTTTTTTTCTTTCAAGGACCCTGAAGCCATTTAATAATTTTCCATAATTTCACATTTTCATTGCGAATAGCATACTTGAAGTTTAAAGTGTTTAAAAATCCTTTGAAATTACAAATTACTTCCTTAACATTTTCAGTTTCTATCCACTGTGCCGATGCCGCCGCCAACTACACTATCAAGCTGTTACCATATTTTCATTTAGGCGATACTGCCTATAACTGACCATCCGTTAAGTTTACTACTTTCCATCAGTCGGTTTGAAATGAAGAACACTAGGGTGAGTGCACATGAAAGCCTATGCCAATGCCTTTGAATGCCAAACTAAAGATGTCACTATTCACTGTAGCTACGCGTGTATATTTGTATTTCAGTTTAAGCTGAGCTGAATTGAGTTGCTAACCAATAACACTCAGCATAGTCGTCGCTGTTAAAAGTTGGCAGTGTCTTTTTTTGTGTTTTGTTTTATTTCAATATTTGCTCAAGCTGTTGTGTGTGGATAAAGTGGCTTAAGTCACAATTGCAATAAATTCAATGATGATGATCGTCATTATTTTATCCTTTTTTTTCTTTCGTCTTGCTCTTGTTCCATAAACCTTTCACTCAAAGCGGCAAAGTGCAATCCCCTTTTTGTGTGTAACCCTTATGGGTGTTGGATGTTACTTGGACGCCAGCATCAAGTTCAATGGTAAGCCATGATCTCTTGCAACAAAAAATAAAAACACACACAAACGACATTAAGGATGCCCAATTGGCAATACAATTCAATTTGATGAAAGAGCTTATAATATACACATATAAACACTTATCTAGAGGGTTGCCCATAAAAGTCTGTGTATAAACGCACGACAAAAAAAATTATATGTATTATATTTTTTAACACCATTTCGATTGCTTAAACCTACACCCAGAGAAGAAAGACATAAGTAATTGAGTATAGACAAATTATTATTACGGCAACAGTGGGACAGAATTTGTTATTCAACCTAACCCAGACGAAAATATCGTCATAGACGACTAGTAATAGTTACCGCTGTCCTCAGGGCAAAATGTTAAATATTGATGTATTTATTGTTAAATTACTCCATCGACTACAAACTGAGCAACAAAATACTAAAGTTGTAGTGCATCAAACTCAATCAACAAGATTTAAGGAAAAACAATGTGTTGCAATGATAAAACTGTGTGGCAGCCAAAATCGGCGGGGGTTTTGACTACCGAAAAAAGTTATATGGGTTCAAAAAATGTTGTACGTGTCCTGCCGTTTCGGTGTTTCACGTCTAGGAATCGAAATATATCGATTTAAAGTTAGTAAGTATCATATAGTTGGGTTGAAGAGCAGAATATAGGGTGGAAGCCCAAAATCCAAAAAAAAATACCATTTTCCTCGTTTTGGTCCAAAAACATAGAATTGGTAGGTCAAAGTTGACATCGAAGACTATGGTAATAACAATTTGACCGGTCCTTTCAACGCAGTTTGGTCTCCCGGCTCTGCGCCGTCCTTCAGGTAGTCGTGGTAAAGCTCATACAGCTCATGGTCCGATGGCGAAACTCGCCGTAGACACAGATGGGTCCATATATTTTTCGGATGACTTTTCACTCGTATACTCCCAGGTTTTGTATGCCCGTTGTTGTTGTAAGCACCCACGATTCGGCAGCATACAACTTACTTACTTAATATCCCTTTACACCCCATGAATGAGGTATGGCATAGCTTCTCACGTTCTTGTGAATTAACACGCATACTATTTTTAGATTCACGACTAAAGGCACCTTCTTGCTTATTGACGAATGCGAACGTCAATGTTTAAGAAGCTTTTTACTAGCCATGCCGATTAACTCGAAGTTGCCGTTGACAACATCGAGGGTTTCCAGCAATGAACGAAAATTTTTTATTTTTTATTTTTTTATTTTTTAGATGACCTGGGATCTGCCGTTCTAAACATCATGCTACAGCCGGTCCCCCGGCAGTATATAACAGAACGGGTAAAACTTACACCTGGTACATCTATTTCTTCGTATCCCGAGATAAGGTGGTCTTACTAAAGTGCTGTCGAAGTCCGTTAACACATCTATTGGCGAGCACTATTCTCCGCTTTATTTCTTGGCTGACACTATTTTTCTTATTGAGGGAAGATTCGAGGTAGGTTAATTCATCTACTACCTCAAAAAAAAAAAAATGGTCAACGGTCACTGTGCGTCCCCATCGAGAGGACTCTTTGTACGTCGAAATCATTTTTTTTTAGTTTTGTCCTCGTTGACCGCTAAACCCATTTTTGCGGACACCTTTTCTAGTGATGAGAAAACTGCAGTAACAAAGCTAGTAACATAGGCTAGTGGCATGTGTTTCTTGTTGAATATGGTGCCAGACATGTTGACACCATCCTTTATCATCACCTTCTCCATAACTACCAAGCTATCACCCTGCCTGAGACCCCTTTCCGTGCTGAATGGTTCAGAATGATCCTTACCAATCTTAACCGATGATTTGGCGTTTTCTAAGGTACATCTGCAAAGTCGAATCAGCATCGCAGGAAGACCAAACTCAGACCAACTCGAAGGCATTTTTGTAGTCGACAAAGAGATGGTAGGTGACGATCTACTTTTCAAGTTATTTTTTTCAGGATTTGTCGTAAGGTAAATATTTGGTCCGTCGTAGATTTACCAGGCCTAAAGCCTCACTGATAAGGTCCAATTAGTTATTCTACAATTGGATTTAGCCGTTCACACATTATGCTCGAAAGGACCTTGTATGCAATTGGTAGTAGGCTTATTCCACGGTAGTTCTCACATTCTCTACGATCTCCTTTCTTGTATATGGGACATAACAGACTGAGACTCCAATCCCCGGTCATGCTCTACTCTAGCTAGATGTTATCCATGAGTTGCTGCATGCTACTAATCAGCTCGTCATCGCCTGCTTTAAACAATTCAGCAGGGAGACCATCGGCTCCAGCCGCTTTGTTGTTTTTAAGGCGGTTATGTCAGCCTTTGGGACCGGCCGTGGCATAGTGGTTAGAACACGCGACTACCATGCGGGAGATCGCAGGTTCAAACCTGGCTCCAGTCATCTTAAAACAAATTTTCTTTCATTGTCGGCTCCCCTCGAATGTTGTCGACAGCAACTTCGCAGTATTAGTGTTGAGCCAATCGGCGTGTCTAGTAAGAGCTTCTCAAACAGTGACGTTTGCATTCGTAGATAAATAAATAGATGCCGTTAGTTGTGAATCTAAAAATAGAAAGCTTGTTAATTCACAATAACGGGAGACACGATCCCATACCTCATGCATGGGGTGTAAAGGGAAATTAAGTTTTTTTAAGATTAAAATTTTATTAACGTACTAGTGGGCCCGGCAATGCTTCGCTATTGCATACTAACTTGTAATATATTTCACATTTAGGTCTACAAAGTACTTCGAAAAAGGTACTTAAGCTAAATAATAATATGTTGAGTTTATTAACTTATGTAAATTATTTCAAGTAACTTATTAACATGAAAGTAAACAAATTAAGTTTTATTGTTTTAAAATCTAAATATCATAGGGTCTATGACGATACTAAAAAATTCATCATCAAAGTCATATCTTTCACAAATCGGAAACAGTGATTCCGTTAAAGATCAAAATTCAATTTTTATTTTTATCTGTAGTAGCGGGAAGCGTCTGTATACTAACTATCTCTTTGGGCGTAAAAAACACTTTTGTCATGCCTTCTCCGCCTATTGAACGCAAGCGAAAATTTCGTTTGAAGATTCATGCCTTTAGACAAAAAACCATCTTTTGCCATGTCTTCTTCTCCCACGGATAAAGAATATTCCCGAATACTATCTTTGTATTGAACTCGTATTACCATTTTTTGAGATAATTCCGTCACCAAACGTTTGGCTTAACAAAGTGATGGTCTCACGCGCTGTATGGCTGTATGGCTATTACTATGGCAGTTATAACTGATTATTTTAAAAGAGGTGTGGCACGGCCCACTTCCACGCTTACTGTAATTCATACTGTAACAACAACATACGTAACAAATCACATCTTCATACCTCTGATAGTTCAAGAGACATAGCCTTTTTTACTTTCAAGTTGTATGAGCAGTGCCACGCTCATTTATCCAATCACAACCAAGTACAGCCTGAGACTGTCAACAGATCATCAGTATCACTTTCTAAAATTATCGTATATATCGGTCTATTAGTAAAGCCGTCAGAGCGATTTTTTAAAAGGGGGCGTGGCACCGCCCACTTCCTTCCTGGTAGTAATTAATTCTGCTTCAACAACATATATACCAAATCTCATCTTCATACCTATAATAGTTCATGAGATATAGCCCTTTCGATTTTCAAGTTGTATGGGCGGTGCCACGCCCCTTCATCCAATCACAACCAGATATAGCCAGGGGCTATCAACAGGTCAACAGTACCACTTGGTAAAATTTTCGTATCAATCGGTCTATTAGAAAAACCGTCACAGCGAATTTTGAAAAGGGGGCCTGGCACCGCCTACTTCCACCCTGCCTGTAATTAGTAATGCTCCAACAACATATATACCAAATCTCATCTTCATACCTATAATAGTTCATGAGATATAGCCCTTTCGATTTTCAAGTTGTATGGGCGGTGCCACGCCCCTTCATCCAATCACAACCAGATATAGCCAGGGGCTATCAACAGGTCAACAGTACCACTTGGTAAAATTTTCGTATGTATCGGTCTTTTAGAAAAGCCGTTAGAGCGATTTTTGAAAAGGAGACGTGGCACCGCCTACTTCCACCCTGCCTGTAATTAATAATGCTCCAACAACATATATACCAAATCTAATCTTCATACCTATGATACTTCATGAGATATAGCCTATTCGATTTTCAAGTTGTATGGGCGATGCCACGCCCCTGTGTCCAATTGGACCGAATTGTAAATCTTAACCACGCGGGGCGCCACCCAAACGCATACAAAAAAATTATGCTAATCGGTCCAGCCGTTTAGGAGGAGTTCAGTCACAACACACGTACAGTAGAATTTTATATATATATATGTAGGGGATCGATTTCTATTACATTTAGACCTCTTAAGCCATTCAGACCTGGGTTAGATTATTTTTTTGGGCGGTTCTAGAGGATTTTTTTTACTCCTTTTTTATAACCTTACCTTAAGGGATGGTAAAGAGAGTATAGTAATTAAGGACATGAGTTGGACACCAAGTATCTAATGAAAAAAATATTTTTAGAACTTTTCAATCGTTATGTCAATAGCAGAACTACTTTACGCACGTCAACAGCAATGTACCTGGGTTGTATGGGGAATGGCATGCCGTTAGCAAAAAAAATGCTCATATCTAACTCGTTTGTTGGAATTTTGGTATTAATTTTTTTTTTTCTTTACAAATTGTTACATACTTCCGTTTACCATTAAAGGTCTCTCGTCCGTCCTTCAAAATGTCCTCGGACCGTATTTTGTTAAAATCGAATCAGCGTCTGTTTTCAAAGCGAGCGATTAATGGTCTGCGTCTATCTACAGTAGAGCCGCAGTTTTTCGAACATAAAATGCAATCCTAATTCTCGTGCAAAGTTTTTGAGTGACACTGACATTTAGAGTAGTGCGGCAATAGATATTACTGAGGCATGAACTATGTACGAACAAAGAATTAATCTTCCCCCTGTCAATAAGTGTCTGTTTCTCCCCAGATGGGTCGGCTTGGAGACTTTCGTCCGTTGATCCTTAGGGGTCTATTATCCGTCCTTCAAAAGGTAGCCGGTCCAAAACTTAAAATCCATCAACATCTGTCCTCATAGTGAGCGGTTGATGGTCTGCGTCTGTTTTGAGATGAGAGGCAGATTTTTACGCCTGCCAGGCATAAATTGCAACACCCTAGTCTTCATCCAAAAGTTGTCTGCTACTGAGACTTGTCTAGTGGAGTGGTTGCGCCAGGTCCCGCTCTAGTCAATCTGCTCTAGTGTTCCATAAATCAAACCGACACAGCCAAATGGCAGTCATAATCAGAGCCGGATGATCATAGTGATTCTTCAAAACCAGATACCTCAAAGGCTCCCAAAGTCCTAATGGGATGTAATCCTGTTAAAACCCCTGATTCAGGTATTGGTGAAGCAACAAGACTCCAGTTGACCGTCAATTAAGCCTCTTAGTGCATACAGCGGAGCAAGGAGAAAAGCCGAATTATAATTCGACTCTCTCCGAAGCATCTCCCTCGGCCTCAATGGCCTTGACTTAAACTGTTATTCCCTCTAGGCACAAAACACCTTCTAGAAGGGACGTCATTTTCAGGCGTTCCGCCTATAAAATAATGAGTCGGCTCAGTGACAAACCGTTCGTTGAGTTCACGGAACAGGAAGAAAGTTCTCTACAGTGGGCACAATCCCACATCGAGGATTAAAAGGTAGCTTAACTCCTGCGGAGGATGACAAAACTAAACGGAAGTCATCTGATGTAGCGCCTAATGACGGAACGGTCTGAGGTCACTATCCTTCCGTAATATTCTGAATTTATAAATAAAACCTAAAAAACCAAGAGCTATACCCCACTTATTCTGATTCGCTCCTTAAAAATGAAAATAATCCCACTGTCTCCTAATAAATTCTCCAAATATCGTCACCTACAGACGATTATTTGTAAACGTGATACTCGCAAATAAATTTTTATGTAATTTTCATTTTCATCACAAATAAATTGAATATCTATTTACTCTACCATCTTTGTATCTTTAAACACTCGCACACATATGGCGTGAACTTAAAGTACTCCCCAGCAACACTGACCTTAAACACACTAACATCCTTCAACAATTTATTGCGATTTTGTCTTTACCATAACCTCTAAGGCGGTAGCACACAACAACAACAGCAACAACGACCACATTGACAACAACAATTGTTAATGAATACATGCGTATGTCCTTTTTTTCTTCTTGAGATATTTCTTTCTTCCTTCCTACTCATATTTAATATACATTTTCAAATTCGCCCCCGCCCCGCCCCCGTTTACATTTGCACAAATATCTACACTTGTAGCACAAAAGGTATATACTTGACTACACTTATATATACATCCATATACACATACATATTTATTGTTTCCAATTGTGTCCTTTTGTGAATAATGGCTTAATTTGTGCACTCATAAGTGTCGAGATGTGACGATATTTGAGCGTATGTGTGTTGGTATGTTAGTGTATGTCTGTATGAGTTGAAGTATGTATGTGAGTACTTAACGACATTCTTGTTGGTTTGCTGCTTGCTCCTACTCCTACTCTCTCGTTCGATCCTGTCCTCCTCGTAATATTGATTGGTGTTCTTCAAATGTTATTGAAGCATATTTTTGGGCGTTTATTAGATTGTAAGTGTTTTTTGATGATAAAAGACCACAAGTGTTATTGAAAATTGCTTTTCCCCCAATCAAATGACATTTGACATGAGAGAGAGAGCGCCACATACACATACACACACACACACACCCGCACCCGCACTTACTAGATGTCAGGGTATGCGAAATTATAGGGAGCCAAAAGAACGTAAAACCCAATTTAATGAAATTTTCATTAGAACAGCACAAGAATCCTAGGGTTTATGGTGTAAATAAAGTATTAGGGAATATTTAAGGGATTTTTTATTCGTCAAGACTGAACGTACTTTGGTAGATTAAAGTAAACCACAAAGAAGGTGTTTTAAAATCTTTATTTGGATCATATACGTACGAACAAATTATTGATGGTTTATTAAGGGACTATAAAGTATTCGACAAAAAAGTCTTCATTACACAAATTGTACTCAATGTCAATAGAAGGACAAGTTCCGAACAAACAGGTTAAAAGAGCTTTAGAATACCCAATTGCTTTTAATGGAAACGTTTACAAAATTCTTAAAAATGTTTTAATTATATAAGTAAAATAAGGCAATATAATAGTCATAAATTAATGATAATTTTTTTTTTAATTACTGAGACAAAAAACTTGTAAGTTTCATAAAAGGGTACTCGAAAATTATGAAAATGATTTAAAAAAAACTATAGCTCAGTGTCAAGAAAAACCTTAGGTATTTTTAATATAGTTTTTACTAAATATTTTTATAGCCCTCGGGCAACTCGTGTTAAATTGCTTAACCTTATTTTTCTTTCTTTCTTGATTATGTTTTTTATCGTTTGGTTTAAGATCATTTTACTATTATTGCTAATAGAGTTCATTTTACAAGAGTTGTGTGAAAGGGATTATGTTGGCAGCTGAAAGGGCAGATAGCTATTTGGATAGTTGCTAAACTGTCTCATCAGCACCCTTTTACTGTGAGAGACTCGCATGGCTACGACTTCTCCAAAATACACAAATTTCATACAAATACAGCGTTTTAGGAAACAGATTCCTTATGCATTACACAGTGCGACAAAAATATACCTGGGAAATGATACTATTTTTCTGATAGGTACTGCAAAGTACAACAAGAATCTGTTTTTTTAAAATTCCAATACACCACCAAAACCATGAGTTTCTCAAAAAACAAAAATTGGTGTAGCACCATGGTTGAATATGATTATGGAAATAAATGACTACTGCCTTTCCAACCGTATATATCTATATACTCGTATATAAATATGGTGGCAAAAATGTATAGTAATTCATCAATTGAGAACGGCTAGGCCGATTTTGCTCAAACTTTTTTTCAGTTGTTCGTTATTGCCAGGAGAAGGTTTATGTGAAAGAAAATTTTGGGAAAATCTTCCGGAAAAGTCGGAAAATCGGAAAAATCGAAAATTGCCTTTTTGTATGGAATTTTGTTTGTAATTGTTACAGAATGGCTTTTCGAATAGGAAAATGGAAAATTTTTGTTGAAAAATGCGGAAAATTCCGGAAAAATTCGAAAAAGTTAAATTTTTTTTTTTGCGAAATTTTGCATATTATCGTGTGACTTTATAGTTTTGGACGATGTAACAGTGAAAAATATCGAATAATTATTCCGAAATGACTTTCCGAATGGGAAAATAGAAAAATTCTCGGTGGAAAACTCGGAAAATTCAGGAAAAACTCGAAAAATTTAGATTTTTTCGGGAACATTTTGCACCGAAAATTGAATTTTTGTATTACATTTTGTGTGTAATTGTTTCGTTGTGGCTTTTCGGTTGGAAAAATAGAAAATTTTGATTGAAAAATTATGGAAAAATTCCAAAAATATAAATTTTTGTTCGACGAAATTTTACATTTTATTGTAAGTTTTGATAATTGTTAATGATATAATTGTGAAAAATTCGGATAATTATTCCGAAATGACTTTTCGAATGGAAAATTAGAAAATTCTTGGTGGAAACCTCGGAAAATTCCGGAAAAAATCTTAATTTTTTGATTTTTTCGACGAAATTTTTCATTGTATCGCTTGATTTGAAAATTTTAGACGACGTAAAGATGAAAAATTCATTATGATGATTGAAAAATTTCGGAATATTGTGAAATTTATTATGTTAAAATATTAAATGCAAAATAGTAGAACAATTTTAAAATCTTCTGCATAAGCATAATGCATTGGTCCGATTGTTCAAAACCACATTGAATACAATGCATTATGACGTCCACAAAATCATTATCAGAGAAGACAAGAGACCCTTTGGATGCCATGTAAGACAATTCAATGCTCCCACTATAAATGAAGACGGAATTGTTCTCAAGCTTCGGGATGGTGGACAAGTTGGACGAAAGGGCTGACGACATTTGCACAGAGTTCGCACGACAACATCCAATTTCGATCTTGAAATTATCTTCTGATCAAAGATATTTGCGTGCTAATGTGTGGCAGTCTACTGTCGAAATTGGGAATACCAGCGCAAAATCGTTCAATGTATGATGCACTCAATCGCGAATTGCAACAAGAACAAGACTTTGATCGAGTTGAGCTGACTAAAAGAGTCCGAACAAATGTGGCGCTCTTAACTGCGGAGAAAACGAATGTGTACGATTCAATGATGAAAGGTGTTGACATTGGAACGGAAGCATTTACTTTCTCGATGATGACGGTTGGACAGGCAAGAGATTCGTAATTTCTTTGATTCTAGCAACAATTCCATCATGATCGCAATTAAGTTAGCTGTTGCATACTTTGGTATTGCTTCCACAATCGAACTGCACATTCCGCTTTCTTCTTACGGTTGACAACACAACGTGTAGCGAAATTGTTGCGAGAATGCTTAATCATTATTTGGAATTAATGCACGATGGCGCATAAACGATTATTGGAGGCAGATGACCTTACGATGAAAAATTTTCGAGGTCATTTAACGAGAATGAGGCAACCAACTATTCGACAGAATTTTTGAACTCTCTAGATGTGCCAGTTGTGCATAATTTGCAGCATGATCATTTTACGGAAACTGAATCATCCGAAATTGTAATTAAAGCGACGATCATCAAGGGCTTATGAACAGGAGAGGAAGTCCTTATCCCTCGAATCTATTATTCCAGCCGATCTTCCCTTCCAATTCAACTCCCCATTCGATTGGCTTTTGCGATCACAATCAATAAATCGTAAGGCCAATCATTGGAAATTTGTGGAATCAACCTCGAATTTCCCTGCTTTTTACAGGGTCAGCTGTGCGTTGTTTGTTTGCGTGTTGGCTAACAGTCTTCATTGTTTGTTTTTACGCCGGAAATCGGAAAACAATGTATATCAGATCGCTCTTCACAGATTTCAATAAAATTCAAGTAAATCAGATTAAAACTTGAACTATCTGTGTTTTACTATTATATAAAGGCGTTACCTTAGGAGCGAGACGAAGTTTGCCGGGTCCAAAGTTGTGTGGCAGAACAACGTTTGCCGGGTCAGCTAGTAGTTATATAGATAACATATTATCTCTGTCTGTTTTTGCCTCGAAATCGTTAACTTTTTGCACTTTTTTCACTATTTTTTTAGTTTGAAGATGTTTGTAGCCTAACATTTATTATTGTTTTATAAAAGTGCATGTTTCGAAGATTACATCTAATGTTTGTTTGTAAAAATCGCTTAACAAATGGTTAAGTTATTCATGTTTTTTCGGGGAACGTAAATTTCAATATCCTAAAAACCCATTTCTAAATCATTATTTTTGTTTTGTCCCCGTTGACCGCTAAACCAATTTTTGCTGACTTCTTTTCTAGTGATGAGAAAACTGCAGTAACATCCCGCAGATTACGGCCAATGATGTCTATATCATCGGCATCGGCTAGTGGTATGTGACTCTAGAGGAATATGGTGCCAGACATGTTGACACCAGCCTTTCTCATCACCTTCTCCATAATTATACTGAATAGTATAAATAAAAAAAAAAAAAACTCAAACTCAGACATGGCCTCATATAGCGTATTCCTTATCGGAGAGTCGAAGGCAGCTTTGTAGTCGACAAATAGGTGGTAGGTGGGATTTGTCATAAATTGAATAGTTAATCCATCATAGACTAACAAGGTCTAAAGCCGCACTAATAAGGTCTAATTAGTTTTTCTACAATTGGCTTTAGATGTTCACACATGAATGGTTCAGACTAGTCTTTACCAATCTTAACCGAGGATTTGGTGTTTTCCAAGGTACATCGGCAAAGTCGAATCAGCTGTGCAGGAATACCAAACTCAGACATGGCCTTATATAGCCTCTTCCTTATCGGAGAGTCGAATGCAGCTTTGTAGTCGACAAAGAGGTGATAGGTGTCGATTAGTTGTTCCACAATTACCTAATTAGTTGTTCCACAATTACCTTTAGACGTTCACACAATATGCTCGAAAGGACCTTGTACGTAATTGTTAACAGGCTTATTCCACGTTAGTTGTTACACTAACTACTATCTCCTTTCTTGTATATGGGACATAACAAACTAAGACTCCAATCCCCGGGCATGCTCTCCTCTAGCCATATGTTCTCCATGAGCTAACGCATGCTCCTAATCAGCTCCTCCCCGCCAGCCTTAAACAATTCAGCCGGGAGACCATCGGCTCCAGCTGCTTTGTTATTTTTAAGGCGGGATATTGCCACACGTATATCACACAGGCTCGGAGGTAGACTGTTAATACCATCGTCATGCAACGTAGCGGGGTCTTCTATAGTGGTGTCCGTATTTAGCAGCTTTCTGATATGTTCCCTCGTGTCTTTAGAACGTCATCCGGGTCTGTCACTAGCTGGCCATTGCTGTCCTTGCAGGAGGGCACACCTGTTCCACGTATTCTCGCTTAAACTCTCTGGTAGAATTTTCGGGCTTTCCCTCTACTTCGGAGCAACTCGGTGCACTCACTATGTCTCTTCTTCAGCTCATTTTTTTTCCATCGAAAGAGACGAGTTGCCTCTCATCTCTTCTCCCTGTGCCGTGCATGAACAGCTCTCGTTGGCATTGGCTGCAGTTTCGCTCTGTATGCAACATCCGTCTCTCTCGGTGCATAACACATGACATCTTCTTGAGACGGCTTTGAGTACCCAAGTACGCTCCTCGCAGTCTGGGGTTTGAGCATTCCGAAGCAGTTGAGGTAGGTGGTTGGAGTAGGCGTCCGCGATCTCTGTGGTCCGCAGTTTACAGAAGTCCAGCTTTTGTTGTGCCTGGTTAAGTACGTTTTTCGCCAGGCTTAGCCTTGTGCGTACCTTAACTGCGGTAAGGTAGTGATCGTAGTCAATGATCACACGTACGTCCAGGCTCTAGTAGTACTCGTATGTGTCCTTATCGCTTACCTCTTCTGTCGGAGCATATGCAGATATGAGTGGGAATATATGAGTGTTATGTGTGTTATGTCTTGTAAAGCTGGTAAGTCAACCTTGTAATCTTCGAGGACTTCCGCCAGTTGGATGGTGGCACCTGGTCTACCATTTCAGGTACAGATCTTCAAATTCATTTGCGGTGGTCTTCAACATTTGGAGGTCCATTTTATTCTTTTCATTGCAACTGTTCAGCGCACCATGTCGCAGTTTTCTCTTCCTGCCAGAATTATATTATAGTCGCCCATTCTGGGTCAGCCAACGCTTCTGGGTTTTAGGTTTCGCCCCGCATAGTTTGCCGTGATCTGCCGGGTGTCAAAGGCACGTTTCGAGGCATCACCATGTGTAGATACTCCGTCCGCAGTAGTACCACGAATACGGAGCTCTGTGAGTAGAGTAGTAGTTTATGAAGTTAAACCGATCAGAAGCATGACCTTGCATCACACTCCCGACGCTTTTACTTACCGCGATACTTACTACAACCTTAATTTTGTTCTCTTGTGTATATATACATAAATATCTTGCCTACAACTTTTGAGTATAAAAACGCTTACCCACAAGTTTTTCATTTCATTAAGACATCTTCTTTTCTGTCTTCGTTTGTAATTATATCATTTAACTTGCACTTGTTTATTAAGAGCGTTTGTTACTCTGTCCACTGCGTGGTCTATGTACCTAATATAACGCTTTAACTTTGCGATAACGACATCTATTTTACGTCATAGTTACATGTTTGGGCTTCATATGCTCTAATAATAGAAAGTCCTGAAATGTTCTGATGGAACATCTCTAAATGCTCATCACAACATATTGCAACCCATGGCTTCTGATGTCAATAGAATAACATATGGTTACCCTAAAAACAACATTGCCCAAAAACACAGCCGATCTAAATTTTCTTAACTTTTTAAATTTTTCTTTGAATTTCGTATCTTTAATTTAATTATTGGAAATTTTACCTTACCATCAGTAAATATCTTTTGTTGACAATTGTTTCACGTAAAAAACATGCCCTTGAGCTTAATTTCTTTTCCACCTTTAACCCTCCCCTCCCGCTCCCACCCTCTTTAAACATTTTTAATGATTTCTCTGCAGCTGTACCTTCAAGTTCATTAAAAAGAATTTGTCACCTTTTGCTTTACATTTTGATTTTGATTCGTCCACCAGCGACCCTTACCTCGTCCTAGCCATAAGTGACAAAAAAAAACACAAACCAAAGGAAAGGACTTCATTGTCAACAGCAGTTGCGCGTAGAATATTTCATTTACACTTTTATCTATACACAAGATAATGATTGTTTGTTGTTGTTGTCTCCTATAAGCCAAGGGTCTTGCTTTCTATTTGCCATGTCCCCCGGGTGCTAAAGAACATTTTCATAAATTTCATTTAAGGCCCAGGTGATACAACCATCTTCCTGCTCCCACGCCTCGTCACCACATGCAATGTTGTGGCTTTCCTGTCAGGTTTCCTTGTGTAGGACAAAAAAAAAGTGCTGAGTTTTTATTTCCATCATCATATCCTTTTTCTTTGGGGTTCTGGAGGGAAAGGCAGCGGATGTTGATGATGATGACTCGCAGGGAACGGGCAACAAAAATTTGCTGCATATTTTTCTCCTTTCTCATCTTTTTTTTTTTTGCTCTACACTTCCACACTTCATGAATATTGATTGATTGCTTACAACTTGGCATAATAAAATCAGCAGGGCATGGACTGAGTTCGTCCTGAGAGAGAGAGAGAGAGAGAGAGAGAGAGAGAGTGCGTTCAAAGTAATTTCAAAAAAAAGAATTGGAAGAAAAAAAAAACTTTTCGCTAAGGTGATGGAACTAAATTTTTTTTATTAAAGAAAATATAGAATTTTTCCATCATCGTCATCATTCTCCGGCTCTTCGGCGTCATTTACATTCTAAGGTCGATTGGTAACTTGCCACCTTGGGGGAAAGGGGCCACATTTGCGTTTCATGTTGTGTGTGTGTGTGTGTGTGGTTCAGCGGTATGATGTAAATTAATTAGTTGTAACATAGCAGCAAAAAAAACTCAAGACTGTAAAAGATTTTAACAAAAAATTATGCAAAATTTCCCAAGAAAAAAAAAAGACGACAACGCAAAAGCAAAAACGCTAAAAAAAGCTGCGTACAGTGGAAAAGCCGCTTATTTAATTAGTGCGGTTGAGAGTGGCACAAAAAAAAATTATAAGACTTTTAGACAATTTCTTATGACTCCTTTTTGGAGTCAGAAAGGGGAGGTGGAGAAGAACGTAATGAAATTACAAGGAAGAAAGGAATATAAAATTGAATAGATTACAATTAATTAAAATTGGAGAAAATGAGGTCAAAGGAATATTTAACGACACAGAAAGGGAAGAGGTTAATGTGAACTTTAAAAATTAAAAAAAAAAACTAAATATGAATAATATAAAAAACCGTAACATAATATGTGTAACACTTCGAATGTTGAATTTCAAAATCTAGCCAAAATTTATTTAAATCTTTGTCGATTGAATTTTTGTTGTGTATGTGTGCGTGTATGTGTCATGACTTTGCATCTTAACCGCCCGTTCATATAAACATACATCGATGAATGCATATTCAAGTGTTATTTTTACATACACACACACACACGTACACGCACACAAAGAATCAAATTTGTTTGTACAAATAGAATTAAATAGAAATGTGTTAGTTCTAACGATATTTTCTAACAAATAGGCACTGGGTTAACGAAGGCACTCGTGAGTAACTGGTGGTGTATGCACACATGACATGTATATATACATAAATGTGTATGTATGTATGTGGGTGTGTGCACAGTGTCCCAACACAATATGCAGCCTTGGCTTAAGTCAGTTAGTGACAACATTTCTATGAAATTCAAAAAAAAACACATTTGGTTTGCAAACCCTTTTGGCAGTAAGGAAAAAAAAACACCAACGTTATTTGATTGTTTGGTTGAAATAACTTGAGTTTCATATGCATTCACTGGGTACTGGGGAAAGAACTTTAACGTGCATTGTTACATGTGTTGATTTCTGTGGTGTGTAAATTAAAATTTTCCTGAAACTGAATTGTTGTGGGAGGAAAGTGATATAATTGTTGTTGCTATTGAGGTTAGAAAGGATACATTGTGGTGCAAGGGGAGTTAATTGTATTATGGCACAAATTGCAATATCTTGTTAAATCTTGAGAAAATTCAGAGATCTATGTATGTGACATAGAGCAGACCAGACCTATACGTTATGGACAGAACATGGTTTCTGAGTTAGGTTTGTGTAGACTAAATAAATTGGTTTTCTTTTGAGAGAAGAGGGACACAGTAATTCTATATGTTACTTACTTTCCTTCCTCGAGCTGATTAAATCAGAAAATTTTGTGTAAAAATAATATTTAGAAAATTTAAATATTCAACGGTCTGGCTGGGTTTCGAACCTGGCACCTTGGCCATCTATGGTAGGAAGACTCATCAGTGACGTCACCTTAACGAACTTAGCCATCAAGACTGTTGCTTTAAATCTTTCTAATATTTCACATATTCTTAAATTGATGTAACACATATAGAATAAGGTATGACAAATGTCATTATTGCCTTCGCTTAAGGGGTAAATTATTATATAAACAAGTAAGACACTTATAGATAAACTTGACTTATCTCTGTATAACAACCATGTTGATCATGTTGCACCTAATGGGATATACATTACACAGTACAATATTTTTAAGCTCATTGATTTGGGACTCAAGTCTGTGAATTGCACGTGAAAGTACCCCCTAAAATAAGAACTTCTGCATCATTCGTTTTGTCACGTTAGCTTCATTAATAATGTAATGGCCATACGAATTTTTTGCTCAAGGTAGATTTTAAGCACTTTTTCCATAATTATGTCTTTGGCGGTGAGAGAAAATTTTGTGTGTGAACGGTTATTGTCAACGAAAATGTCATAGCAATTAGTTATCGATAATACTCCTGAGAGACAATTTTTTGACAGTTTCATTGTGAATTCGCTGAATTCGCTTTAACACTAACATTCTTATATTCTGACTTACGTATGAGTAATAAAAAAAATTCCACATAACTCATACGCTATGACATATATTCAAATAATATGTTAAGACCTAAATAAATAGCTTATTGCGACACAATTATATAAGTATAAGTTAATTTTTAATAATGTTTCATTTGAAAAAGCCAAACCACATTTACTTGATATAAAAAATTAAACTTAATTTCCCTTTACACCTCATGAATGAGGTATGGGAAAGCTTCACGCTTTGTTGTGTTATGTTAACACGCTTTCTATTTTTAGATTCACATCACAAATTGAATAGTGCGCTAATTTGTGTACATACATTCGACGACAGACAAAGTCGAAGACTTTAAAATGAATTATTAGACTAGATTAACCAACTGGTTGCAGCTAAGCAGTTAACCCATTAAAGACTGCACATAGATCGGCTCGTACGATTTTGATGACATTTTAATACTTGCCCTGGAGACTATAGAAGTTGAAAGAATTTTTTTAATCTGTAATCGTAAGTGAGAGATAACGTGGGTATTTTAATACCCGACTGACATTGGTGTGACTATTTTACCTCTTCACTTCATACGGAATTTGTCACAAATTGTATATTTGTATCCACTATTGACTGTCGGGTATTTAAATACCCAATTATTAAAATATGTAGTGTGAAAGATATGCGCGATGAAATATCGCTATTATTTTGTCTCCATAGCATTAAGGATACATTAAGCCATCCAAAAAGGCTGCGTGCCCTTCTCTTTTATACTTTTTCAATATTTGGCAGCACTTTTCTGGAACATTTGCAAAAAAGGAAATAAGCTAAACATCACAAAGATGCATACAACCGAGATAGCTAATGCCTACTCCAACCAACTCTCTCAATTAATGTAAACAAACCCTCCTAATTCTGATGTTCTCGACACACAGTGGCTTCATATTGCGATCTCTTTGACCACAGCCGCAGCGACCGTACTGGGTCATGAAAATCAATGCTCAGAAAAGCCCTTTAGTCCACGAGCCAGGGACAAATTTCGTCAATCATATCCTCCTGGGCGAAAACTCGTAAAATGCTTAATAAAGTTGTATAATGAAGTCTATTGAAAGTCAGCTGCCTGTCCTTTGGCGGATTCAACTGTAAAACCTCGTTAAACATGTAAAAAAATAATTCCGTCGTTTCCTCGTGGCTAAAACTTTGTTAGATGATAGTTTATTTGAAAAAAAATAACCGTCATCTGGCGTACGTTGGTGAAGACATTGTCAGTTGGTGAAATAAAGGGTTTACTGTAGCACAATGGCGCCGATTGGAAAAATCACGTAAATAATATTACAACTTTTATAGAGGAGGTGGAAATGGTGGATAAAAGCGTCTATGGAAGAAAAGAGAGAGCCAGGATATCGGAAAGTACAGGATATCTTGTAAGGACAGAGATAGAAAACTTGCCACGGTCAAGCAGAGTGAGCCGCAAATATGCAGGGAACATTTTTCTCAGCCCGTTGCCAAAGACAGCATATTTGACGTCAACACGCAAATCATTGACGACAGAGTAGATTGTCCACCACCGATTCAAAAGGAGATCAGCACGAAAATTGCATGACTTAAAGTCGATTAAACTTCAGGTGTCCATAGACAACCGGCAGAGCTTTTTAAAGCCGGCGGCGATGAGCTGGCAACGGGCATGCACCAGCCCATAAACACGATTTGGTTGAAGGAATGCATGCCCGATGATTAAACCTAAGTGTTCTACCACCTCCCATACAATCACCCCTGGTCTGCCAGTCTGCCTATACCAGCTGTTATAGCCATAGTTTATGAAAAATCAAACTTAAATTTAGTATGTAAGCTTATATCCCTCAAACCCAGGTTAAGTTCGAAGATATGCTAGATGGGGAAAAAAGAACTCCCACCTCCCGTATACACTCCCTCGGTTTGGGGGTGTTCGTCTGTCTGTCCTCGCGATTAGAGCAGTATTGTAAGAGTTATCGATCTGAAAGTTGGTCTTAAAGCATCTGTCCTCTAAGCTAAGCAAATCAAGCTAAGTATTTGACACTTCCGTAAAAAATTATTGACAAAAAATGGATGTGCGAAGCTAAAATTAACGCCCACGCCTCTCCAACTCCACTTTATACGGTACAAAGTTTAATAAAATATAGTTGTAGTGCAAATTACCAGTTGTATTACTATATTTAGAAATGTTGAAGGGTACCTGAGCTTCGGCATAGCCGATGATAATTACCTTACTAGTTTATATTCACTATTACCAAAATTTGTGATATAGTGGAGCAAAATTAAGTTTAAGGTTTTGTTACTGAGGTCAAATGCTATCGTTTGATGTTGGTTTGGTTCACACGCGAAAAAGTGTGCTGCACTGTGTTATTTAGAAGCCAATATTCGATGCACAATAGACGAAATAAGACCTGGTACTAACAAAAAAATTGGTGCAGGTTGGCGTTCACAAGGAGAAGTCCTGGTGACCATAGCCAAAATTTATTTTTAAACATGCCATGTGAGCTAATAAAGATACAATGTTTGTCATTGCATTGCATTTGGTGTGTTTTATTTTATTTTAAAAAAGTTCTATGCCACTAAAAAAACACCTCTTATATATAAAGTTACCTATATTTATGTACAACTCATACGTTCCCTGATCCCATATACAAATTAATATTAGTCATACGTTATATCCGTTGTATTTCATAGTCTATCTTCCCCTTTTAGTACATCTAATAATATGCACTTTCTATTTCGTTTTTATATTATCATTGACCATTTATGACCTTAAGCAATAAAATGCAAACGAAAGTTCAATATCACATTCAACTGCCTATATTAATTACAACAGCCACCTCCAGCAATAGAATATGGAACAAATAATATGTTCTAAACAGCATACGAGGTCTCATATCCTCTTGCCCAGAGTTCAAGCATGTCAAACACAGATTTCTCACACAAATTCACAATGGTACATGAATGTTTTGCGTAGTGCCAAGACATTTGCCATTACAAAATACATATTATATATAGAAAAGTACAACGTTGAAAGCTGGCATTTGTCATAAGACTATGAATAGTAGTATGCTATGAATAACGTTGGCGTTCATACAGCATACAGTATTTCTAAGGAAAATGTAATTTTGCAATGTGTTTGCATTCAGACTGTTGATGAATGTTGTTGACTTTGATTTTTATTGTTTTGTATTGTTGTTTTGAAAATATTGCTAAATATTTTTATTTATGTCGGCAACAAAAAGTCTCGCCATACTGGTGGATTATTAATTTCGTTGGATTTTTTTTTGTGTTGTTTTCTGTGGTAATATAATGTTTTCATATTATCGTGTTTCGAAATATTTTGTTATATTTTTGGTATCTACTGTTTCGTTACGCCAAAGGTCATAAGGATAAATGACCTCGTAAAGAATTTAATAAAAGTGACGAATTTCATAAGCAATATTAAATTTCAATTGTTACCGTAGGCACGTGTCTGACAAATGTTAATGTCATTAGCTTAAACAGAGGTCAGCCTATGGCTTGGTGGTAGACAGCGTGTCTCGAGCGAGATGCCGCAAAGTTTGTTGTTCTTACTTTAAATTTAGGTGATGGTGACTGGTGGAGGGTTAAAAGTTGACTTGTTTATCTAAAGGGTATTGGTGGATATTTATTTGGACAATGTAGACTTTGATTGTAAATTAATGAAGAACTGTTGTCGTCAAGACAAACAAACACCTTGTTGATGATAGTCTGCGGTAATGAAGCAAGTTTAATTCACAGTACAACACAGGATTTTGGTACTTCATTCTGAGAACTACATCTGAACGTAGCCCCAATAAATATAGGTACTGCATCGTTCGTTTTGTCAAGTTACATGCCATAATAATTTAATATCAAATTGAAGATAGTAAGTATCGTATAGGGGAATTTGTCACGTTTTAGGTTCTTTAATTATATTGTTATATGGTGGCGTACGATTATCATAAGTAATATTCCACGTAAATCATACCCCACGGAGTACTACAGTTTTATTGTAACTACTACAAAATAAACCCAGTTCAAAATCATTTGATGAATGGAAAAGTGAAACTGTTGCTTATTTAGGGAAACGTTATACGAACAGATTCAAGGAATTGTAATTCTTAATTTTTTATACCCTTCACCCCGCACATGAACAGAGTGAATGGCATATTAATTTTGTTCTTCCATTTGTAACGCCCATAAGGAGGCGGAGTTTAAGAGATATCGAGCTGAAATTTGTTATGCAAGCTTCTGTCCTGTCAAAGCGGAGGCTAAGTTCTAAGATGAGCTCGATCGGTCAACAACTACTCCCACCTCCCATACAAACTCCCCCTTTTTGGGGTCTGTTCCTGCGGTTTAAGGGCAATTAAGCTGAAATTTTGTATGTGAGTTGGAAGTTTAGTAGTGAGATGAGCCCTATTGGTAAAAACTACACCCACATCCCATACAAAATTCCTCTTTTTGGGGTGTCCGTATGTCAGTCCCCACGATTACAGCATTAATTTAAGAGCAATCAAGCTGAAATATTGTATGTAAGCTTTGCTGCCCTAAATGGAGTTTGATTTCAAAGATGATCGGTCAAAAACTACTCTCACCTCCCATACAAACTCCCCCTTTTTGGGGTCTATCCCTATGATTACAGCTGTAGTTTAAGGGCAATTAAGCTGAAATTTTGTATGCAAGCTTCCCTATACTAAGCGGAGGTTGAGTAGTAAGATGACACCGATCGGTAAAAACTACACCCAACTCCCATACAAAATCCCTCTTTTTGGGGTATCCGTCTGTCAGTCCCCGCGATTACAGTAGTAATTTAAGAGCAATCAACCTGAAATATTGTATACAAGCTTCCCCACTCAAAGCGGAGGTTCAGTATTAAGAAGAGACCGATCGGTCAAAAACTACTCTCACCTCCCATACAAACTGTCCCTTTTTGGGGCTTGTACTGCGAGATTCAATCTCTAAGCGCATTTTACTTTCTAAGATAAGCAATGTTGGTCAATAAATACTCCCACCTCCCATTCAAAACACCTTTTCGGGGTGTCCGCCTTACCGCCCCCGTGATTACAACCGTAGGTTAGGAAATATCGAGCTGAAATGATATGCAAGCTTTATGCCTATAATAGGAGCTTACGTTGTAAGATGAGGAATATCGGACGAATACTTCTCCCACCTTCCATAAAAACTCCCCCTTTTTGGGGGTGTCCGTCTGCATGTTCTTGTAGTTTATGAGCTTTCGGGCTGAAATTTGGTATGTTAGCTTCTGTGCAGAAGCAGAGGTTAAGTTCTAAGATATGCAAGATCAGATTTAAACTACTCCCACATACCACAAAAAATTCCCATTTTTGGGGTGTTACAAAATTCATAAAAATATGCTCCAACTCACTAACTCATAAACTTATCGGTAAATCGAATAAAATCAATAAAAATTATTGACAAAAATAGATGTGTGAAGCTAAAATTAACGTCCACTTCTCACCACCTCCCCTGTTTTGTGGTACAAAGTTCAATAAAATATAGTTGTAGTGCAAATAACCAGTTTTATCGCCATTTTTACAAATGTTGAAGGGTATCTGAGCTTCGACGTAGCCGAAGATAACCGCCTTACTAGTTAAAATTTGTTTCAGCTAAATCGGACTTGTGGTTCTCGAGTTATGTCAAACAAAAGAGCTTAAAACGTGACAAGTTCCCCTATACGATACTTATTAACTTCAAATCATTATTAAAATATTATGTCATGTAACTTGACAAAACGAATGATTTTTTGGGGCTACTTACACGTGCAGTTTTCAGAATTGAGTCCCAAATCAATGAGCTGAAAAATGTTGTACTGTGTTAGTTTATATGATATGCACACACGTTCGTAAAAGAAACCATGACTGTTATGGTTAAAGTATATCATAAACTGTCTCATTATTTTGTCTGCTCTCTCCAGCCTGGTGTAATTTTCTCTCGACTTCACACATTTAGTTTTATGCCAAAGCATTTCAAGTACAGTGCACTTCAAGTTTACCGGAAGGCAGAACTTCTTTAACTTACATTTCTGCCAGACAAACTTTACTAGCGCTTGACTGAGCTGCTGAGTCTGTGTTTGTTTGTTTTTACTTAACTCTAAGATTGGCATTTTTTCCAACTAATCGAAATGCGGGTTTGTACATATTTTGTTTCTTTGCATTTTTGTATAGACGGGTTTACATTTACAAAATACACACTAGAAATACTCTAGCAAGTTATAGTTATACTCGACACATACACACGCACCCACATACACAGCATAAACAAGGACATTAGGTTGCGTGCTAAAGGAAATTCTATTTTTATAGAAATTCTGCAAAAATATGATATAAACACAATATGCTCTTAATGTTTTTCTTTCTCCTCCTCCTCCATATCTATCTACCCAAAACATCGTTTCTATATATATATATATATATATATGACAATAAATACATAATACACATCACTATTGCACACAATATCAAAACCACTTTACTTAAATACTCAAATTTGTTCATTCTTTATGGCAAATATTTTTGTCCTTGCCTGCATCCTGAAAACATATCCTTGAGCTATGCTGTGTGTGTGTGTGTGCGAGTGTGTTGCTTTCAGTTTTGTGGGTTTCACATTTCTTCAGCCACGGCCGGATTTTCCTTCAATCCCTCGGTTTATTTTGTTTACAGAAATTCCTATGTTTTGTCGGCAAAAATATCTCAAGTGTGGAAATATTTAAACAACAATAAGGAGATTTCTTGGTTTCTGTTCTCTTCTGTTCTGCTTTTTTTCTGTGTTGCTTTGCTTTAAATCTTTTACTCTCATATTTATGTGATATCATATTATTTTCCGTAGAATGTTGGTTTGTGGTTCCTCTATATTGATGTTGTCTGTATTTCGTTTTGATAACGAAACGGAATGGAGAAGTTGGCTTAAGAAATTGTTTGAAAGAAATTTGATTGAAATCAAAAGTAGTTTTTTTTTTACAGACACACATCTATTTGTTATTGCTGGTTTTCTTTTCGATTAGCATCTGCTGCGAAAGATTGAAGATAGATAACAAGAATATTTTATAATATCATATTTGTAAAAAATCCTAAGATATTTAAGATTTGTAGTGAGATTTCTTGTTATGGATAAGGTATTAAGGTAAAGTAGCTGGGAACTAGTTGAGGGTTTATGTGAGAGAGTATGTATGACAATGATGACCTACATATGCAGATAATACAAACAGTAAACCAAGCACCTAACATTAGAAATTGTATAGGCAATAAATGATGTAGTAGAATTTTTATACAAAATTTCAAGCAACATCACAACTGCAATGTAAAATAATTAATAGCACAGTACAAAATTTTAAGCTCATTGATTTGGGACTCAATTCTGAGAACTGTACGCGAATGTAACTCCAAAAAGTAGAAGTTGCGCATCATTCGTTTTGTCAAGTAACATGTAACAGTAATTTCATATCGATTTAAAGTTCGAAAGAATCGTATAGGGGAATTTTTCACGTTTAAGGTTCTTTTGTTTGACATACCTTGAGAACCACTAGTCCGATTTAGCTGAAACAAATTTATTAAAAATTAAGAATTACAATTCCTTTAATCTGTTCATATAACGTTTCCCTACACAAGCAATAATTTCATAAAAACGTTTCCCTACATAAGCAACAGTTTCACTTTTCCATTCATTAAATGATTTTGAACTGGGTTTATTTTATAGCAGTTACAATAAAACTATTGTACTCCGTGGCGTATGATTTTTTAATCTAAGATTTTTGATCAGAATTCAATGCACTGCACTAAGCCATTAACAGCGGTGGTCCCCAAAGATCATAGTTCAATTATAATCAACTGCCTATAACATATGGATGTTATCGACTTATATCACACTAACATTTTGACATACAGGAATTGTGATAGATGGGATAGAAGTAAGAAAAGAATAAAACGGACCCTCCAAAATGTTTACAACCTCCGCAAACGTATCAAGGACCATGATTTGAGGATATGTACCTTGAATATTAGAACACTGTATAGACCAGGTGCCTCTATCCAACTGGCGGAAGTCCTCGAAGAATACAAGGCTGACATAAACGCTTTACAGGAAATCCGGTGGACGGGACTTTGGTACTGGCGCATGAAACCTTGCGACATCTACTATAGTGGCCATGCGGACAAGCACGTGTTTGGATAAGGATGAATGGCAAGAGATTGCGACACCTAGTCCCAAGATTCAACCCAGTGTGTGAATGCATAGTGTTTATCCACATTAAACTTATATGTGCCCATGCCCCGACAGAAGAAATAAGCGATGAGGACATAGAAGAGTTCTACGAGTGTCGAGTTTATTGGCATGTCTAGTAAAAACTACTCACACAGTGACGACGACTTCAATGCCGCACTGGCCATGTCATAGTGGATAGAAAACGCGTCTACCATGCGGTAGATCCCGGTTTCGATTCCTGGCTCCAGTTATCTACATTTTTCTTTGCCGGCCGCCTCGAAGTTGTCGACAGCAACTTAGCAGTATAAGTGTCGAATTAATTGGCATGTCTAGTAAAAGCTGCTCACACAGTGACGGTCGCATTCGCCAATAAACAAGTAGGTACCGTTTGTTGTGAATGAAAAATAGAAAGAGTGTTATGTCACAAGAACGCGAAAAGAAGCCCATACCTCAAATAAAGTATCAAGAAGATTTTAATGCTGAAATAGGCAGGGAAACCGCATTTCAGCCTACCATCGGAAAATTCAGTCTGCACGCTGAAACGTCGAACAATGGCATCAGACTGACAGATTTGTCTGCGACAAGAAATATGGTAGTTAGCAGCACTAGATTTGACCACAGAAATATTTATAAGGCAACATGGTTATCTGCACATCAATTGACGAGGAATCAATAGATCACGTGGTTGTCGATGAGAGGCACGCATCGAGTCTTCTGGACGTACGAGTGATCAGGGGTGCGAACATTGACTCCGATCACTTCCTTACCGCAGTTAAGGTACACACAAGGCTAAGCATGGCGGAAAACGTACGAAACTAGGCACAACTAAAGCTAAACGTCGGTAAACTGTGGATCACAGAGGTAGAGGATGCCTACTCCAACCACGTAACTCAACTGCTAGGGAATGATCCAATCCCTGATAATGTTACCTCGCAGTGGCAAGGTATAGCCGACTCCATAGAATGGACTGAGAGAAGCGTACTTGGTTACTCTAAGCCGTCTCAAGATGATGCCCGATACGATGATGAATGTCCCAATGCCACGAGAGTTACCAGAGAGTTAAGGCGAGAATGCGTAGAACAGGATTGCCCTCCTGCAAGGACGGCGATGGCCAGCTAGTGACAGACCTAAATAACATTCTAAAGATATGGAGAGATCATTTCAGAAATTTTCTGGATACGTACACCACTCCAGAATACCCCGCGCCAATTCATGACGATGGTATTAACAGTCCACCTACGAGCCAGAGTGAGATACAGGTGGCAATATCGTGGCTTTAAAATAACAATTCGGGCTGAACCGATGTTCACTCTGCCGCATTGTTTAAGGATTGGGAGCATGCATCAGCTCATCGTGAACATCTGCCTGGAGGAGAACATGACCGGTGATTGAAGTCTCAGTATGTAATGTCTTATACACAAGAAAGAAGATCGTAGTGAGTCGAAGAACTACCGTGGAATAAGTCTATTGCCAATTGCGTACATATTGTGTGAATGTCTAAAGCCAATCGTAGATATTGGACCTTACAAGAGCGGCTTTAGGACTAATAAATATACCACAGATCAAATATTCACTGTACGACAAATCCTGGAAAAAAACCCATGAAAAGCATATCGACACCTACCACCACTTTGTCGACTACAAAGCTGCCTTCGACACTCCGATAAGGAGTAAGTTATTTGAAGCCATGTCTGAGTTTGGTATTCCTGCAAACCTAATTTGACTTTGCAGATGTTTCTTAAAAACCACAAATACTCGGTTAAGATTGTTAAGGATCACTCAGGAACATGCAACATGGAAAGAGGTCTCAGGCAGGGTGATAGCTTGTCCTGTACACTATTTATGGAGAAGGTGGTGAGACAGGTTGGTGTCAACATGTCTGGCACCATATTCCACAAGAGCCACATGTCACTAGCCTATGCCGATAATATAGATATCATTGGCCGAAATCTGTGGGATGTTACTGCAGTTTTCTCATCACTGGAAGAGGAGTTAGCAAAAATGAGTTTAGCGGTCAATGAGGACAAAACAAAAATAATGATTTCGTCGAACAAAGAGTCCTCTCGATGGGGACCCACCGTGAACGTTGACAATTATTGGTTTGAGGTAGTAGAAGAATTTACCTACCTCGGATATTCCCGTCAGTAATAAAATTAGTGTCAGCCAAGAAATCAAGCGGGGAAAAGAGCTCGCCAGTAGATGCTTTTACGGATTTCGGCGGCACTTTATTTACACCACCTTATCTCGGGATACTAAGAAACAGTTGTATTCGTTAGTGCATTAGGCAATGGACATACAAATTCTGTGAGTATTCAAGAGAAAAGTACTCTGAAAAATATATGATATGAAATATATATTTGAAATATATATCTGTTTCGACGGCGAGTTTCGCCATCGGATGAACCATGAGCTGTATGAGCCTACTACGACATCGACATAGCTAAAAGAGTCAAAATCCAACGACTACAATGGCTGGGACATGTTGCCAGGATGGATGTAAATGCTTCAGCAGGAAAGGTGTGTGAAGTCGAACCTAAAGGAAGGCGAAGAGCGGGTAGACCCAAGCTTCGTTGGAAGGACCAAGTGGTTGGCAATATACCACCATCAGGTGGGACTAACTGGAGAACTCATGCAGAATACCGAAGCGTGTGGAATTCTATAATACTCCAGACTCATCATTTATAAACCACGTTCGTAAGTTGTTATGGGCCACTTAAGTAAGTAATGGATGCCAAGCTAGTGATGTGCTAAATAGTAATTCATGTTGGCATACAAAATTCTCTATACGAAGTACTCACCATGATTTTGTACCAACCAGTTATTATTTTTACAATTTTTTTTTATTATTTTATTTTTTTTATGCTTCAGTATAAAATTAAATCCCTCAAACAAATTTCCTTTTAAAATAATATCTAACACATATGAGTTTTCAAATATTATTATTTTTATATAATTACGGTTAATTATTACCGCCTTTCTCGTAGTGTATTCCTGAAAACAACACACACAAAAAACCATCTCACTGCCAGTTGTTTCCTTTCTGTAGCTAAATAATAATATTAGCACAACTCTTTATGACTATTGTTATTACCATGATTATTATTTAATTAAAAAAATAATTTCTCATTTAAACATTTAACCCTTTCGTGATTGTATGCCGTAGACAAATATTTGCCTTAACTCAAAACGCCAACTCGAGCTTCTCCCTATGGTCTGCTGGGAACAAAACACACACACACACACATGAAAAAAAAAACTTATACCAAACGAATTGAATTACAAAGACAAGTTGGTATGTAAAACTAACCAACATGTTGCACGCGACTTTTTAGAATGCAAATGAGAAATGAGAATGATGGCGGCGAAAACGTTTTTCTGCTTGAACAAAAAGAGGAGAGAAAATACCGAACACATAAACAAGTATGCAGGTGATTCCACATACATTCACATAAATTATCCGTTGCCTTTGCAACTACACCTACACCTAGAGAGTAACGCACCCAGGCACACACACACTTGCATGTGTATTCATCATTTACCATACAAACACATCCTTAATTAAAGTGTAATGCGAAGTCATTATGCACACGTAAAAGGCAACGAAAATGATTCGCAACATAAGAGGGTACAAAAAAAAAAACAAGCAGCTCTAGCTGTCGTGAAGCAGAAATATCCTAAAGGATGGTGTAGCTGGCTTGAGTGGTATGATAAGTAAGGTATACATTCACTTAATTTTGGGTCTTACAGGGTGAAATAATTTGTACAAAAAAACTTTCATTTTACAAAAAAGTACTTTTTTGTGCTATTAAATAGTTATATACGACAAAAATTTAAGTTTTCGCAAAAAATATAATTTTATTGTACCTAAAAGTACTTTTGTTTTACCAAAATGTACTTTTAATAAACAACTTATTGTTTATGGTAAAAAACTAATTTTTCTTTTTCCACAAAGCAATTCAGGTGTTTTTGGAACACTTTACTAATATCAAAAAATTATTTTTTATGTACAAGTCTATACTTATATTATAAAGAGAAGCGGTTTGTGAGTTTGTTTGTTTGTAGGGGATAACATTCTAAACTACTGATCCGATTTGAAAACATCTTTAACCAGTGAATAGCTATGTTATCCCCGACTGCTATAGGCCATTTGCACTTTAGGGCTTAACAGCCCGAAAAGGCGATAAAACTGGTACCAGCACACGGACGAAACGGCCAAAGGTAGAAACGAGAAAATTTGAGTGTGTATTTATTTTATAGATAAGTTGTGTGATGCAAAAATTTTTCAAAATTTGTACTTTTAGGTATAAAAAGGCCCAAAATGGATAAAATTGGTACCATCACCCAGATCAAACAACTAAAGACAAAAAATCAATCAGCTATAAAATGAGAGAACTGCAAAAAGAAAGTTTTGTAAATTTGTACTTTTAGGACCAAAACAGATTCAAAAAAGGATAAAACTGGTACCATAACCAGGATGAAACGGGTAAAGCTATAATCACGAAATTTATATGAGTATGCTCCCTACAAAACAATAGAGCTGCATGAAGGAATTTTTTAATGTTTGTACATTTAAGGCTTAAAATGGTCATAAAGGGATAAAACTGGCACCATCTTTCAGACCAAACGGCTAAAGTTACATTCGCTGAAAACCGGTATGGGATTGCTTAGTGTAGAATTAGAGAGGTTGATAAAAGGGATTTTCCAAAATTCGTACTTTTAGAATCAAAAAAGTTTCAAAAAGAGATAAAACTGCTACCATTAACCGGACGAAAATCGTAATTCGTATTTTTAGGGTGAAAAAAGGACCAAAAAACAAAATACTGGTACCATCACTCAAACCAAACTGCACAAAGTAAAGCGTTATTAAGGGATTTTTCCAATTTCGAACTTTAAAGAAGTAAAAGGCCGAAAAAGGAATAAAACTGGTACAATAACTTAGACTTAAACTTCACAACGTTGAATCACGAAAATTATTTGTAATTTTTATTCTATTGGATTGTTGTGCGATTTAAAGGATTTTTCGGAATTCGTACAAAAAGTAAATTTTATGTACCAAAGAGTACATTTCTTGTACTAAAAAGTAGAAGTTGGGGATAATAACCCAATGTACATTAAGATCATCTGAAAAGTACTTTATTTGTACCAAAAGTTTATATTAAGCCTACGAAAAAGTACTTTTATTGTACCAAATTGTACTTTTGATGTACGAGAAAGTACTTTTATTGTGCTAAAATCTGCCATGTAGCGATATTTTACCATAAAGTAATTTTGTTGAAACTGTCATTACTTTTGTTTTACCAAAAAGTAATTTTGTTTTACTAAAATACTTTTTACTTAAAGTAAATTTATAGTTAAAAAGTACTATTTCATTTACCAAAAAGCAATTGAAATGTAACAAAATGTATATCTTTTTGTATTCAAAAATACTTTTTCTGCAATAAAAAATTATTTTTATTGTACCAAAAAGTGTGTTAATAGTACCGAAAGGTACTATTAGTCTACCTTAAAGTACTTTATTTTTTTCAAAAAGTACGTTATTGTGTCAAAAAAGATTCATTGTCACGAAAAGTAATTTAGAAGTAAAAAATGGTAAAAATTATTTGTGTTGTACCCAGAAGTACCTTTAATGTACCAAAAAGTACATTTAGTTTACGAAACAGTAGTTTTGTTTCTATCAGAAACTGTGTCATAAAGTACTTTTACTGTACTAATATGTACTTTTATTGCATCAAAAACTAAATTTATTTTACCAAAAAGTACTTTAATTGTACAAAAATCTACTTTTACTACAGCAAACAGTAGTTTAACTAAGATTGCTAAAAAGGACTCTAGTAGTATCTGAAAAGACTTTTATTTAAACACATGTACTTTAATTTTACACAAAAAAGTTACAATAAAGTACTTTATTGTACCACAAAGTACTTTGACTTTACCAAAACAAAATTCAGTTGTACTAAAATTTACTTTAAATGTACTAAAAACTACTTAAAATGTACTAAAAAGTACGTCCATTGTACCAAAAAGCACCTTTATTGTATCAAAAAGTGTACAGATATTGTACCACAAATTAATTTTATTTTACCAGAAAGTACATTACAGTACTTAAAATAACTTTAGTTGTAATAGAATGTACATAAGTTCTACCAAAAAGTACCTATAAGTAGCAACAAGTTCCCTTATTGAACCATAAAGTACTTTTTTGTACCACAGTGTATTTTCATTTTACCAGAAAGAAATTCAGTTGTACTAAAAATTACTTTTAATTCACTAAAAGTACTACAAAAAGTGAACCACAAATTACTTTTATTTAAATTAAAAGTACCTTATTGTACTGAAAATAACTTTATTTGTACTAAAATGTACTTAAGTTGTACCAAAAATTACTTTTATTACATCACAAAGTACTAGAAGTACTTTAAATGTTATAAAAATTACTTTTATTGTACCAAAATTACCTTGATGTACCAAAAATTACATGGTTGTACAGCATATACTTTAGCTGTACAAAAATAAACTTTAGTTGTACCAAAATGTCCTTTTATAACACAAAAAGGGACTTTACATTGTATTAAAAAGTACTTTAGTTGTACCAAAAATTTCAATATTGTTGTTAGAAAGTACTTTTGCTGTACCGAAATTTACTTTTGTTGTAACAAAAAGTAATTTTATTGTAGCAAGGAGTACCTTTATAGTACCAAAATATACCTTTAGGTACAAACAGGTTGTACCAAAATGTCCTTTTATAACACAAAAAGGGACTTTACATTGTATTAAAAAGTACTTTAGTTGTACCAAAAATTTCAATATTGTTGTTAGAAAGCACTTTTGCTGTACCGAAATTTACTTTTGTTTTAACAAAAAGTAATTTTATTGTAGCAAGGAGTACCTTTATAGTACCAAAATATACCTTTAAGTACAAACAAGTTCTCTTATTGTACCAAAAGTGTTTTGTACCACTGATAATATTTTTTATATATATACTTATCTATATATATAAAAAATTGTTGCAAGTGTGTTGTGACTTCATAACTCACGACCGGCTGGACCGATTTGCATAAATTTTTTTGTATGCGTTTGGGTGGTGCCCCTGGTGGTTTATATTTACAATTCGGTCCAGTTGGACAAAGGGGCGTGGCACCGCCCATACAACTGGAAAATCAAAAGGGCTGTATCTCATGAACTATCAGAGGTATGAAGATGAGATTTGGTATATATGTTGTTGGAGTATTAATTACAGCCAGGGTGGAAGTGGGCGGTACCACGCCCTCTTTTCAAAAATCGCTCTAATGGCTTTTCTAATAGACAGATTGATACGAAAATTTTACCAAATGGTACTGTTGACCTGTTGATAGTCCCTGGCAATAATAGATTGTGATTGGATAAAGGGGCGTGGAACCGCTGATACAACTTGAAAATCAAAAGGGCTATATCTCATGAACTATCAGAGGTATGAAGATGAGATTTGGTATATATGTTGTTGGAGCAGTATTAATTACAGCCAGCGTGGAAGTGGGGGGTGCCACGCCTCCTTTTCAAAACCGCTCTGCAGGCTTTCCCAATAAACAGATTGGTACGAAAATTTTACCAAGTGGTACTGATGACCTGTAGATAGTCCCTGGCTATATTTGATTGTGATTGGATAAAAGGGCGTGGCACCGCCCATACAACATGAAAATAAAAAGGGCTATATCTCATGAACTATAAGAGGTATGAAGATGAAATTTGTTACATATGTTGTTGTTGCAGTATAAATTACAGTAAGAGTGGAAGTGGGCTGTACCACACCCCTTTTAAAATAAACAGTTATAACTGTCAAAATTCCACAGTATATTGCAGTTCGGCTAGAGATATGAACAGTAAGGTGGGACAGTTTTTTTTATTCGCAAAAATTGTAACCAAACCTACGATGAAGTGTTAGAAAATGTCACCAATAAACTTTGTGTGTAATATCAATTCCTAGCTCGCGCTGTGAAAGCTTAATTTAGTGCAGAAAACTTAAATTTTGATAGAAGTGTCTTAAAGCTGAAGTCTGTACGCTTTCAATAATCATGGGGCAACGAACGTCACTTCCAAAAGAAGCGCAAAGCGGAGTAAATAAACGAAAAATCTTTTTATCTTAAAAAAAGTATCAGCTAGGATTTTGATTCATATGGATTTTTAATGTACAATTGACACCCAACAAAACCCCATTTACCGTTTTTGTTGCCATTTTAGGTCAACCAATTCGTCATTCAGGCGAGGTGTGTGAAGTGTGATAGACTTTCATTGAGACGGTCTCTGCAAATGCTGAGGAAAGATCTTGGCCTATATTCATATATCCAACTGGTAGAAGAACTAAAACCAGCGGACGATCAATTGATTTTTTTTTATTTATCATGTCATTGCACATTATTTGAAGGAGAAATGGTTCCAACACGACGGCGTAAAATGCCATACAGCGCGTAAGGTCATCACTTTGTAAAGCCAAACGTTAGTGACCGAATTTTCTTATAGAATGGTAATACGAGTTGAATACAAAGATAGTATTCGGAAATATTCTTGACCATGTGAGAAGAAGATATGGCAAAAGAGGTTTTTATGGCTAAAGGCATAAAGCTTCAAACGAAATTTCCATTTTCGGTCAATAGGCGGAGAAGGCATGTCAAAACTGTTGTTTACGCCCAAAAGAGATAGTTAGTATACAGACGGTTACCGCTACTACATTGAATTTTGATCTTAAACGGAATGTCTGTTTCCGATTTGTAAAAGATATGACTTTGCTGATGAATTTTTTATTATCGTCATAGTGCCTATGATATTTAGAATTTAAAACAACAACACTTAATTTGTTAACTTTCATGTTAAGGAGTTGCTTGAAATTAGTTACGTAAGTTAATAAACTCAACATATCATTATCGAGCTTAAGTACCGTTTTCGAAGTACTTTGTAGACCTAAATGTGAAATATATTACAAGTTAAAATGCAATAGCGAAGCATTGCCGGGCCCACTAGTATAATATATACATTTATACTTAAAAGTACCGTAGTTGTACCAAAAAGTGCTTTTATAGTACCAAAAGATTTAAAATTTGTATCAAAAGTAAATGTTAGCACAAATTTACTTTCGTTGCAACAAAAAGTAATTTATTTGTACCTTTATTGTACCAAAAAGTACCTTAATTTTAGAAAAATGTACCTTAAATGTACCAAAAAGTACCTTTATTGTACCAAAAAGTACTACTGTTGTACAACAAAGTACTTTAAATTTACAAGAAGCACCAAAAAGTACTTCGATGTACCGGAAATACTTTAATTGTACTAAAAAGTACTTTATTGCTACAAATAGTACTTTTGTTGTACTATTGATTTATTAAAATACCAAAATTTTTTCGTTGTACCGCAAACTTTAGTTGCACTAAAAAATCTATAGTTGTACCAAAAAGTCCACTTATTTCGCCAAAAAGTACTTTAAGGTGTACTATAAAGTACTTTTAAGGTACCAAAAATTCCGAAATTTTGTATCAAGTAGTACTTCAATTGTACAAAAATTTGCTTTTGTTGCGTTTTTACAAAAAGGACTTTGCTGTAACGGAATAACTTAGTTGTATTAAAAATTAATTTAGTTGTACCAGAAAGTCCGCTTATTTCACCAAAAAGTACTTTAAGGTGTACTAAAAAGTACATTTATTGTACAAAAAAGTCTCTATATTGTTCCACAAATTACTTTGGTTTTAGCAAAAAGTAATTCTATTACACAAAAAGTTCCTTATTTGTATCAGAAACTACCTTTGCTGTACGAAAAGGTACTTTAATTGTACCACAAAGTAAATTTGTTTTACCAAAAACGGCTTTATGTATTAAGAAGTATTTTTATTTTGTAATTTAGTACTAAAATGTACTCTAATTGAAAAAAAAAGTATATTAGTGGTACCTTTTGCTTTCCTATAATGTACTATTGTTTTACTTTAGTTTATGCTTTACTTAAAGTACTTTGATTGTATAAAAGTACTTTTTTTGTTGTAAATAGTGCTTTAGTACCTACAATTTATCTTACTGCTTCACAAACCACTTTTTTTTACTAAAAAGTACATTTAATGTTCTAAAAAGTCATTCTATTGTACCTGAATGTACTTTTGTTATACAGCAATGGTCGAGAAATTGTACTAAAAATAACTTTTGTAGTACCAAAAAGTTATATGGATATTTCCAGTATAAAATTGCTTTATTTTTAACTTTTTGTTTTTGTAATCATATAATGAATTTGTTTAACTTTAACGAAGTCTATTTTTTGCAAATCCTCTGAGAAACTTAAAGCAGGTTCATATTTACCCACGTTGTTGGGTTATAAGTTTAAGAAGGAACTGTTTTTACCCGTAACTCAAAATTTTGTTATTCGAAGAAAATCTTATCTGTGAATCTTTGTAAACTTGAAGAGATTACTGGCATAGATTGGTATGTCAGCAAACTTTCCGCTAAGAGGTTGTTTGTAAAACCGTAAGTTCACTTCAATTGTTTACCCAAGAGCCTTAATCCCGTAGTCTTTATACAAGATTTTGGACAAATGTACTAATGCAATTGATCTATTTATTTCCGCCGACAAACTTATCATACCGCTCCCCATTTGTCTTCCATAGAAATTAATGTGGTATTATAGCACTAGCTTTGTAACAAAACCTAGTCCTCGCACATACATACGTACATATGTGTGACTTTCTACGCGTTTGCGTTTGTAATACATGATGCAACCCTTGATGGTGCAAGCCTACAATTGTGATTCCATTTCGCCTCTGTGTATGCAATGAGAGTCTGGCTTAAACATATATATGAGACGACTACAAGTGTTGTGTCTTCCTGGTGGTATACGTTCCTTCATATGATATAACTTTTGTTTTTTACTGGATGACAGACTATAGCTGTTATCTTTGCTACTATGCCAAAGCGAGCAAAGTTGGTGGGCAACAAGAAACTTTTAAATTAAATTGTAGTAATGAGCATAAAAACTGGTAATATTACACCCCCACATATACAACCACACACACAAGAGATACAAAAACACCTGCATATATACAAAAACACTCCTACAAAAGAGTTGTGTGCGAAAGTGCTTTATACTCAGCGACACTTTTTCAGTTGTGTGCTTCTATATGTGCAACGTTTTGTAGAAAAATGGGTTAAGTTTTAAAGAGAGCAATATATATGTAGACTTTTTTTTATTGTTGTCATTTCATGGTGTCTTTTAATATTTAACGTAATATTTTTTAAGGATATAAGATTACCGTCGCCAGGATGCCAAAAAAAATTCCCCTTTTGGCATAGTGGAAATATAAATATCAGTGATTTTTGTGATAATGTGCAAACGATATGAAGGGGAAGTTTTAATTAAAATCTTGTGAAAATACGATATGTTGTGAGTTGTGACTCCCGGAAACTGCAACGAATGCCGGGGAAGTTAAATTAAGGATTCTTAATGTGGAGTCACTATGACAACACATATTGAGATGTTTTATTCAGGATTAATATTAAAATCAACATTTGAAGTCAACCAATATTTTGGGACATAATTGGGAATAGTTTGACTGAACTTAATTTTAATTATTAACAAATTTTGGTTTTAACTTTCTTTATATATATTTTTCATTCGATTCCAGTAGAAGCAATGGATTTCAACAGACTTTTTGAATTCAGATTTGTCAATCGCTTCAGGTTTTATGTATATTCTTAATCTCGGTTTCAATATGCTTGCGCTTCACATGATCTATAAGACGAGCTCGTGCTACTATGGGGGGTCAGCAGGTAGCGGCTAACTGAACGGCCTACATATATGTAGGTTAACTACGATTAATAAGTAGTCCCCAACCAAAGCGGTAGAGACCGATGTCGTACTTTAAAAGAATACATGTGTCGGATGACGAATATATGACTTGTCCAATCAGGGCCGCCATTAAATAAGCACTACACCACATGGCTTGTCCTCTAGAGAGGTAAAAATAGGTGGTTGATACCTCCAAACTACCCCAAGTCAAACAAAAAATCCATGGCGTCTGTTCCATGTTGGGCGGCTTTCTGGTAAGCTTCTTGGAAGGAGAGGCTGAAATGAATCCTGTATGTAGGAATAAAATGGGCTTGCCACCCCCGAAAATGTTGACGACCACCGCAAATTTTTTAAGGACCATGAGTTGAGAATATGCACTTGGAATGTTAGAACTCTCTAACGACCAGGTGCCTCTATTCAACGGGCGGATGTCCTCGAAGAGTATAAGGCTGACATTACTGCTTTACAGGAAATCCGATGGACTGGAATGTATGCTCGCGGATGAGGATGTGTGATGTGTACTATAGCTGTCATACGGATAAGCATGAGTTTGGTTGTGTATTTGTGTTCGGCAAGAGACTATGACACCTGGTCTCTAGGTTTACTACTGTCAGTGAACGAATCGCCACCATAAGAGTGAAGGCAACATTTTTCTACATCACGCTGATATTGTGCTCATGCTCCGACTGATCAGAAAAGTGACCAGGTCAAAGACGAATTGGAGGCCCAATTTGAAGAAACATATGACCGTAGCCCGGGCCATGATGTTAAAATCGTGCTGGGAGCTTTTAATGCCAAAGTAGGCCGGAAGAATGTCTTTAGCCCAACAGTCGGAAAATTTAGTCTGCATACTGAAGGAACATAGTAATTAGCAGCACAAGTATTTGTCAGGTGCTTATCTTACCTGTTCTGTTGTATGGTGCCGAATCATGGGTGCTTACTACAACGGACATACAAAACCTGGGAGTATTCGAGAGAAAAGTACTCCGAAAAATATATGGACCTATCTGTGTCGAAGGCCAGTTTCGCCATCGGATGAACCATGAGCTGTATGAGCTTTACCACGACATCGACGTAGCTAAAAGAGTCAGAATCCAACGACTTCGATGGCTGGGACATGTTGCCAGGATGGATGTGAATGCTCCAGCGAGAAAGGTGTTTGAAGGCGAACCTGAAGGACGGCGCAGAGCAGGGAGACCCAAACTCCGTTGGAAGGACCAAGTGGTAGGCGATGTGCCATCATCTGGTAGGACTAACTGGAGAACACACGCAGAAGACCGAAGAGTGTGGAATTCTTTATTACTTCAGGCCTCAAATTTATGAACTACGTTTCGTAAATTGTAATTGGCCACTTAAGTAAGTAAGTAAGTATTTGTCTACAAAAACATTCACAAGGCAATGTGGATATCTCCCGATCAAGTTAGAAGAAACCAAATAGATCACGTGGTAATCGATGGATGGCAAGCGTCATGTGTCTTGTGTCGCACGAGTGATAAGGGGTAGGAACATCAACTCGGAACACCACCTCACTGCAGTGAAGGTGCGTACTAGGCTAAGCATGGCGAAAGGCCTGCGTAACCAGGCACAGCAGGACATCACTACTATGGAGGCCAACGCGTATTCAAACCAACTCACTCAACTTCTTCGTGATGATCCAACTCCTTAACCAGAGCGCAATGGCAATATATTGCCCACTCGATGGAAAGGACTGCGCGTTCCGTATTGGGATATGTGAGTCCCTTAAACCATAATGCCTGGTACGATGACGAATGTCGCAATGCCACCCCGGAACAAGATGCTGCATACAAGGCCAAACTGCAGCCAATAGCAACGCGAGGTGCTCATCAAAGGTCCAGGAAGAAGAAGCGGGAGGCGAATCGACTGTTCAGGCAAAAAATAACGAGAGCTGAACGAGCAGAATAATTTGTGCATTGAAGAGTACAAAAACAGAGGTAAAGCTTGAAAATTCTTCCAGAAGATTAATGGTAGGGTACATGGTACAGGTCTCCCCTCCTGTTAAGACAAGGATGATCATTTCGTTACTGACTTCGAGGGAATACTGAGAATATGGAAAGATCACTTCTGCAGCCTATTGATGTCTGAAAACTCGGTTGCCGAAGACAGTGTACCAATCCGATATGATAACATCGAGTGTCCCCCTCCGAGCCAAGCTGAGATAAAAACTGTCATATCCCGCCTAAAGAACAACGAAGCCGGTGGGGCTGATGGTCTTCCAGCTGAGTTGTTTAAGTGGATGGAGCATGCAACAGCTCATAATATTTGGCTTCAGGAGAGCATGCCAGAGGATTGGAATCTCAGTGTGCTATGTCCTATTTACAAAATAGGTGACCGTAGTGAATGTAAAAACTACCGTGGGATAAGCCTCTTACCGATTGAGTATAATGTTCTCTCTTACATAATGTGTGAACGTCTAAAGCAGTTGTTGAAATCCCGATTGCACCTTATCAGTGCAGCTTGAGACCAGGAAAATCCACGACGTTTCAAATATTTACACTTCGGCAGTTTCTGGAGAAAACCCATGAGATGCAAACCGACCCTTACCACCTCGATTACAAAGATGCCTTCGAGCCATGTCAGAGTTCGGTATCCCTGCGAAGATAATTCGTCTATGCCAGTGTACCATTACGAATACTAAATCCTCAATTCGGATTGGCAAGGATCTATCTAATCCATTCGATACGACGAGAGGTCTTAGACAGGGTGATGGTTTGTCTTGCACACTGTTCAACATGGTGATAGAGAGGGTGTTAAGGAAAGCAGCGGGTAACATGCCTGGCGCGATATTTAATAAGAACTACCTGCTTTTCGCATATGCCGATGATATCGACATTATCAGTCGGACGATGCGAGAGTCTGTGGAAAGGATATCAGCGAGATTGGGTTTGGCAGTGAATAAGGACAAGACGAAGTTAATGGTATCATTGAACAAAATGTCCACCCGTTGGTGACGCAACGTCAACGATAAGAACTATTGCTTTGATGTAGTTTATGAATTTATCTACCTCGCATCATCCATGGACAAAAACAATAGGGTCAGCCTTGAAATAAAACGGAGAAAAGTGCACGCCAACAAGTGATTCTTTGGGCAACGCCAGCACTTCCTAAACACCACCCCATCTAGAACCACCAAAGTCCAACTGTACCAGGTATCAACTTTATCGGTCCTGCTGTACGCCTCCGAATCTTGGGTGCTTACACAGGCGGATGCAGCTCATCTGGCGGTGTTTGAGAGAAAAATATTTCGGAAAATTTATGGACCCATTTGAGTAAACGACGAGTTCCGGATTCTGATGATGCATGAGCTGTACGAGTTATACCACGACATTGATGTGGTCAAGCGAATCAAAGTGAAACAATTATGCTGACTTCACCATGTAGTGGGGATGGATGAGGAAACTTCAATACGAAAGGTATACTATCAAGACCTCGAAGGACAGAGCAAAAGAGGGAGACCGCGACTAAGTTGGAAGGACCAGGTGGAGAAATCACTGACGCTGCTTGGTAGGAGTGACTGGAGACGGTTCGCAACAATATCGAAGCGAATGGAAATTTCTTCTTTCTTATGGGTTTATTTTGTAGCAGTTGCAATAAAACTGTTGTTCTCTGTGTCGTATGATTTACGTGGAATATTACTAATGATAATCATACGCCATCATATAACAATAGAGCCTAAAACGTGACAAATTCCCCCATACGATACTTACTAACTTCAAATCGGTATTAAATTTTTATGGCATGTAACTTGGCAAAGCGAATGATGCAGAACTTCTTCTTTATCGGGTTACTTTTACGTGCAGTTCTCAGGATTGAGTCCCAAAATCATGTGTTGTACTGTTTTATCATACATATGTTGTTAAGTTGTTTTTAATATATATAATACTAGTGGGCCCGACAATGATTCGCTTTTACATATTATTTAAAAAAAAATGGGCGTAAAAGTGGGCGTTGTCGAAAAAAAGTACCCTATAAGTCATGCCAGAGTCCCAGTTAAATGCTGTGAAAATTTCAGGAAGATCGGTCCAGCGGTTTGGTCTCCTATAAGGTACAAACAAACAAACAAACAAATAAATAAACAAACACACATTCCATTTTATATATATAGATATAAAAAAAGTCTTTTCAACCCTCCCAAAGCATGCTTTCCAAATTCCTTAATTTTTCATCAAATTATGTAATTAAATCAATAAATTTCATTTACCACGGCTACCTCTTCAGTGGCTGCTTACTGAACTTACAGGACCTTGAACCTTGCGTGAGCTTTAAAATTACTCTACACACGATGGCATTTACTACCCACTGTATGCTTAGGCTTATGTCGTAACCTTATACTTAATTGAGAATACAATATAATTTGTTTTCAGGCACTCATACATGTTTATATCCAATTTGCCGCCGAACACACATGCACACCCACACCCTCTTACACACAAGAAAAGAAATCTTTGCGAAAACGAGCCAATTTTATGCTAAAAACCAAAATTAACATATGTGTAAGAGTCATGTGACTCACAACCCACCCACACAGCCGTTCATACTCGTGCTAACAAGTGACGGTTATATGCCTACAAGAGATCACACACACATACGCCCACAAATGTACAATGTTCTCATATTTCAGGTTTTTATCTGGCAAAAGACCTCTTCACTTTTGTATGTTTTTCGAGGTGACGCATCGGTTGCCAACGTGATTTTGCACAGTTTTCCCCCCTGCTGATGTTTTTGCTGCTTCTTCTTATGCTGTTATGCTTCGTTATAACGATTTTCGTTCATTGCCCATAAATGTTTGGTAATTTGTGCATGCGTGTGTGTGTGTGTGTGGAAGTGATTATGGTTTGTGTGTGTGTAAACAGATATTGCTTCTAAGTATTAAAACGCTCTCAAGTGTGTTAATTACATAAAAACATATGGCGCACAAGGTTATGCTTTAATTTTCTGATTTTTTCAGCTCCTTGTTATTTTTTTCTATCTTCTGCTACACTTTTAGTTGTTTTTTTTCTTTCGTCTAGTACCCACTTTAGTATTCATCCTCAATCTACGAGTATTAGATGTGAGAAAAAGACACAAAAATGTTTATGACCCAGCATGAAAACATATTTTAAATTAACAAAACTCTGTTAACATTTTGAGGAAATTATGCCAAGAAATGTTAGGGTTGGTTGGCTGGCTGGCTGAAGGACCAGAGTAACAAAAAACAAAAACATCGAGAATAAAAACACACAAAGTTAATGAGTAGAAAATTAAGGTTAGACAAAGTTATGCAGCACCCAATAGACGCCGCTCGTGTTTGATACAGAAAACCAGGCCGGGTAATGTTGTAAAGTGTGAAGACTTTTAATTAATGTTAACCGGAAAATGAAGCTATGTCAAAGGCTGTCACGAACAGAGCGCGCCGCATAAAAAACTTAAAATAGATTTTTGACAATTAAGCGACAAAAAAAGGGAAGATTGAGGGACCTCATCTAAGAAGGCATACTTTTCTCACGTTTTCATTTTTAACCGTTTTTTATTAATTTTCCTTAGACCTTAAAATCAGAAGCCTTAAATGTCAAAGGGGTTGCCCTCTCTCTCTCTCTCTCTCTCTCTCTCTTAATAGGCTACAATTTGTCTTGTGTCGCAGCTTTAGTATAGACAGTGATTATTATAATATTTCTTGCACATTTTAGACATCAATGTCGACATGACCTCGTGGGGGGTTAATATCACGGAAATAGTTTCTTATGAAACTTGCGTGCTAAAGTTATGGGATTATTACCTTAATATGGCGTAACTATAAATAATGCCTTTGAAGTTAACAAACTAGTACAATATTAACTGGCTGCTATTTTTAAAATTTACTAATTAGTTTTATCTACACTAAAGCAAACCTTATAGTTTTAAGGATACAGCCAATTTAATGTAAACAACTTACACAGTATAACATTTTTCAGCTCATTGCTTTGGGACTCAATTCTGAGAACTGCACGTGAAATTAGCCTCAGAGAGAAGAAGCTATGCATCAATCGTTTTGTCAAGTTACATGTCATAATAATTTAATATCGTCTTAAAGTTACTAAGTATCGGGGAATTTGTCACGTTTGAGGCTCTTTTGTTTGACATAACTCGAGAACCACTAGTCTGATTTAGCTGAAACAAATTTAGAAAAAAAATTAAGAATTACAATTCCTTTAATCTGTTCATATAACGTTTCCCTACATAAGCAACAGTTTCACTTTTCCATTTATCAAATGATTTTGAACTGGGTTTACTTTGTAACAGTTACAAAATAAACTATTGTATTCAGTGGCGTATGATTTACGTGGAATATTACTTATGATAGTCATACGCCACCATATAACAATATACCAAAAGCGCCTAAAACGTGACAAATTCCCTTAGACGATACTTACTAACTTCAAATCGATATTAAATTATTATGGCATGTAACTTGATAACACGAATGATGCAGAACTTCTTCTTTTTGGGGCTTCTTTCACGTGCAGTTCTCAGTATTGAGTTCCAAAATCATCTGTTGCACTGTATTATTTAAAATTACTAAGATATTTAGTTAAAGAATTGATTGGGGATTTTAAGTGAATCTTGCATCTCTAGCGGCAGATAGTGAGCGACGAATCCTGATGGTTGGGCTAGCTACTCGCCTTTAGGTCCTTTACTGGTTATAAAAACATGAAAACGAAAAAATAACAAACGGAAACCCCCAAATGTTGACGACCCCTTGCAAACGTAATAAGGACCATGATTTAAGGATATGCACCTGGAACGTCCGGACTCTCTATAGAGAAAGTGCCACTATCCGACTGGCGGATGTCCTCAAAAATATAAGGCTGACATCACCGCCGTCCAGGAGATAAGATGGACAGGACAAGAATGCTCGACATCTATTACAGCCGCCATGCCGAAAAGCACGAATTTGGATGTGTATTTGTAGTTGGCGAGAGAGACAGTCATTTTGTCTAGCGATTCAACCCTGTTAGTGATCGAATAGCCGCAATCCGCATCAAGGCGAAATATTTTACATCACGCTGATTTGTGCTCGTGCCCCGACGGAAGATAAAGACGATGAGATTACCGCTACCCTAGCCACGATATTAAAATTGCTCTAGGAGACCTTAATGCAAAAATAGGAAAGAAAGATGTTCTTGGTCTGTCGATCGTTCAATTCAAACTGCATACCGACATGTCAGACAACGGCTTTAGGCTGGCTAGCTTAGAAGCGGGCAGGAAGATGGTAGTGATTTGAACCAGATTCCAGCACAAAGATATCCACAAGATAACTCGACAATCCCCCGATCAAAACTACAAAAATCAAATTGATCATGTGGTAATTGATGACAGACATGTATCTAGTGCCATGGACGTGCGTGTGATCCCTGGTGCTAATATTGGCTCGGATCATTGCCTGGTTGCAGCCAAGGTGCGCACAAGATTGAGCAGAGCGAAAAACGCACGTCACCAAACACAAAGAAAGCTTGACATCGCGACGCTGCAAACCACAGAGATAGCCATGGCCTCCTCCAACCAGCTCTCCCAACTACTACGACACAATGCCTCTACTTCTGACGTTCCCGATACACAGTGGCAACCGCCGCAGCAACCGTGCTAGCATATGAAAAACGCCGCTTATACGAATTCTGCTACGATGAAGAATGTCGCATAGCGGCTGAGGCACAGGATGCTGCTTATAGTGCAACGCTACAGCCAATTGCAACCCGGGCTAATAGGGAACGGCACAAGGCGAGATAGTTAAACAGGCGTCAGATGAAGGAACGGGATGACGAGGATATTGAGCGACTCAGGGATAGAGGTGAGGCCTGAAAATTTTTCCAGAAAATGTCAGCAAAAAGCTACGGTAATGGGTTCCCCTCTTGTAAGGACAAGGATGGAAATCTGACTACAAATACGTAGAGTGTGCTGCATATATGGAGAGAACACTTCCAGAAACTGTTGCCTCAAGAAAGCAGCGCACGTGAAGGTATCACGCCAATTGTCGACGACGGCTTAGATTGGCCACCACCAAGCCAAGCCGAGGTAAGAAGAGCAATAAAGCAGCCGGTGCCGACGGACTTTCGGCAGAGCTCTTCAAGTCCGGTGGTGATGAACTGATAACGAGCATGCACCAGCTCCTACGCACGGTTTGGCATAACGAGTGAATTCCCTATGATTGGAATCTAACTGTATTATGTCCTATGCCGAAAAAAAGTGATCTAAGTGTGGGCTACAACTACCGCTGGTGCAGCCTTTTACCCATCACATATAAGATCATGTCGAGTGTGCTATGGGAAAAACTAAATCAAGTGTTAACCAACCAGATGGGGTCTTATCGGTGTGGCTTTAGATGTGGTAAACCAACAACTCACCAGATAGGCACCTTTCGGCAAATCCTGGAAAAGACCCAAGAGAAACAGATACACACATACCATCCTTTCATTGACTATAAAGCTGCTTCGACAGCTCGATGCGGCAGAAATTGTTTGAAGCCATGGCTGAGTTTAGTACTCCAGTGAAGCTGATACGCCTATGTGGAATAACGTTGACGGACATGAAGTTTTCAGTGAAGATTGGCAAGGATATAACGGATTCATTCTATACCAGACGAGGCCTGAAGCAAGGCGACGGCCTATTGTGTGACCTCTTTAACATAGTGATTAAGATGAAAATGAGGAAAGCTACAGTTAACACGAGTGGCACGATAATCAACAAAAGCATTTCGTAGTCCTTGCGTACGCTGATGATGTAGACATTATCGGTCGAAAACTGCGGGATGTGACTGCAGCCTTCTCAAGTATACCGAAGGAATCAGAGAAAATAAGTCTAATGGTGAACGAGAACAAAACGAAGTTTTTAGATTCAACGAACAAAGAATCTACTCGTATGGGAAACTGCGTAAACGTTGAAAACTTTATTTTCGAGGTGGTATATTATTCTATCTACCTAAGCTTCGCCATCAACAAAACAAATAATGTCAGCCTCGAGATCCGGAGAAGAATCCTGCTTGCTAAAAAATGCTACTACGAACTAAGCAAGCGATTTAATGACAGAGTCCTCACTCAACCAACAAAAATCTAGTTATTTTAGATACTGCTTCTGCCTGTCTTGATGTATTCTTCAGAATTCTGGGTTATGATACAAGCGAATGAATCAGTTCTGGCAGTATTCGAGAGAAAAATACTCCGTAAAATATCTACATCGTTAATGGAGAGTATTGATGTTATATGAATCATGAGCTGTACCAGCTTTACACTGGCATTGACATTTTCAGATGCATTAATCATCGGCATTGAATGCCCGATGATTGGAATACAAGCGTATTATGTCCTATTCTGAAAAACGTGATCCAAGTTAGGGCTACAACTATCGCGGGATCAGCCTTTTACCCATCGCATATAAGGTCATATCGAGTGTGCTATGTGAGATACTAAAGCCAGTATTAACCAACCTGATCGGGCCTTATCAGTGTGGCCTTAGACCTGGTTAACCAACAACTGGCCAGATATTCACTCTACGGCATATCCTGGAAAAGACCCAAGAGAAACAGATCGACACATACCATATTTTCGTCGACTATAAAGCTGCCTTCGACAGCCCTATACGGCAGAAATTACTTGAAGCCATGACTGATTTTGGTATTCCAGTGGAGCTGATACGCCTATGCGGAATCACGCTGACGGACATGAAAGTTTTCAGTAAAGATCGACAAGGACCTTAAGGAGCCATTCTATACCAGACGATTCCTAAAACTAGGCGACGGCCTATCGTGTGACCTCTTCAACATAGTGATTAAGACGATAATGAGGAAAGCTACAGTAAACACGATAATCAACAAAAGCCAAATCATGCTTCTCTCGTACTCTGGCGACGTAGACATCATCCGTCGAAAACTGCGGGATGTGACTGCAGCCTTCTCAAGTATACCGAAGGAATCAGAGAAAATGAGTCTAATGGTGAAAGAGGACAAAACGAAGTTTTTAGATTCAACGAACAAAGAATCTAATCGTTTGGGAAACTGCGGAACGTTGACAACTATATTTTCGAGGTGGTAGATAATTCTATCTACCCAGGCTTCGCCATCAACAAAACAAAACATGTTTGCCTCGAGATCCGGAGAAGAATCCTGCTTGCTAATAAATGCTACTACGGACATAGCAAGCGATTTAATGACAGAGCAGACTCTCGACGAACAAAAATCCAACTATAACAGATACCGGTTCTACCTGTCTTGATGTATTCTTCAGAATCCTGGGTTATGATACAAGCGAATGAATCGGTTCTTGCAGTATTCGAGAGAAAAATACTCCGTAAAATATCATCATCGTTAATGGAGAGTATTGATGTTATATGAATCATGAGATGTACCAGCTTTACACTGACATTGACGTATTCAGACGCATTAAGGTGCAGCGGTTGCGTTGGCTAGGTCATGTTGTACGCATGGACCAAAGACTCCAGCACGAGAAGTCTTCGACAATGAACTCGTTGGAAGGCGCAGAAGAGGGCGACCAAAACTCCGTTGGAAAGACCAGGTTACTGAGAACCTTACAGAGCTTGGTGTGACTAACTGGAGAAAAAGCGCAGAAGATCGAAGTGCTTATAACATTTTTCTAAATGCGAAATATAATCCAATAGGACGGCAAACAAGTGCCAGCTAAGTTAGTAATTAAGTATTGATATGTTTAACAGGAGTAAAAAAGGTATTAGATTTTGCATTAAGCTAATTATTCTAATTGTGATGACCAGGGCAACCGGAAATATGCTACAGCATGTTTTTTTTACAACGAGATATTAACAAATGGGTAATGTATTTACACATTTCATGGTCCTACAAGTGTTTTGAGACCTATTTGTTAGAGCATATTTTGGCATATTTTACCCATAACGTCATATTTCGGGAAATTTTAGTTTTAGGAGCATAATTTTAAAAAAACCTCCTTTTTTAAAGCATAATTTATATTTTTTAGGCCATATTTTTTCAAAAATATCCCTTTTTAAGCAGATTTCAAGTGAAGTAACATGCGAAAAGCGGCAAACTTATTCAACTAAGTCATAGAAGTGAAAATAAGCAGGCCAAACAATTATTTTTGCCAGAATGTTCCGGTAGACTTTAAAAAGAACATGATTTTCAAGAAAAAACTGTGCCGAGCTTTTGGGTCTGCCGACATTCTACTTTACAAAATGAGAAATCAAAATATAAGAACACGATTTAAGGAATACACGGACTACCAAGTGCCATCCGAAACAGTTTTTTGAACTCAAAATTTAAAAATATTATACAACGACTGCATGGACAATATACGAGCAAAACTAAAAAATCAATTTATATGGATGTCAATCGATGAAACTATAGATGCAACAGGCAGAAATGTGGAAAACATTTTAGCAGGTGTATTAAGGTAATTGCAAGTGAAAAATGATTACTAAATACAGCAGCCTTGGAAAGGGCTAATTACTCAACAATTGCTAGACTGTGGGACGACGCCATCAAAAATCTGGACGTCAACTTCAATAAGAATAATGTTTAGCCTTTTTTTCCAGTTCCATACATGGTAAAGGCTGCAAAAGCTATAGTGGCATTTTATCCGAAAGTGACGCATGTGACATGTATTGCTCAAGGTGTCCATCGATTGTGTGAATATATTAGGAATTTTTATGAAAACGTAAATAAAACTATTGCAAATGTGAAGAAGTTATTTTTAAAAGCTCCATGTAGAGAGGAACTTTTTAAACAAATGTTTCCAGACCTTCCATTACCTCCAGAAGCTATAACAACACGATGGGTAACATGGCTTGAAGTAGTTAACTACTACGCCAACAATTATGAAGACATTTTATAGGTCCTAAGTGCATGCACAATTCATTAAAACTTCAAAGGATGTCTTGACAGACCCCCAAACTAGATCTGACTTAATTTATATTGCTTCAAATTACAGTTTTATTGCAAAACATATTAAAAATTTGCAAACATCAGGTCTTACGCTTATTAAACAAGTTCAGGTGAATTAAGACACTTTTAAAATGATAGATTGATAGACAGTGCAACACATTTTTTTCGGCGGTGAACCAAACCAATACCAAACGGTAGCATTTGACGTCGGTAACAAAACCCTAAACTCCATTTTGCTCCAATACGTCGCAATTTTTTTTTTTTACAGTGGTTTATAGTTTGATTTTTTGTTCAAAGGTGGAATCAAAGAATTTCAAGTCTTCGGAGACCTATATTAAAACAATCAGGGGAATATTTTCTCGGAACATTTTAACCCTCCAGCTCCCACCCGTATAGGACATTTTTGGCCCAATTTTGAAAAACTGTTTAAAAGTCAACTTTGGACGGAGGTCAGGGATTAGAATATTCTATAGAAATATTCTCCGGAAAACTTCACTAGGAGTCACCGAAGACAAATAACCTCTATGAGTCAAAGGTTCCAAAATAAAATCAAAGTGAAAAGCAACGCACTTTTTCGGGAGTGAACCAAACCAAAATCAAACAATAGCATTTAACTTCAGTAACAAACCCGTAAACTACATTTTGCTCCAATAAGTCACAATTTTGGTTTACAGTGGTTTAAAGTAAGATTTTTTTGGTCAAATGTCAAATAATAGACCTACATTAAAATTTTCCGGGGAATATTTCCTCGAAAATATTTATTTCTATTTTATTTTACTCAACGTTTGTGTATGTAAATTTACCAAAACTACTAACAAAGTATGAATTTAAAATAATATTGTTTTTTTTAATTTGTAAGCCGTTTTTTTTTTATCTATATATATAAAAATGAAATGGTCCACGTATGTCATACCATCACTTGAGAACGACTGGAGCGCTTTGTCTGATTTTTTCTTCATTCGATTCCATATTTTAAGTAGATTGTTTGTGTTGAAAAAAATCAAATCCAGGTGGCGCTAGGGTGGATTTATATCGAAAATTTGAATGCATGTACCAATTCAACTGAAATTTAGAATGGATATTTGTTTGGTCATGAGAAAACATTTTATGTACAAATGGACCCGGTAGGTGGCGCTGGGGTCGGTTTACAATCAAAATTTTAACGAAAGGGCCAATTTAACTGAAATTCAGAATCTATGTTTGTTTGATCATCAGAAAAAATTGTATGTACAAATAGACCCGGTCGATGGCGCTAGGGTGGATTTATATCGAAAATTTGAATGCATGTACCAATTTAACTGAAATTTAGTATTTATGTTTGTGGAACCTTGAGAAAAATTTTTTTGTATAAATTGAGCCAGTAGGTTTCGCTAGGGTGGAATTATAATGATAATTTTAACGAATTAAACAATTTGTCTGAAATTAAGAATGTATATTTTTTTTATAACGAGTATTTTTTTGTATAAATGGACCCGCTGTTGAAGTGGTGGGAGCTGAATTATTTCGAAAATTTATTTCGATTGTCCTATTTTACTCAAACTTAAAATGTATGAATTTTATGACATGAGAAAATTTTGAATGTATGTTTTAATTTTTAGAATGTCATTTAGTCACTTTTTTAACATCATAGTTATTCAGAAGTCTATATATATAAAAAAAATATGTACATTTTGATGTCACCACTAATTGTGAATACGGTTGACCCCATTTGTCCCAAAATTTCAGTGAAAGTTGAGGATTGGCTATAGATGGTCACCCAGACCGCAAAATGGCTTAAGGTAGAATGGCGAACATTTGTGTTGGTGCACTTCCTATAGAATTAGAGAGCTTCACAAAGTGGTTTTCGCATTTCGAACTTTTAGGGCACAAACACGAAAATGGGAACAACTGTTGCTCTCACCTAGACCAAACGGTTAATAGGGTTGTTAAAGTAAATGAAGTGATTTTTGGAAATTCGTACTCCTTGGGGTAAAAAGGGGCAAAGTCAATCGGCTTCAAAATTTTGTTTTAGAATATATGCCTAACAATAAGTAAGTTAATATCATAACATAGACGACACTGCTGATCCATTTTAGCAATTCTTCCAATAATATATAATAATCTTTTAAACAAATGAAGATCCGAATTTTTCCGGGAAAACCTCGCCCTTAAATTGAAATATATCAGAAGCCAATGAAATAAACCCGAAATCGGAATTAGATTTCAACTGCACTCAACATCTTTTACAATAATTTGGAGGCAGGACGAAGTCTGCCGGGCCAGCTAGTTTTTAATAAAAATATTTCTTATTCATATGAAAAAAATTGTATGACTTAAATTTTTTAGGACATGTTTTTGTTGATTTTTAGGTCATATTTTGCCATTTTTCAGGTCATATTTTATGCGCATAAAATACGATTTTTAGGACATATTTCCGGTTGCCCTGGTGATGACATTTAGTCGAATTAGTAACAGAGTAGTAGCTGAAATTCAGTACGAACTTGAAATTGTTAATTGTTTTGAAAAACATTGTACATAAAGATAACAATTTAGTCTACCTATGTGGCGGCACTTGCTTCACACATGATACCTACATCAAATACTAGCAGCTACACAAAGAAACTAAATAAAATATGGTAACTATTTTAAACAATGCCAACATCATGAGAAATATTTAGACCATTTACACATTATATGATCTGAAATACACTTATTCTATTTGAAAATATAAAAAAGTGCTTCCATTAGCACTGAATCAGTAATCCCCAAATTAGAGGTCTTTTTTATAAAACACTTTTATGAATATACATATATTGCTAATAATTATTAAAGTATCAGAAAAAAATGTTAATCCTTATTAACATATAAAAAAAAACAAGGCAATCTCATCATTGTTCTCAACAATAAGCTTTAAAAATTCAATAGCATAATGTATAAAAAATAAAATAAAAAATAAATCTAAAATATTCCGCCATTATTTTAACACATAATACACAGCTTGTTTTTCACAAATATTTTAACAATTATAATAAATTTTTTTTGTCATGTTAAATTAGCTTTACTCTTGTCATATATTTCAAAAAATTTCGTCCAACTAAGTTGCTTTGTTGTATATTAAATTATATGCTATGTTCTGTGCCATTATATCAAAAAAATGTGATAAATCTATTGCATTGGGGGAAAAAACTACATCAAACTGTTGCGAGACATCCCTAAGGCACTAATTGGTAATACAAATAGATTGAATAGAATTTTTTTGTTTTGTCGCGATTACATAGTCTAAAGGCAATATGAAATTGATTTTTGTTTACACTATTGCCGTTATTAAACTTTAGATGCAACTTGTTAATTGATACAACGTTATGTGTGGAAGTGTGTGTGTGTGTTGTGTTGGTTGCGAGTTTAAAGAGCAATTAAAATATTTTAGAAAATTGATTTTAAAATAATTATTTTGATACAAAAACAAAACAAAAACTGTGAGTTAACTGAAAAAAAATCCATGTGTAGAAAATTAGGCCTAATTTAATTAGATTTTGGGTTAATATTGAAATAGCGTTATAAAAAATCATTAAACACAATGAGTGGATTTTTGTTAAAAATTAAATTTAATATTAATATTTTACCTAATATTTCCACCAAAGCATTAGAGTGCAAAGGGGTATATAAAGGTCACAACAATATATGTTCCTCAAATCTTCCTACATGCACCTCTTGCATGGTGCACGCTGGACAACCTGGGTAACCTAAGTGGAGATGTGGTAACCAAGTTGAGGTCAGGGCTGACGAGAGTGGTAACTTTGGCGGAGTCTTTCTAACTTATTAAATTTAAGCGTCCGTCACTGATGTTTTGACATATCCAAAGGGTCATATGACAGCAAGGCGCCCAGGGACGTAGATGTGAGAGTTGAATATGAAATCTCGTTGAGATGCCGTATGGGCCAATCACCGATTCATCGAAAATATTGAAATGATTAATAAAACTACAATGAATTAAAACCAAAGAATGACTATCGGAATGAACAACTGCAAACCATTTATAACTTGGAATGTGGGAATGCTAGCCGAACCCCCTAAGCTGGCGAAGGTCGAGAGGGAAATGGCATAATACAAGTACCAAGTCTTAAGCCTAATTGATGTAAGGGTGTCGGACAGTGGTGGGCATAAAACTTCAAGTGGGACGATATTGCTGTACTCATGTAAGACAGCCGGTAAGCCACGAGTTAGGGGAGTTGGACTTCTCTTATCACCGAAAGAGAGAGAAAGACGCAAAGATGATGGTAACCACATGATGATCGAATAATGTTAGCCTAATTTATAACCAAGGCAAGTAACCTTACTCGTGTGCAGTGCTATGCCACAAAAAACGATACTGTTCTGCAAATTAAATCAGAATTCTATAGCACACTGGAATAAACCCTAGTAAGCATAAGCCCTGGTGACATTAAAGTGTTCATGGTTGACTTTAACCAATCTCATGATCGGTGGCGCAATGTCTCCGCCTAGACATTTTTACAAGTCGACGTGGACCTCGCCGGATCACAGCTCCAAAAATCAAATCGATCACATAGCGGTTAGCAAAGAGTTGTACACATATCAAGCGAACACTTTTTTTACTAGGAAGCATGAACATTAAAATCGTTATCATGCATAGAAACAACCCAGGGCCGCAGTCCTAGTAAATTGCGATCGAGCATATATCAACACGGCATCCTACTGGGTAAGTGTTAAAACAGTATTTGTTGACCCAACAATAGAGTGCATTGACGCGTCTAGGAAAGAGAGAAAACTACTAATTGAGAATCGTTGCACTTTTAAATCTGCAGCTAACAATGCAAGGACAAGGTTGGCCTCCTAATACCCTTTCCTAGTTCGGGCTGTATATCGCAGTGTAAGAAGAGACAAGCCATCATGTGTGCAAAACGTAGCTAGATAATCGAAAGCACCAGCCGCGACATACTTTACCAGGGACATTAAAATTATCACCAACAACAAGTGATAGGCAAGAAAAAGCAGTTCATTATGTAGGAAAAATGCTATAACAACATTCTGATATAAAGAGACAAGCCAGTATGGGTGCAAAACGTAGCTAGAGAAGCGCAAGTAGCAGCCGGGACCTTAATATTATCACCAACAACAAGTAATAGACAAGGGAAAGCAAGTCATTATATGGGAACAACTCTATAACAACATTCTGATGTGCGAACCCTATCATCAGCAACCACTTTGCGACTATAGATCCAGCAGTCGGAGATAAGTTATCAACTGTCTGCTACAGAGGAATTTGTTAAAGATTATCTTAAAGATTATAAAGCAGCAGGCCCAGATAACATCGCAGCAGAAATGTTTAAAGCCGGCTCGCAACTCACAGCCTCTATGATTTAGGCGGCAAACGAAAGTCTACCCAGTAGCATTTAGAATGACTTAATATTAAATGACAAGTCATCACGCTTCTGAAGACCATCAGCATTCATTAACATCGACCTACGAAATGAACAAGCTGGTTTTATGCAAAACATCATAGAAACTATCTTGTCTTTATCGACTTAAAACGAACTTTCGACACCCTCCTATATTATGCGTCTATGAGAAGATTATCAGGTTCATTTCTGATTGAAGGACAAGTTGAGAACGGCATCCAAAATCAGGAAAGGCATGTGGCCGTGCTGCATACTCTCAACTCTTCTTCTTAACATAACCCTTGACGTTATTATGAGACAAGCATTAACGAACCAGTATGGAATATCTTTTGGCATACAGGAAAATATACGCAATATCGGCTATGCAATTGACATCTATTTGCTCTCCTCTGCTCAGGCTCTATGAAATAAGGCCCCAAGAAAAAAATGAAATAAAGCCCCAAAAATGGGGATAAAATAAAACCCCCACCGCATTTCATCCATTGCAAACATACTAATGATTCCACAATTTTCATTAATTGTTATGGTAAAATGATTTTTTGTTATAGTATCAAGGAAGAGGACAGCCTCTAACAATATGAGTGATTGTTAATAAATTCCAAAACAATGTATCCTTTGTGGTACGAAAAGGATAATTTACAAAGAAACAAAACCGCACTAATATGACATCAATAAACCAGAAACTTTTGCTAACAATATTTTAAAGAAATTTCAAATTTAAATATGTCACATAAAACTGACCTTTATTAATATTTAAGAAAATCGATTGCATCACATTCTTAGAATACTTAATTTTTCAGTGTAATTTTATAACTCTTACGAAAGTAAATTCCGAGAATAACAAGTATTTTATTGTACAACCTTTACAACTATATATTATTACATAGTATTGCCGACAACCTTACAAATTCAATCCCAAAATGTTGTCAAATTAATGCTTAACATTAAGATTTGCACAAACCCCAAAAAGGATACTATAAATTAATGCAAATTCAAATAAAATCAACATAACCTCTGCTTAGAACACAACTATATAACCATTTACTTCCGTTTGCTTACATTGACCCTGAATGATGTAGGCAATAATGACCACTATAAATTTTGCAACAACTTCTTAGAATGATTGTCGTCTCGATGTCCCTAGGGTGTGATTTTAAGATGCTACAACATCTTAGCAAAATTTACTTTTAATATGTTGACGAATATTGATGTTAATGTTGTTGTGTTGTGTTGAGTTGTCTTGTTTTCTTAGGCACGAACTTTATATTAAAATGGGAAAATTTTGCGTAAAGGTCAGCAATTTTGGTTGGCACAAATGTCAACAGTATTTGAATGTGTGCAAATTGAGGGAAGGCCAAAAGTTTGGCTGTAGGGAAAAGGTATACTTTCACATATTTTAGAGATTTATAAAAATTAATCACGTTACTTTGAGTTGGCATGAAAATTAAGAGAAGGATATATAAGATTGGTAAGAGAGAGGTAAAAGTTGTAAAGAAATATGAAAATATTAGAGAGTAGTAAAGTTTAAAAATATAACGTTTTCTTTTCTCAGATTTTTAATTAATGTCTGTTTTGAGCACTTCTCAATTATGTCAGTTTTTAAAGTTTTTTTAAGTATATGTTCTCATTAAAGCTGCTTGCAAAGACGTATACTTTATACTACAAGGTGATATATTACTCATACGTAAACAACTTGTGTACAACATATAAAGCAAGGCATACACGTTACAACCGTTGGTACAACTCGGTGAGTAGTCAAGTTGAGTGCTTCGGTCACAAACAATACAACGTTGTGTACAACCTCTTTGTACAACTTCATTTTGCAAGCAGTTTATTTTGAGTTAAGATGACATCGGAAATAGTTGCCGGCGCTATAAATGAAGAATCATTTTTAATTTCTTATTTATTTATTTACTAGCTGGCCCGGCAGACTTCGTCCTGCCTCCAAATTATTTCAAAAGATGTTGAGTGCAGTTGAAATCTAATAACGATTGGTTTATTACTTGGCCTCTGAAATATTTAAATTTAAAGGGCGAAGTATTCCCGGATATAAATCTAAATAAATCTAAGAGATTTTTTTTGTAAGAAGTGCTAAAATGATTCAGCAGTGTCGTCCAGGATATGATAAAAACTTACTTATTGATAGGCATATATTCTAAAACCAAATTTTTAAGCCGATTGACTGACATATTACTTTCTGCGTTGGTGTACTGGGTGATTGATACTTAAGGTGGTTGGTCTGAGGTGTTTGGTCTGAGCCATGACAGTACTTTGTCCCTTTTGATTCCAAGGAGTATCAATTTCCAAAAATCCCTTCATTTGGCTCAACAACCCTATTAACCGTTTGGTCTGGGTTATAGCAACAGTTTTTCCCATTTTAGTGTTTGTCCCCTAAAAGTTCGAAATGCGAAAACCACTTTGTGAAGCTCTCTAATTATATAGGAAGTGCACCAACATAAATGTTCGCCATTCTACCTTAAGCCATTTTGCGGTCTGGGTGACCATCTATAGCCCATCCCTAACTTTCCCTGAAATTTTGGGACAAATAGGATCAACCGTTTTCACAATTAGTGGTGACATCAAAATGTACATCTTTTTTATATATATAGACTTCTGAATAACTATGATGTTAAAAAAAGGGAATAAATGACATTCCAAAAATTAAGTGTATCATAAGCTAAACACCGGCAACTGGTTCCAAACATACATTCAAAATTTTCTCATGCCAAAAAAATCATATATTTTAGGTTTAAGTAAAATCGGACAATCGATATAAATTTTTGGAAATAATTCAACCCCAGCCAAATCAACTGTAGGTCCATATATACAAAAAAAAATTCACATAATAAAACAAATATACATTCAAAATTTCAGTCAAATTATTTAATTAGTTACAATTTGCATTATAATTCCACCCTAGCGAAACCTACCGGGTCAATTTGTACAAACAATTTTTTCTCAAGGTTCCACAAACATAAATACAAAATATCAGTTAAATTGGTACATGCATTCAAATATTCGATATAAATCCACCCTAGCGCCATCTACCGGGTCCATTTGTACATACAATTATTTCTGATGATCAAGCAAACATAGATTCACAATTTCAGTTAAATTGGCCCATTCGTTCAAAATTTGATTATAAACCCACCCCAGCGCCACCTACCGGGTCAGTTTGTACATAAAACTGTTTCTCATGATCAAACGAATATCCATTCTAAATTTCAGTCGAATTGGTACATGCATTAAAATTTTCGATATAAATCCACCCTAGCGCCACCTGGATGTGATTTTTTTTTCAACACAAACAATCTACGGAAAATTTCGAATCGAATAAAAAAAAATCAACCAAATCGCTCCAGCCGTTCTCAAGAGATGGTATGACAAATGTGGACCATTTATATATACATAGATTTTTATTTTTTATTTATTTATTTTATTTATGTTTATTTTATTTTTTATCATTTTTTATTTTTTTATATTCACTCAACAGTTTATTATAGTTTTTATTGCGAGTGTTTTCATTTTTATAATTTTAATTTTTGCAATTCCATAGTTCCGGCATACTTTTATAATATTCAATAAAATCACGCATTTGAGCGGAGTCTTCCATTTTCGTGTTGTTTAAATGCGCGCACAATAATTTTTGCTGTGTTGTCTCTACGAATATAAACACAAAATGAATATTGTATGCGACATGCCCACAAACGTTGCAACCGACTGGTACAACATGCCAAAAATCAAAAAATTTTAATATTTCGTACAACCGAGACACAACTTCGCAGAACCAGCCCACAAACGTTGCAATCTTGAATACAACCTCTCCAAGTTATACCAACGGTTGTAACGTGTATGCCTTGCATAATATTAACTTGCGGATCGAATTTATATTTAAATCCAAAATGATATTTATTAAATCCGGTCGGCGAACTTTGATACCCCAGTGTGTCGCTTTGGATGCACTTTAAACAACAACCACATTCCCCACTCAGTTAACTACTCAAAAAAAAAATTACTATAATAACTCCAAAAACTGCTATTTCCATAACTGTTTTAATTATTTCTTGTTCACGCCGCACCTCCCCCCCCATCCTCATGCCAACATGCAGTAATTCTTCTAAATGTATACTTCAAAATACCCATTTGTTATATAGTCCACCAAAAGCAATGTTCTTCATATTACATGCCCACACGCTAATTTCTTATTAAATATTAATTTTTCAGTCTACGAAAACAAATTGCAAAACTCACTGAGAAAAATACGTGTGTAATATACAATTCTTGGAAATGTTTTCATCACACAAGTAAAGCTTGCAGCAATCTTGAAATTGTTTTTCATAAGCTTTTGAATATAATATCTGCCATGGTGCAAAAACAACAAAATCCTTTAACATTGGGACTCATGACCCCATTATAGTGTAAGGGAACTAGTATGAGGCCAGAGTGTACAGTAAAGTGTGCAGTAGAAAATTGAATTTATTTCATACCAAAAGTGTACCAAACATAAATCACTTAATTACTCCGCAGTATCACCCTTGAAACAATAAAACAAAAGTTCTCTTACATTAAAGTTATATTGTCATAATTTCTCATTAGTCGCTGGCTGCATAAGGAATGTACGACTAAGTGATGAAAGTTATATGCAGAAGATAAAAGTAGGCACATCGATAAAAATATAACATACTTAAAATATGTGAAAAAAACTTTAGTTTCCTATATATAAATAGACTAAGCATAGTACAATTCTAATTGCAAGAAGTTTGTTCTCGCTAGATTGATTGAGTTATGCTTTTGACAGTTGTATATTTACACTATTTTCATTAAGAGTAATCATTGACAGAAGATGCAGCATTCTGGTATATTCTGTACCGTAAGAGACCGGCCGTGGCATAGTGGTTAGAACACGCGACTACCATGCGGGAGATCACAGGTTCAAAGCCTGGCTCCAGTCATCCTAAAAAAAATAAAATTTCTTTCATTGTCGGCTCCCCTCGAATGTTGTCGACAATTACTTTGCAGTATTAGTGTCGAGTCAATCGGCATGTCTAGTAAGAGCTCCTCAAACAGTGACGTTCGCATTCGTCGATAAACAAGTAGGTGTCGTTAGTTGTAAATCTATAGAAAGCGTGTTAATTCACATCAACGCGGGAGAATATCCCATACCTCATTCATGGGGTGTAAAGAGAAATTAAGTAAGTATAAGGACAATGTCTTTATTTATACACAACGCCTAAAAGTATGCATCCGATGCTCTTACTGATCCGAGTTTGAAAGAATTCAAGATATCGCCGATATCCTGAAAACAGGTCTATAGCAACAAAAAAGGCCTCAATTCCACTTTTTATGTTTATGAGTTATTGATAATTTAAAGTGTATGGCCGCTTGTGTTTTGATAAAATAACTACAAAATTACTTTAAATAGACATGAGATTAGATTGCATAGACTATAATTTTTCAGATACATAATGAACTAGTCTCTGCTAGTGTGTCAAAATTCTCACCGACACAGCCAAATAGCAGTTATAATCCAAGCCTATCGCGAAATGGTTTTTCGAAACCAGACGAGTTCTCTCTAATGGACCCAATCAACATCGAGGAGTTAAAAGATAGCGTACCTCCTGCGAAGGATTACAAAACTAAACGGAAGCTTTCTAAGGACACTACTCATCCGGATTTCAAAAGATCCAAATTTAATTCTGCACGGACATTACAAAGACCGTATATGGATGTCGCTAAAGACCACCTTATCTGGGCGATCATAGACCGTAATAACAGGAAATCAGTTGTCTTTCCCGATCCGGACCACCGTCGCAATGTCATGATGTAGGCTGGTATCAGGGACACATCAAACTCGTTGCTTGTGTATAGTGCACAATTCTTATCCTCAACACTTCTGACGGCACAATTACATCCCCTAAAATCATTGTTCGGTGCGATTTACATGCCAAAATCGCCATCGGTCCATTTGTCTCTAAGTCCAAAAACTGTGCTAACTTCACCGTCAATGACAGACGATAGAGTCAATTCGATAGTGATTTTTTTACACCTCATGTCACTGCAAATCTCTTGAAGGTGAAAGGTTCCAACAGGCCAAACAACGCATGAATGCATCCAAATTATCTCAAGACATGGACCTGCAAATGGGCCACCACTTTCGTGTTATCTGACACCTTGTTTTGGAAATCTCTGGTTTACGCTGAAAACCCTCCAACTACTGGTCGTTTAGAGGTCAACATTCCAAGCACTATTGACAAAGTAAGACCGGGTAAGCTCTTTTGGTTCAACGGGATGGCGTTCTAAAAGCGCAGTCGCGGAGACCATATCTCAGAATTTTTTTTTTGTTACTTTAATGTCATGAAATTTTAATTTCTTCGGGGATAGGAATTGCTCTGATGTGTCATAGTTCAAAACTTTTGACGGCACGCGGCCAAAAAAAAGACCAGGCTCTTGTTTACATGTAAAGTTCTGAGATGTGTTGATTTCAAGGAATGAAAGTCACTATGATTTGCTGCCATACAACAGGATGATTTTTATGCTGCTATTGAATAAGCAAAGTAAGCTATCAATAAAATGTTTGACTAATTCCAATTGCTAAGAATCGAGAATCACTGTCTGGCCTTATTACTGCTGATGCTAATGTCATCCTTACTATCGCCACTGGCTGAGATTATACTATCGAGTAAGTACAAAATTTTCATCGGGTCGTTGCCTAGTTTAAACGAAGACACATTAGTTCTATTTACATCCATTGCGGACGCTTAGTTCCGGGCATGCACGTGCTGCTCTAGCCATTACACGGTCAAGCATATTCTGCATCTGAGTGTAAGCAGAAGGCTCTATGAAATAAGGCCCCAAAACAAAAATGAAAAAAACCCCAAAAATTTGTTCAGAAAACAAAAATTCACAATTCAAAAATTTAATTTTTGTTTTGGGGCCTTATTTCGGTATGAAAAATTTTGCGCACTGTTCACCAAACTTATAAAGCACTTCATCATCATCTTCAGCGATGAGGCTCATTTACGGGTATGCAAACCAGCAGAACATACCGAAAATAATCACTGTTAGGTTCGGTTTACATGCCGAAGATGTTAGTGGCCCATTTGTTTTTAAATCTAAAACCAATGCCAACATAACCGAATGCGACATATCGCGAATGCTACATGCAAATGATTTGTGATTTTGTTGTACCTCATTGCAAATTATTTGGGGGGAAGAAATGGTTTCAACAATGCGGCACAACATGCCACACAGTGTGTGAAACCATTTCTTTGTTGTGCCAAACGTTTGGTGACCGAATTATCTCAAGAAATGGACCTGTGAATTGGGTCCGTCAAAGTTCTGCCGAGGATATATGGCAGAAATTATTTTTAATTATTAAATGCCATAGAATTTGTTTGGCCATGACTAGGGCAACCGGAAATATATAAATGCATATTTTTTTTTTTCAGAACGAGATATTAACAAAGGGGTAAGGTATTTATATGTTTCATGCTCTTACAAATGTTTTGACACCTATTTGTTAGACCATATTTTTGCATATTTTACCCATTAAGTCATATTTTAGCATATTTGGTTTAAAGTGCATATTTTTAAAAAAAGATATCCTTTTTTGAAGAATATTTCAGACTTTTTTGTGTATATTCTTTAAAAAATCTATATTGATTGCTTAATTCTGGGTACGGCCGACCGTGGCATGATGGTTAGAACACGCGACTCTCATACGGGAGATCCATGTTTCGATGATTAGTAAAAGTAAACAAATAGGAGAATCTAAAAATAGGAAATTCTACATTTTAACTCATTCATAGAGTGTAAAGGAAAATAAGGTTTTTCTGGGTACTCATATAACCACTTCAAGCATGGGTACCTATGTAAGTACCCATTTCATGGGTCCAAATTTCTCTAGTTCGCGGTAAACAATATGGTGGCGATTGACCATATTTGCGTACATTCATACAAAAAACGAAATGATGAAATGCATTGCACAGGGCTTGTTAAGTAGGTATAGGTGGTCCCCTAGTAATTAGTGATTTTACTACCTCATGGTCTCCATTGATTGTGTGAATGTATTAGGAATTTTTATGAAAACGTTAATAGGGCTATTTTTAATGTCAAGAAGGTACTTTTGAAAGCTCCATATAGAACTTTTTAAACAAATGTTTCCAGACCTTGCATTACACTTAGAACCTATAACTATACGTTTGGAAAAATAGCTTGAATCAGTTAATGACTATGTCAACAATTATGAAGGCATTTTAAAGGCCCTAAGTGCATGCAACGATGAAGAAGAAAAATATTGTTGTGACTTAATTTTTTTAGGGCACATTTTGTTGACTTTGTGGGCATATTTTAAGATTTTAGAGCATATTCTTAATTTTATTCTTTGGTGATTCTTTGGTAAAACTGATCAAATTTAAATATCCTCAAGTTTTTTTTTTGGAAGTTTTGAGAGATATATTACTTGTTCAGGATTCAGTCATTTGTGTGGGGGAGGTGGTGCCTGTATTACTTCAGTTAACAGAGAGGATTGAGGATTTGCCCACTTGTATGGTCTGGGAGGTATCAGTGTCGGGCTATTTAAACCATATTCATTTTTGAGTCTTGTTTTCATAAGCCTGTCCCTTGTGCAAAATTAGACTTATTTCGATCGTATTATCAAAAGGATATGTATGTAAATGTATATGGGTGAATTCGATAATTTGTCTGAAAGGTAATAAAAAGGTGTGTTAAGCAAATGCAAATTTCTGAGACAGGTTTCATAAACCTCTTTCTAGCTCAAATTCTGACTAATTTCTGTGATTCTATACAAAAGTACGGTATGTAAAACTATGAGATGGAATTTAATCTTTCGTATGGGAGGTATTGGTAGATGTTTCGATTTTCTGAGAATTTGCCAAGATGGTGAAACTAACCAAATTTAAATATAACTCAGTTTCCGATTTGAAAATTATGGGAGAAATATAAATTGTTAACCTTTATGTGCTCGGATGACTACATTTGTAGTAATTTTGAAATATAGCTCTTGTAACTTTTTTGTTACAAAAGGGAATGGTACGAAATTTTCAGTAGCTTCCTAAAAAAGTGTTTTTACCAGATTAAACTTATAAAACCAATAATAAAAAATACTTATGCTGTCTCCACATCATAATTTTAAAATGACCATCCCCTGGCCGGCTGACTACAAATGTAGTCACCATATAAAATGTATGGAAGTTCACTTTATTTTCAACTGAAATCAATTTTTTTTGGTTACCGTGTGTTGAAACGTGTGCTTTAAGTATTGATTTTGTTTTTTCACAATCAGTTCTAAAGAATTAACGTGAAATACGAAATTATACTTGCTGGGTACGATCTTGGAGAAGACAACAAGAGAACGTCGTAGCTAAATTATAAAATTTTCAGAACGACTTGGTTGCAAAGCGTGAGGCCATTACACGTGAGCGTCATGGTGCAATGGTTGCAAAGTATAAAGAAACATCAAATTATTCCAAATGTCGAATAAAGAACTATACACTGCAAAGCAGACGATATGAAACCTATATAAAACTGAGAGCGTTCGTTGAACATATATTGCAAGCAAGCGTCAATAAATCAATCGATGGGAATAAGATGCATTGTGCAGTTTAAACGATGTATATTATAGCTCTGCTACAAAGTCCAAATGAAGCTATCCATTCTAATACCTCCCATACGACTTTCCCTTTTTTAATTTAGTCAGTTTAATTATCTTGAAATAGTTGACAAATCCTCAGAATGCCGATACATTTGCCACACCCCTTCTCGTACCTCCCATATAAATAAAATCACTATATTAATCTTACAATAGTAGACAAAGCGTCAGAACGCCCCACTCCTTCGAACATACAAATAAGTGAATTTAGTGCTGTGGCGGAACAATATAATGGGAAGAGTATGGAGACGTGACGCATCTTAGTTTGACAATTACCATACCTGATCAGTTTGACTAGACAGCAATAGAGCCGAACTATATTTACTTAGACCATACCACCAAAGCAGCAAGGTGCGATATAGAAAATGGAAGGTCAGTTATAATACATTCAACAAAGTCTGTAGTTCCGAAAAAACAATTCAAAATACATATTAGATTGCAAAAAAAACCGAAGCATTCGTAGAAAAGTTACATTTGGCGTTGCCTTTGGCAATGTTCTACAATAGGCTTGATATAAACGTATTAGTCATTATTTATTTGGAAAATCATAGCCATATTCAAGACAACAGCATGAATCGAAACTTCCGGCGGAGCTGGGCATAATAGCTTTTCATGTCTATAATGGAACAACGCATTTACATTCCAAAAATTTTGGGATATACATCTGAAATATGTCCTGAATATAAAACTTTCAAAGCTTTTCTGATGTTACTAATGACATACAGTAATCCAATTCACCTAGTCCAATCCTGGTGTGCGTTATCCATTTTTCTACATACAAACATGGCAAAAGATGTTAGTTTTCCAGAACTATTTAGTTTTGTTGTCTCAATTGTGTTAAAAAGTCCTACAACGAATTTGTCTCGTATTAAATGATATATATACCCTCATCCCTAGTGGTGATTAGTGATATCACGATTTGGACTAAAAAAATATTAACAAATAAATGGAAATAAATAATTTTGATGATACAAAAGAAATATCCACATCGTATGTGTGAATAATCACAGACGAGTGTGAGAAAGGCACATTTTTTTAGGGGTGAGTTGAAAGTGAAATTAGCGCAATTTAATTTGTCAAGCTGTTTGTCTGCTCTGAGGCGATTACTTCGGGGTATGGTGGTGTACCATTTTAATTCGGAATTTTTGTACATTAATGAGAAGTACACTGGCCAACCATGGTAATTCCTATTTATTCCTACCAAATTTGTTTTACTTAAAGTTAAACATCTGTTTATTTCCACATAAATAAAAAATTGGCCCCATGGTATCCTAAATATGCATGTGAGATTTTAAGTTTTTCTTAGGTTTTTGCCTCATTTATCCAGATCTTGCATGAGGAGCCAAAAAAATCATACACCGTCATAAAACAAGTTTTACTGTGACCTTTTAATCATTGCATTGCAGTTTTTGTTGACCTTATAAACGCATTCAACTGTAAGCATGCTTGTTAATAAATAAATCCTACTTAATTAAACTAAATAATAAATTATGATAACCTCTTACCTTTACTGCTTTCACAGTTTACTGCAATTTATTGGCAGCTTTATATATTAATTTTGTATATTTATAATTTCCTTTGCTTTATTTCTTTTCAGCTTTGGTTAACATCAGAGCTTAATCGACAAAACTGATTATAGCTCTTTATCGTGATTACACTTATTTTTTTGTATATTTCGTAATATAATCATAGTATCGCGCAATTATCTACACCTTTTACACACAATCAGATGCGCACACACACACACACACACACGCACTTATACTCGCAGCACACGCGTTATCAGCCGTATAAAGAACCGGAAGTAGAAAAAAAAACGTCAGAGCAATTGTGCAAAAAAACGATCGAACATATACATACGAACGACGACAGTCATAACTGGAAACGTAAATTGACCATTACCACTGCAACCGCAATGACCACAAAACCATTAAAACCACATGTGGACATACAGTTATAAATTTTGTTGGAACGTAGCAGCCAGGCAGGCAGTCACTACACAAACACACTCACAAGCACGCATACACATGAATACACATATACGAATCCAAGAGAAACAAAAAAAAAATGCATAAAAACTAGGACAAAATCACACTGTAATTCTGCAATATCTAGGACTTAATTAAAATTTAAATTGTTAAATTTACTTTACTAACTTCAAGTGTATAACATTATGGGTTTTTCGTAGGGATAGCGTAAATTACATATACGACCGTGTTATAATTTACGCTTACTATTGTTTTTGCTCGCGTTTAGTATTTGTTGTCCTAGTCTCTATTGTGGAGAAGCGACATTCAAGGATTTTTTTTTTGTTAGTAGCGTTAATGTATACGGGGTCTATAGCACTTGTTCTACGTTATCAAACAAACTGATTTCAGCTCATTTTTGGTCATAACTATAGCACAAGGCTCAATGTTATACAACAATTCATAACAACGAAGCATAAATTGGGAGAGAGAGAGAGCACACGTATGTAGAGGGTACAGCGGAGAGAAAGTAGGCAATTCAGAAGAAATATTTGTACTAAAATTATCTAACAGCCAAAGAAACATCTAAAATTATCTGCAAACTCTCACGGTGATGTACTAAGCGTACAGTGCGCATGTAGCTGTGCTCTTTTTTGTCGTTTCACTCTCTCTTTCTCATTTTTTGGTCCAATTGATGCTGTGTTCTAAATTATCTAACCTTTACTCTCTCTCTCTTTTATTTCCGTGGCTGACAACGTCACTATACCGCTCTCTTTTGCTCTTTGCTTGTTTTTTGTTTTGTTTTTTTCCTAGATGTTTCTCTCATTCTCATTGGGACCTTTTGTAACCTGTTGGAATGAAACATTTATGGATTGTTGATTTTTAAAGTGTTATAGGTCATGAGTTTTTATTTGTTTCTTATTCATGCTAACACTCACTCCTTGATGTTGATCTCTGTCGTACATAACCATCAACACTGCCCTCCTCGTGTTCGTCCTCGCTCGTTTCCTACTGCTGTCGGTCCATGGCATCCTCGTTTTTTGTCTGACATCAGGACATTGCTTTCTTGTTTTCCATTGCTGCTGTTGTTGTCGTTGATGCCGCTTGTAAATACTATTCGTACAATCGAATTTATCGTATTCCCTGTCATGACATGTTCGTTGTTGTGTTGTTGTTGCTCAGCTTTAAGATATGTATAATTTTCCCCCTTTGCCAGTGCTTACATATATATTTCATTCTTTTCATTGAGTACTACTCGTATCATTGTTTTATTTTGGGTCTTTCTTTGTCTTTGCGCTCGTAGTTTGTGTGGCTTTTTACTTTTCTTCGGCTTGTATTAGGTTACATCTTTCTTTCATTTGTTTGAATAGTTTCGTAGTGGCTTTTATTTCCTTGTCCGCAAAAACAAAAAACGAAAAACTCAAAAAGAAATAAATGGACAGGAAAACATTTTAAAGAGTTCTTAATAAATGTTCAGTGTCAAAGGTCAGTGGGATTATTTGTTTCGTCTAGTTGAATGTAGTTATATGTATATAAAGGATGCTCGTACTATTAAAGACATAAAACATAGTCCCTCGGGTTTTTATGATTGCATTGGCGACAGTTGTTGGGTTGCTTATGTGCAACTGTCGAAGGGGGGTACTTAAATTGTCAAAGACGACTAGAAGGTGGGCATATGTTATATGGTAGCTATTGTGATAGTGGACATACATTTGTCGTTAGCTAGGAGGGCTACTTGACTACTCGATTTTTTTTTGTAACTACCTTGATTAGTAATTACATATTAAGACATCTCCTTGCAGTACAGAGTTGATGTTAAGCAGTTGATTCCGCCATTAAAAGCAGACAATGGACAATGAAAAAAATTGAATTGCTGATCAGTTTATTTCGCCTATGAATGAGAGAAAATCATGAATTAACAAATTTAGAAAATTTCCACAATTTTACAAAAATCTAATTTTCATGGTCGAATTTCTAATTTGTGTGTTTTTGACCATTATTCACTTGGGAATAATCAGAAACTTCCAATGGAGGTCTTTAAGCAGCTCCCAATATCCAATAGATCACGTATTACCCGGGCAAATGTGAGTAGGCAGCCCCTAGAAACTAGGACTATGTTACTTAGTTACTTAGCTTGTACTTCTTTGCAACCCCAGTGAATTATGTACCGCACGTTGAATACTATTATAAGCGCCTCGATCTTCTGCGCTTCTTCTCTAGTTAGTCACACCAAGCTCTGTAAGGTTCTCAGTAACCTGATCTTTACAACGGAGTTTTGGTCGCCCCCTTCTGTGCCGTCCATCGAGTTCATTGTCGAAGACTTTTCGAGCTGGAGCATTTTCATCCATGCGTACAACATGACCTAGCCAACGCAACCGCTGCACCTTAATGCGTCTGACCACGTCAGTGTTAGTGTACAGCCCATGATTCATTCGACGTCGATATTCTCCGTCAACAATAATATCCCCATATATTTTACGGAGTATTTTTCTCTCCAATACTGACAGAACCAATTCATCCGCTTGTGTCATAACCCAGGACTCTGAACCATTAATCAGGACATATAGAACCAGTATCTGGTATAGCTAGATTTTTGTTCGTCGAGAGAGGCTTCTGTCATTAAATCGCTTGCTTAGACCGTAGTAGCATTTATTAGCAAGCAGGATTCTTCTCCGAATTTCGAGGCTCACATTATTTGTTTTGTTGATGGCGGAGCCTAGGTAGACAAAATTATCTACCACCTCGAAATTATAGTTGTCAACGTTCACGCAGTTTCTCAAACGAGTAGATTTATTGTTCATTGATACTTATAACTTCGTTTTGTCCTCGTTCACCGTAATACCCTTTTTCGCTGATTCTTTCCGTATACCTGAGAAGGCTGCAGTTACATCCCGCAGTTTTCGACCGATGATGTCAACGTCATCAGCGTACGCGAGTAGCATGTGGCTTTTCTTGAATATAGTGTCACTCGTGTTCACTGCAGCTTTCCTCACTATCATCTCCATCACTATGCTGAAGAGATCACACGATAGGCCTCGTCTGGTACAGAATGACTCCCTAAGGTCCTTGCCAATCTTCACTGAAGACTTCGTGTCAGTCAGCGTCATTCCACAAAGGCGTATCAGCTTAGCTGGAATACCAAACTCAACCATGGCTTCGAGTAATTTCTGCCGTATCGGGCTATCAAAGGCAGCTTTATAGTCGACGAAAAGATGGTACGTGTCGATTTGTTTCTCTTGGGTCTTTTCCAGGACTTGCTGAAGTGTGAATATCTGGTCAGTTACCAGATCTAAAGCCACACTGATAAGGCCCGATCAGGTTGGATAACACTGGCTTATTCATTCACATAGAACACACGACTGGACCTTATATGCGATGGGTAAAAGGCTGATCCCGCGGTAGTTGGAGCAAACACTTGGATCACCTTTTTTCAGCACAGGACATAATAAGTTTAAATGGCAATCGTCGGGCATGCGCTTTTAAGCCAAACCGTGCATAGGAGATGGTTATCAGCTCCTTGCCACCGGACTTGAAGAGCTCTGCCGGAAGTCCGTCAGCACTGGCTGCTTTATTATTTTTCATCCGCGATATTGCTCTTCTTACCTCGGCTTGACTTGGTGGTGGGCAATCTAAGCCATACTCGACAATTGGCTGGAAGTATACTCTCCATATATGCAGCACACTCTGCGTATCTGTGAACGGATTTCCATCCTTGTCCATACAGGAGAAAAACAAATTAGCGTAGTCTTTTGCTTTCTGGTAAAATTTTCGGGCCTCACCTCTATCCCTGTATCGCTCTATACCGTCGTTCCCCCGTTCCTTCATCTGACATTTTTTTTCGCTTAAATAGCTGTCTCACCTGTTTCACTGTATCTTTGTGCCGTTCCCTAACAGCCCGGATTACAATTGGCTGTAGCGTTGCCCTATAAGCAGCATCCTGTTCCTCAGACGCTATGCGACATTCTTCATCGAACCAGGATTCGTCTGAGCGCCGTTTTTCATATCCCAGCTTGGTTGGTACGGCGGATATATATATATACTAGTGGGCTCGGCAATGCTTCGCTATTGCATATCCCGTTATATTGGATGTCCCGTTATATTGGAATACAGAGAGTTATTTAAAGAATTTTTTTAAAGGTTTTCCCATGGACGTACGCAGGTATCTTAAAAGAGTACACAAAGTTGTTTATCATCGATTGATAATATATTATTTTTAACTTCTTGTAAGCGCGGAATACCTTGTGTTATCGAATATTGCAATTTTCACCCCCTAAATGTAGAAAAATCCAAACAATGTGTAGCCTATGTTACTCGCGGGGTTATTCGGAAGATTCCCTGAAAATTTCATCAAAATCGGTCCAGCCGTTTTCGAGTCCATACGTTACATATATACACACATCCTGTTTTATATATATAGATATATATGCGCAATATATTGCCACTGTGTATCAAGAACGTCAGAAGTAGAGGCGTTGTGTCATAGAAGTTGGAAAAGCTGGTTGGAGTAGGCAGTGGGTATCTCTGGGACTTGAAGCTTCGCGATGTCCAGCTTTCGTTGTGTTTGGTTACGTGCGTTTTTAGCTCTGCTTAATCTTGTACGCACCTCGGCTGCAACCAGATAATGATCCGAGCCAATAATAGCATCACGTATCACACGCACTTCCATGACACTAGATACATGCCTGCCATCAATTAGCACATGATTAATTTGATTTTTGGTGTTTTGATCGGAAGATAGACAAGTTGGATTGTGGATATCTTTGTGCTGGAATCTGGTTCGACTCACTACCATGTTTCTTGCCGATGCGAAACAAACCAGTCAGCATCCGTTATCGGAGACGTTGTTTTGTAGACCGAATTTTTCGACTGCTGAACCAAGAGTAGCTTCCCTTCTTATTTTATTATTAAAATATCCCAGAAAAATTTTAATTTCATGTTCATAGCATGCATCTTTAATATCATCGTCTGTATCCTCCGTCGGGGCGTGTACACAAATCAGCGGAATGTAAAAAATATTTCGCCCGGTGCGAATAGTGCCGATTCTATCACTTACAGGGTTAAACCGCGAGACCAGGTGTCACAGTCTCTTGCCGACTATGAAATCACATCCAAATTCATGTCTTTCTGCATGACAGCTGTAAAATGTGCAGTGCGCATCCCTTTCCCCTCCATTTCATTTCATGTATGACAGTAATGTCAGCCTTGTATTTGTCAAGGACATCCGCCAGTTGGGTAGGGTACCATCTCTGTATAGAGTTCGGATATTGCAGGTGAATAATCTAAAATCAAGGTCCTTATAACGTTGTCGGGGGTTGTCAACAATTGGGGGTTCTTGTTTTTTTCTCTTTGTACTTTCATTATAATTGTTTTGTTTAAGGGCAGTGGCTTTTTAGGCCACCGCGTCCGATCCTAGTTTATTGGGGCTGCCAAAGCCACTAAGAGAGGCTCTGTGTTGAGCTTCAGTAACTTTTGTTACCTACTTCCTTTGACGCATCGGTGGTAGCATGCCGATTTGGTTACTCAACAGTTTTACTACATGTCTGTAAATGTCTGGTCATACGACCGAAAGTATAATTTAGAACAGTTTACTCTCCAAAAGAAGACAAAACATAATACTTAAGTAATTTTTTTTAAAAATCGGTTAATTTTAATAGTTCTAGAAGAGTCTATTTATGAGTTAGTTCACCTGACTGAAATTTCTATACTGCTTATGTACTCGCTTGATATAGAACATCAAAAAAACCACATAGTGAAAAAACTGATTTGTTACTCATACTATTTTGCCATATTTCTTTCATAAACCTGCAAAGTTTTTTCAGATATAATTAAAAATTTTTGTAGATTATATGAAGTTGAAAAGTATCTACTTCAGTCCTTACTGTAGTCATTGTGTTTTGAAAAGCTCATCTGAACTATGATATTTACATAATCATAATCATAAAATGTGCTTATTATAGTAACTGAACCAACCAACCAACAGAGCGAAACTAACTTAACAGACTAATGTTAAGCTACCAACATAAATAGGTCAGTGTTTTAGATACACAAGAAATATATGTGGATAAGAACCTAGAAATGTTAAGCCAAAGCCCTTACATACATTTTACTTGCTTTACCTTGTTAAGCAATTTAAAATTAATAAAACATTACTTTTAATGTCCAAAAAAAAATATCACTTGCGTACTCCTATCAGTTTGCTGAAGTCGCATATTTTTTATATTGTAACTAAAAGCAGTATACAATTTATATATAAACAATTTAACTAAAAAGTTACAAAACAAAACTCGAAATTTGAGGCGATCACATATTTCCCTATGTTGCCTACAGCAGCTTCAAATTACACGCAATATCAGTGGTCACAAACCACAACGGCCTAACTTGAGTTAGGAAACATTTGAATGTGTAATCAAGACAATAATAAACAATTCTTTAATTTGGAGAAGGTATTAAAGAAATATGTTTCCTCAGAATCTATAAGAAAGGTAAACCAAAATAACCTTAAATAGGGTAACCTAAAATAGGTGCTACAAACCTGTATTTCTGTGTTCCCTGTTACCTTCTGTGCCTTAATGTCTGGGGGGTAACCAGTTTAGGATCGTGAACAGTGCCTTAGTTAGAGTAATTCTAGGTGTCCCTGTTATAATGATTGCGATCAGACTCGTTATGTGTCGGTTGACTTCTCCAACACCAACCAAAAGTACACCAGTATACCAGTTTAAGTTGCTGGTGTTTGATTATCCAGTTGAGTCCGTTTGCTCTTTTGCAGCAGTATAAAGCCATTGTCACTTTGTTTGCCCTTGCTTAGGTGTTACTTAGGTGTTAAGATTACAATTTAGTTTACTGTTAAATATGAGCAAGAAAGTGTAAGTGTGACTTCAGTTAGTCTGAGTTTGTCGAATAGGGCGAAACTCGATCTCCAGGTGAATAGCACGAGTTCCGTTTTAGTCCAACTTATACACAGCCCACAGTTGTGATACAGAGAGGATCTTTGCAGTTGGATATTAGTGCTACGTCATATTGTCCATTGTCTTAAGAAAAGTATTGTTGTGAAGTTTCCAGAGTTTTGTAGAGAGTACTCTTACTTGTGGAGTATCATGAAACACCAGCTTAGAAATATTTAATACGCCTAAATTTTAGGATTTTACCATCTATTAATCCAGAATACCGCTGGATTAATCTCCAGATGTTCCAGTGCGTAAAAACAGTTTCAGATTTGACATTGTTGAAAGCATCCTCTTTGTCCAGAAAGGCGCCTAGTGTGTAATTCTTGTAGTTCAGGAATCTTTCGGTAAGACTGACTTTCGAAAGTAAATCAGTTTACGTGGATTTCCCCTTCGTGCTGAGCCTTGGCAAGAGCTTTGTTTCAAGAGATGATCTGATATATACATCAATTAATCTATCCCAACATTTTAAGGTGGGAGGATGTTAGCTAGCCGTTTTAGGAATAAATAATTTCTTGTATGCTATTTATCTTCTTGGAATGTGTGACATCTGCAGATAGGCTATTAAGATATTAAGAGAAAAGCCAGGGCGTTAAAACGCCGATGTTCTCGGAAATACTCGGGTTCCGAAGATTTGTTAGGATGGACAATGTTGATATCCAACTGAGGTTGATGCTTTTAATCGCTTGTAAATGATTAAGATTATGGTCTTCAAAAGAATAAAAAGTTTAGAAAGAATCCAAAGATGCCCCCCCCCCTTTTGGCATTAAAATGTTGGGGTCTTAAGCACTTTATCGCAATGTAACTCCCTTTTAACGAACACACATTTAGTAGAGAATCAGATCACCTACACTTGGCTCTCCTGAGTTAAAACTAAACTTTTAGTAGATTCTGTTAAAATATTTGTGTTGATCAGTTTTTCAATATTGAGAATGGGTCTCAGTATCGTATGAGTAATATGATTTTAGTATAAACAATTTATGTGATACTCATACGCCACAGGTGCAAACATAAATTGGCATAATAGCTTAGTTAAAGTGTTTGTTGCCGGCTCTATGAAAAATGCCCCAAATGCAAAATGCCCCAAAAAAAAACGAAAAATTACCCAAAATAAAATTGGGCGGAAAAAAATGAAAAATGACCCAAAACTCAAGAACGAAATTTTCCCCAAAAAATATGAAAAATAACCCAAAAAATGTATGAAAAATACCCCAAAAAATATTCTTCTAAGCAAATCTACCATTATTAAAAGACGAATGCGGTGGGGGGCACGCCCAAAATTTATGTCGGATTTTTTTTTTTTTTTTTGGATTTATTTATTTATTTATTTATTTGATTCGCCTACACAAAAGACTGTGTCTTATATTAAGTATAGGGTATATTGTGTTACATACATATATTTAACAGATAATAAACATTAATATTTTTGGCAAATTCAAAACGATTAACAGTATAAAGGTTTCTAACAAAGTTGATTCAATGAATTATTAGGACATATTTAAAAATTAATTTTTAAAACATAAAACAATTAGTGTATAAGAAAAAGAAAACAAAAATAAGAAAAAGAAAACAAAAATAGAGAGAAAGACAGAGAATACAGAAATATAGAAAATATCATGCTCTGAAAAACTGGTACAATGCTAATTTAAATTGCCGGTCGTTGGAAAGTAATTGTACATGGAAGGGTAGATTATTCCAAAGACGAATTGTATGAATGAAGAAAAAGTTATTTGATGTGTTTCGAGTATGTCGTAACTGAATTAATTGTTTACCTCTCGATGACCTTGCAAACCGAAGACATTCATACAAATACTGGGGACATCGTGTATAAATTATTTTGTGCAAACTTAAGAGGCATCTTATTTTTAGAAAATTCTCAAATGATACACCAAAAATTTTATTAGAATACTGTGATACGTGATCTCGTCTGCCAAGCCCATAAATATATATCGTTATATTGTTAAACACCATAGTTAGTCTATTTATTAAATTTCTGTTACAATTTGCAAAAATTTCGCAACCATAAAGTAAACTAGGTAAAATCAACGATTTAGCCAAAAGGAGTCTAATATTAGTTGGTGTATATTTCTGACATATATAAAGGTTTCTAAGCACACCATACGTTTTACCGATTGCTGATTTTATATGATTGGACCAAGTTATTTTGCTATCAAATATAACACCCAGATTTTTTGCACTATCTACAATTTCTACCAGAGTATCTGCGATTTTGACCTGCGTATCTTCCGGGAGTGTAATATTCCGTTTGCTAAAAATTATGCACTTTGATTTATTGGGGTTTAAATGTAATCCATTAGATCTAGTCCACAAGTCTATATTTGCAAGGTCAGCGTTGAGTTAAAGAATAATATTTCTAAGGTTAGTTTTGGGTGAGCTTATATAGACCTGCACATCGTCAGCGTACATGTGGATACGACAGTGTTGAACTTGATGAGGTAAATCATTGCTATATAAAGAGTAAAGCAATGGTCCCAGAATGGAACCTTGCGGTACACCTCTATTAATTGGAAGTGGTGTTGAAACCCTATCTTTTAAAGCTAATGTTTGAAATCGCATTGACAAGTATGAATTTATAAGTTTTTCGGCTGTAGTTGAAAAATTAAAGAAATGTTTAAGTTTATCGCAAAGAATTTTGTGATCAACCGTATCAAATGCTTTAGAATGGTCGAGTAATACCATAATTGAAACATTATTGCTATCTAAACTCGATCTCAAATCCTCTGAAACTTTCTGCAAAGCGGTAATGCAGCTGTGTTTTTCTCTAAAGCCCGATTGCAGGTTTGTCAGCAAACAATTTCTTTGCAAATAATCCCTTATTTGCCTATTAGCTAATCGTTCGAAGGCTTTAGATAAAAACGGAAGTATTGCAATAGGACGATACTCTGCATTGTTTTTGGGTATTGGCACTATCTTCGCAAGTTTCCAAGCAGTTGGAAAATTTGAATTCAAAATTATTGAATTAAAGATATGCGTCAAACAAGGTAAAATGTAAGGAATTATAATCTTTATAAATCTTGGGTCCATTCCATCACAGCCAATCGCATTGGATTTGATTTCGTTAATCGATTGCAAAACTTCTAATTGTGTTACATGACCAAACTCGAAGTGTGGAAAGCTGTGATTTGAGGCATTGAAAAAACTGTTATAAAAGTTATAATTTGGCTCGGGCATGGCAATATTAACAAATGCATTGTTAAGGTGATCAACATTAATATTATCATGGACATTTACTCGTTGTTTACTTAGGCCTATAGATCGAATTTGTGACCATTTCTGTTTACAGCTTAAAGCATTTCTGAATTTGTGACTGTAGTAGCTTTTCTTCTTCATCCGAATCAAAGAAATTACGCTGTTTCTCAAGTTTTTAAATACTTGGTGTAATTCAGGTATTTTAAATCTTTTCCAACGTTTGAATGCAACATTTCTAAGTTCCATCAATTTTGTGACACTATCGTCTATCCACGGACACTGTGAGTTTTTTACAATATTCCTTTTCAGAGGAACATGTTTGGAAAAGAGTGTACTGACATTATGCTGCAAAAACTCCACTTGGTCATCAATTGATAAAATGTAGTGAATATAGTTCCAATCTATAGACATAAGGTCCTGGTGAAGCATATTAAAGTTTATATTTTTAAAATCGTGGTAATAACAAATGTCAGTTGTTATATTCAATTTAAAGTCAAAAGTTAAAAAGCAAATGTCATGCTTTGAAAACATGGGAGCAGAAAGCTGGTCATATAGTAGGACATGTTGAGGCGAACTGACGAAGAAAAGATCTATTAATGTATTAGTAGAATGTGTGTAGTGAGTAGGAATTAATGTGTTTACAATATCAAGTCCTACGGATTGCATATCAGAAATAATGGTGTTGTCCCTTAGCACATTGCAATTAAAATCGACACATACTATAATATTAGTGTATTCCAAGCAAAGGTCTTCTAATTTTTCCATAAAAGAGTCATAATTTACTCTACTTGATGGACGATAAACAGCTCCAATTAAAAATTTTTCCGTACCATTTGAGATTTCTACAAATAAAAATTCAATAGGATCTCTAACATTTGATTTCATTTTCAGTTTACATGATATACCATTTTTCACGTAAATTGCGACACCTCCACCTAGAGTGCCTCTATCAGCCCGAAATAATTGATAGTTATTTAAAGAAAAAAAAATTGTCATTAAATTTAGGCCAAAGCCACGTCTCTGATATACATATTATTTCAACACAGGATTCATTGAAAATTAACCGTAATTCGTCTATTTTATTCCGAATACTCTGAGCATTCAGGTGAACAATTTTTAATCCTTGTTTGCGGTTTGCTAGCACACGAATCATATAGCACAAATTGTCTTTGGAAATACGGATATTATTATTAACCGCCATTGTTCTCAAAGATGTTATTTATTAAATCAACGACGGCAATTAAAATTATTGAAAATTTGTTCGATAATATATTAAAGAGAGCATGATTATAAAGATTGAGTTGAAAAAAGAATATGTAGGAAGTAAAATATTTAAAGTGATGTTTCATTTGATTTTTAACTAATTTAACAAACAATATATATGAATTAGGAACGAAAAAGGTTATGAAGATCATCCAAAGAATTTATATTGATGGGTGTATCGTCTTTAGACTTAATTACGTTGACAATTCCTCGACGAGTAAATACCTTGGCTATCAAACTTTGTTTTTTATAGCGCAAGGCGTTTTGAAAAATTGAATAGTTAGACGGAGACAAACATTCATTGACATAAAAAATTCTGTCCGACTCGATTCCGATGCAATTTAAGCGAAGCTGTGTCTTGTTACTCTTCCTGTAATCATTAATTGATTTCAGCACATAAGCTTTTGCCGTGGGAGAGTCCATTTTAATTATAATAGCTGAATCTGGCGAGTTACTCTTTGTTTTAGTCCTATATATGTATCTATAATACGGCTCCTCAATATTTAGCATACCGCATATAATAGTAAAAACATCTGGTAAATGTTCACCATTATACCACGGGATTCCTGTGATTCTCAAATCACTTGCCACTAAGGCATTTTCCTGTTGCGACATTTTCGAACTTAAGTAAGAGATAGATGACTTCATCTTACTTAATTCATCGGCCATATTGGTGATATCGGAACACTGTTCCTCGATCGCATCTATTCGATGTTTTACCGCTCCTACTTCGCTCTTCATTCCCTCGATACTCGCATTTATCTCTTTTGTGAGTTGTTCTTTCAAGTTTGCTAACTCACTGTTGAATTCCTCGACAATTTTTGTCTCTATTTTTCTTACTTCTGCAGTTATTGTTGCCTTTATGGTCTCTGTGAGTTCAAGAGTTAGTTTTTCAAATCTCTTGTCAAGAGATTGCATTGCTCGAAACGGTGAATCAGTTAGAAGTGATCGCGGTGCTTTCGTCAAGCTCTCAATGATTGGAAGAGATTCTCTTGGTCTCTTGGTTATTGTTGCTAGCATGTTGTTGTTTTTTTCAGCATCCATATCTTAAAAACAGTTTGTTTATTTTTATTCTTTGTTCTTGCTTTCTTTTTCCTTATTTTATTAGTTTGTGTGGTGTAATCACTCAAAATAATGTTCTTAAAAATGAGTGCACTCTCGCAATTGCATATATCAGTTTTATGTTTGTTTTGGTTTATAGTTTTGTTTTTACAATGTAATCACTCAAAGAATGTTCGTTTAAAAGAGTGGGCTCTCACAATTGCAAAGAGCGGATTTATGTTTATAATTTTGTCTTCACAAAAAATGTTCACTGATTTTTTTAAAAATTCACTAATAAGTGCGAGATACTTAATGAAAGTTAATGTTGTAAGGTTAAACTTCCAGAAACATACACATGCACCAACTTAAATTGTGTTTTTTTATGTTAATACGGCAGAAATAATAATAATGTCGGAACGTATTTTATGTCGACCGGTCGCTTCAGCTTCTCTTTAATTAATATGAATTTTGTATGGAAATTTTTTTGGGTAATTTTTCGTTTTTTTTTTTTTGGGACATTTTGCATTTGGGGCATTTTTCATAGAGCCTTTGTTGCCTTAGGATTTGATTTTGATTTATCTTTAGACTCACAATGGTGGATTCTTTTGAATTCCTTAGAAGACAGCAGTTACATCTTCGGGGTTTTTTTGACCAATGATATTCTCCATAAATTTGGTAAAAATATCACACGAAAGGCAGTCGCTTTGCCTAAGGTAAAGGATGGCTCGGATAAGTCCTTGTCGATCTCACTAAAGTCTGCGATCTGGTACAGATCATTCCGCAAAATCGTATCAGCTCCGTAGAAATACTTTACTAAGCCAAAGCTTTAACAAATATCTGCCGTAACGTGATGTCGTGGACAGCCTTATAGACAACGAATAGATTTTACATGTCTATAAGAGGATTTTTTCAAAAATTTCCGTAGATTGTCGATCAGGTTTTCATGGATACTTTCCAGGATTTTCCGTAGTCTAAATTTTTGCTCAGTTATTGATTTACTAGGTCTAAAGTAAGTGAAAACACAAGTGATTTCGACTTTATAACAACACTGATCCTTGCATCAATATAACAATGGTATTCCCTGTGGTTACACCCACAAAGTAACGAAGTTTATTGGCAAAGATTATTAAGGTTTTTGTTCCAGTGAGCAGAAAAATTACTTATTTTTAATTTTAATAGGAATGTTGATAAATTGTATGATTATTCAGTCACAAAGTTGAGTTTATCAATAAAGAATCCTTTACTAATTTCTGCAAAAATTTGCAGCCCTAGTTTAGTTTTTGATTTTTTTTATATTTTTCAGAGAGCAAATTTGCATTTTTTTTGTTCAGAAGTCCAACAATCACACATATTTTCTACCAGATGCTACATAATCTTCTTACTTCTCTTGCCTCACAACTTCATCACTCTTCACTTTCTTTGACATAATTTTCAATTCTTTGTAACAACAACTCTCCATACGTTCCCCCTCCTTTTGTTTGCATCCTGCTTCCTGGATGAATGCATTCCAACAACAGAAACACCATTATGTTAAACATGAACCATTTTTACGATGCGGCGCATATCTTAGTCCCTCTTTTTTTTTGTTGTTTGCTCACAATGATTATAATTCTCACTTTTCCTGTAGAGAAGATGTAACACGTGAAGGAGATGCATTAAAATGCTTTTAATATAATTAAAATGTTATTTGGCGGATGTTCCCAGCATACTACTCCGTAAGGAGGTTGTACCACCATCGAGCACATAGACAACATTTGGCTGGTTATTCAAATCAATGAGAGGTGTGTTGCTAAGCTCAGATGAGAGGAAATTTTTTAGCCAAAATCTTTCCAGTTTGACGCTGAACGCAATAGATATTTGTGCAGTTTTTCTAAACATCGCCAAGGCGGGAAGGGGATATTGCCTGCGTTTATTTATTATCGTACCGTGTGGCAGAGGGCGGGGGCGTCGCTTTAAGTGTATACTGAAGGGCTATAAATATTACGTAGAATTTATTTTCACCAATTTTTTTATTTCGTTCTACGAGTTGCGCTTTTTCTGGAAAGTTTGTGGGGCGTTGGGTTAAAGTGTCGTGTTTTTTTTTCTTGCCCCACCAGGTTTTAGGGAGGTCATACACATCCGCCTTCGCTGACACAGATGATGGAGTGTGTGTGTTTGTGTGTGCGTTTGAGTGTGCAAGCGTTGGCTATACTGTTACTTTTAGCTTTACTTCCGTTTTAATACATTCATCAACGTCGCAACATATTTGCTGATAATGCGATTTTTCTTTCATTCCTGTGCTGTTTGCTCTTGTCTTCACTCAGACTTCTTCTATTCGTCTTTCCTTTCGCCCATGCACTCTACTCTATCTCTCCCCTGCTACATTTGTGTTTGCCATTCATTTAAGCTTATGTCTTCTTTATGGAGCAGACACGAGTAGCGTGGCATTACAAGGACGTAGTGTTTGAGGATTTCTTGCAATTTTTCATTTGCACTCTTCGCCGTTGTTTTTGCGTTTGAAAGTCCTTAACACGCTAGTGGAGGTAGATAAAAAAAAATGGGATGCGCATTTACAAGCGCCCTATGCAGTTTTCAACGAATTGCGAATGCACTTCAGGTGATAACAAAATTGTATTAGATGATAGTTACGGTGCAGGGGCTAATGTCGCCAGTGCCTACTTCGGATAGTGCGGCAGCAGACTGGCAATCGATGTCCAATGCAAAATTAGTCCGTTAATCTTGGCTAAGGTAGCACAAACTGAACAAACCAGTGAAGCAATCCCTCTTTAAAGAAGAGCTTCAGTGAAATCTATACTCACTCAAAAATTATGCTACATTGTAATACCGCCGAATACTGACGCACTTAGAGCGGTGGTTTCCTACCTCTTTAGCCACAGGATATTCCCATATGAAACAGAGGGCCACTGGAGAAGCCATTGAATATTTCCCATTGCATAACAGAATAGCACCAGGACTCGACGGAGCACCAGACCTTGTAGTTAAGGAAATTTTTGTGTCATACCCAGAGCATTTAGTAACTCCATTCAATAACTGCTTCTAATATTCAACGATTCCTTCCTTCGATATGGAAAAGGCAAGTCACTTGTCCGGATGCCGGCGCATAAGAAACCGTCGGATAACCCATTTTCTTTTCGACCAAAAGGCATTATTAATACTCTCGGGAATTACTAGAATGCATTATCTCTAAGAGACTGTAGGAAAGCATGAGCAAAGCAATTGCACTGTCGAAATATTAGTTTGGGTTCAGAAAATTCAATTCTAAAACTCAGTACAACATATGATTTTGGACTCAATTCTGAGAACTACACTTGAAAGTAGGCCCAAAAAGAAGAAGTTCTACATCTTTTGTTTTGTCAAGTTACATGCCATAATAATTTAATATCGATTTGAAGTTAGTTAGTATCGTATAGGGGAATTTTTGATGTTTTCGGATGGCGTATGATTATTATAAGTAACTAGCGGACCCGGCGAACTTTGTCTCGCCCAAATTGCATGCCTTCAGATAAACTCCGCAAAAACAAACAACGAAGACGGTTCTCCAAACTCGAAAAGGCTACGTTCAGTTGACCGCACGTAAAACAGGGAAATTCGGGATGTATCCCACATACTACTAACGACTGGCCTTGCGATTTATTGATTGTCTTCGGGAATTGATGATCAGTTGGAATTATCTAATTCGTAAGATAAGGACTTCCTCTTCTTTGAATTTGTTCTTTATGACCGTCTGAAATCACATTTTTAATCAGATTTTTGACGGACAACTGTGTACCGTTGGACAATTTCGGTTGATTCAGATTCCGCAATATGATTATGATCGATCCCACCTTTATCTGTAAATTATGCGGCACATTAAGCGAGTGGAAAATGCGGTCGGATTGTTGGTCGCTGTAAACAGATTTGTACAGTTCCCAAGCGATTTAACTTTCTAATTTGAAATTCTAGCTATTGATGTCTTTATTCTTCGCTGCTAGTAACATACTCCCCGTAAATTAATCCAATCGAGATTTTTATAATTTTGTGCAATGTCTAAGTTACTTTTCCAACGATGTGAACTGGCAAAAATTAGCAGGGAATGATATCAATTTAGTCAAAACATCAACCCGAATTTGGCCATTGCCAAGCGCTAGCAGTTGTTTCGGGAATTCAGCAGAAGATGGGAGGTTCTGGAATTTTTGGTCAATTACAACTTCTTGACATTGACGACGTTTTCAAGCATGGTTTTAGTAAATCAGCAGCATTAGACATTTTTAGCAAAATAATAGCCCCACCAAGTCATTTTAAATCCCCTCGTAAATCCTATATCGTTCGGAGAAACTACTTCCAAAGCTCGTTTATACGTTATCGCGCATTCATCCGAAATGTTGATTTGGTATTCCAGCATCTACTTCGATGTTGCGAAATTCTTGGTCATTGTGTACTTTGGCTTTTCAACGGTGATAAGATTCATTGAAAGTCTTAAAGCGGAATTTGCAGTACGAATGCCTTCCAACAGTGTAGCAGCTAGGCCAGAGGATGCAGCGGATAACGTTATTTGAGATCTTGACCAAACTGTTGCCGGAATCAACAAAAAATGTCTTGGCTGTCCCACTCGGAGCATCGAGAAAGTAAATGCCTCCAGTTTCATCGTGAATCGTACACGTTCTTGTACTCGGTATTTAACAGCGGCACATTTGTTCGAACTCTTCCGGTCAGCTCTTCTAGATTATAGTCTTGCTCTCGTTAAAATTCGCGATCGAATGCATCTAGCATCGAACGATTTGGCGCTGGCATTCCCAATGTCGACAGCAGATTGCCGCACATCCCGTAGGGTTCTACCGATTTTTTATATAAATATTATTTATCTCGTTACCAAACAACATTTAACCAAAATTTTTCACCTAAACGTCGATCAAAACCATCAAATCATGCGAAAATTGCACAATTTTGTCAAAAAAAAAAAAAAAAATTATTTTCACTTTTCCGGAATTTTCCGAGTTTTTCCCTAAAAATTTTCTATTTTTCCATTCGAAAAGCCATTCCGTAACAACTGCACAAAAAATTCCATACAAAAACCCAATTTTCGATTTTTCCAATTTTCCGACTTATCCGCAAGATTTTCCCAAAATTATCTTGAATAAAAATTGAGCAGAATGGGCCAGCCGTTCTCTCTTGATGAATTCCTACACACTGTTTACACCGTTTTTATACATATAGATTTCACAATAAACCTAATTTTTCCAAGCATCACAACGAATTTTCCACCTTTACGTCGTCTAAAATCATCAAATCAAGCGATACAACGAAAAATTTCGTTGAAAAATCCAAAATTTTCGAGTTTTTTCCGAGTTTTCCACGAAGAATTTTTCTATATTTCCATTCGAAAAGTCATTTCGGAATGATTATCCGAAATTTTCACATTTACATCACTCAAAATTATCCAAAAACAGTAAAATGTAAAATATCGTAAAAAAAAATCAAATTTTTGGAATTTTTCCATAATTTTCCAACCAAAATTTTCTATTTTTTCAACCGAAAAGCCACTACGGAACAATTGCACACAAAAATTTATACAAAAACTCAATTTGCGATGCAAAATGTTTCTGAAAAAATCCAAATTTTTCGAGTTTTTCCGGAATTTTCCGAGTTTTCCACCAAGAATTTTTCTATGTTTCCATTCGGAACGTCATTTCGGAATAATTATACAAAAGATAACACTGTTACTTCGTCCAAAATTATCAAATCACACGATAATATGTAAAATATCGTCAAACAATAGTCAAACCTTTTTTAATTTTTCCGAATTTTTCAACAAAAATTTTCCATTTTTCTATTCGAAAAGCCATTCTGTAACAATTGCACACAAAATTTCATACAAAATGCAATTTTCGATTTTTCCAATTTTCCGACTTTTCCGGAAAATTTTCCCAGAATTTTCTTTCACATAAACCTGCTCCTGGCAATAACGAACAGCTGAAATACACCTGGTGATTGTGCTTGCCCCTCACCGCCTTGTATAAATGGCAACGAAATAGATAACCAATGGGAAAAAACAGAACCCCCCCAAGATGACGCCCTACGCGAAAATACGCGAAAATTGGGTTAGTGGTGAACGAGGACAAAACCAGTAAGAAAGTTTGAGTCGGGAAACCTGACTTACATATACCCTCACTCTCAGTAATACACACAATTTTCTAGTATATTGATATTATACTCGATTTATAAAGTATGTGGATTAGTACATTTGTATGGGAGGTACGAGAAGGGGCGTGGCTAGACTTTCGATTTTTCTCCAAAACTTTATCCTCCTTTAGCTTTACTAACTACAGAATTTGGGTATGATTGCAATAGGTGTTTTGAAATTATTACTCGATCTTTAGTGGGCGGAATGATACATTTGTATGGGAGGTGCCAGAGGGGCGTGGTTGGACTTTCAACTTTTTCTCCAAACCTTTATCGTGTTATAGTTTAACAAAATACAGAATTTGGGCACGATCGTGTCTAGTGTATTGATGTCACTACTCGGTTTCTGAAGTGGGCGGAATGGTACATTGGTATGGAAGGTACCAGAAGGGGCGTGGCTATACTTCCAATTTATTATCCACAATTTACTATCTCACAAGACATTTGCTGTTTCAAATTACTTTTATTTTTGCTTTATTTCACCTGTCCTCTTTAAGAATAGCTGCCAAAGGCAGACTATGCAAATAATTTTGTTTCGCAGCGTGAGTAACTTTCATGTGAAGGTCCAAAATAAAACGTAAAAACCTCTTTAAAAAAGATTGCTTAAACAATGGAAAAATTAAATGTTGTAAGGAAATGTATAAACTATTAGTTAAAAGTAAGAAAAACTTCTCAGCATGTTGTGTCTTTTTTATTAAATTAATCTATATATATAAAAGTGAACATTTGTTTCTACGTATGTCCACTATAGACTTCAAAACCACCCAACCGATGTGCAACAAACCGGCATCAATAGAAAGACAATCTTTCAAAGATCGTTATAGGTTACTTAAACATTGCATTTAAATCATGTGGTCCATTTATTGAGTCGATTTTCGATTTTCCCATACAAAAAATGTTCAAAAGTTTTAAATTGTGAAAATTTAAATAGTATGTCAATGTTAAATTTGTCAATATTTGAATTTTCAAATGAAACAGACAAATGGTATATTTATGTATGTATATAAGATTTAAATTTAGTTTATTTTCAACCGATGTTCTCGAGGTATGGCCAACCCATTCAACCATATTAACAATATTGCAATATCTGGCGTACTATTACAACTAGTAACTTCAAATCATGTGTGAATGCAATATGATTAAGTCAAAAACTAGCGGGATAAGATTATTAGGCGTGGCCACGCCCCTAGATTAGAAGGAATGGCCCTGCCCATAGGACCTAATTTGTAAAAGTGTGATATCTGAATTACTAGATCATTAGGCATGACCTCATCTATTCGACTCTATTTTGCTAATTGTCATGAAATTTGGAGTGGATTCAATCAAGATCAATATACGTAGTCTAAAAAAAGGGGTGGGATTTGAAATAGGGTGTGGAATAAACACCAATATGCGTGATCAAGCAAAAAATGGGTGACCCTGCCCAATTCTGTTCTCCAATAGCGATAGCTGGAGGACTGTAGCACCATTCATCTTTATATTTGGTATGGAATTATTTAAGACCAGTGGTGTATGTGACCGAGATCTGCGGCGGAAAAAAAACGAATACTCACGAATTGAAACATTTCTCAAATCTGATTTAATTACAATTAGAGCGACGAACTTTATATAATACAACAGTGTAATATTAACGGTGACGAATGAGTGTGGAGGATTTTATTTCCTTGATGCACCCATGGGTTTTGATATTGTTGATTTTGGAAAATTGTTGATCACAAAACGTATCGCGTTGGCTACAGCATCCTTCATTATTACGCAAATCTTTTTGACGTTGCAATATCAAGATAAAAAATATTGCAAACATGTCTAATCATAATGAGGAATTAGTGTACACACAAAAAATCGCTGAAACCCCTTAATCACGAATTACAGTAGTTAAGAAACAATACAGGATTAAGTAATCCTTCTTAGTTTAATTTAACCAGAAAGTATAAGAGAACTAATGAATAGCTACGATGACAATCAGTAATGCTGATGAACAGTTTATTCAAGTTTGCGGCTTGAATTTGAAAAATTCTTTTTTTTTCATTAACAGCTTTATGTTGCATGTGCTTTCACGTGTAGAAAGACCCACTGATTAACATATGTTTATTCCTTTGGTTTTCCCATGCACGTTGTATTATCAAAAGCATTACATTAAAAAAAGCTACCCAAAAATTCCACCCAAAAAAAACTACACTTAAGTCGATACTTCTTTAGGCAGGACGAAGTCTGCCCGGTCAGCTAGTTTATTATATGTGACTATTTTAGTACTAACTCGTGTGTAGACTTAAATTTCACTTAGAGTTTTAGTTGCGAAGTCGATCGAAGTTGAGAACCAAATTTGTTGTGAAATGTTTACCAGCATTTACAGATTATATGATGTAAATTCAAGCTGCGTAAATTTGCGGATTGTTGAGTTATCTTCAATCGAACAAAGCAGCCTCGCCGTTTTCGGTGTCATTTTTATGATTGTGTACTCTAAGAGAGCTCCTTGAATCCTTTGCCCGACGTTGACCAAATTTTAGATTTAGTCATAGATTGATGAAATCAATGGATATGACGACTTTGGTGTGCCTACTATGAAATTTAAATTTTCAGGATCTAAGAGAGGTCCTTGAATCCTTTGTCCGACATTGGACAAATTTTAGATTTAGTCATAGATTGATGTAATCAATAGATATGACGATTATGGTGTGCCTACTATGAAATTTAAATTTGCAGGATCTAAGAGAGGTCCTTGAATCCTTTCACAGATTTTAACCAAATTTTAGAAATTGCTGTCATTAACAGAGACTGTGAGATGTGCCAAATATTATTCACCCATGAAAACTGCTTCTATTTTTGGCCGCTCTTTGTATGAAACGGCAATCACTGTGCAGCTGTGGTCAAGATCTTACCCATTTATTTCCTTGATTTGTGCGTTGAGTTTTGATTTTTTTTCAGAAATCTTTCTAATTATGTCGTAGGCTGTTTTCAGGTTCCCCATGTTGGCTGCATTTTCAGCTTCTGATACAAGTTGTATGAAATTTCGGTAGTCCTATCTTGCCAGTTTTTTTTTTTTTTTTGTAAAAAATTATTAATAAATCGGCGTATCTAATTTGTAAGTTGATCTTAATGTTCGGATTTTCCTCCGTAAGAAGTAGTCATCGCACGTCCCGTCGTTGCTCAACGAAATCCTAGAATGTTTCGGATAACCATTTTGTTTCGTCCTTTTTGGCGGGTCCAACAAATATCCTATATTTTATACCATTCATCGTTTATATCTATATTTGTTAGTGACGGCTATATATGGTTTGTGGTTCGTTTGGTCACTAACATTAATACAAGTTATATTTTTAAAAGTATACCCATCTATTTGGAGCCTTTCAAAACTTATTCCCCAGCAAAATCGGCTTTTTTTTCGATTATTTCTGAAACTCACGTATCAGTTGCTCAACTATACATACAATATTTCACATAGCTTGGGTCAAATAAAATCAGCAAACAAAAAAAAAATAGACAACGCCGGATGTAAGCGGAAATTCAATTAATATTTTTTTTTTTTTGCGTGCGTCTCTGTATATATCCCTATATACTAGCGTCGCCTTTTATAATGTTCACTTGTTTTTACTTTTTTTTGTTGTTTTTGCTTATGCGCCATATCCCCATCCAGATCCAGATCTTCAATTCGTTTTTCATTAAGTCTTGTATTCATAAAGTCGGCAAACATTGTGGGAGTATTAAATATTGTTTGTATTGAAACAAAAACTGCTGGGTCTCGTCTCTCACACACACACAAACACACTTACTAGTTAACACATGCACAGCAGCAGACATTGGCGCGAGTACTACTCCCACAACCCAGATGCGTTGAAGACTGTTACTTACACCCACACACATACACACTCAAGCAAGCGAGAGCCTGCATTGAATACGATACTTGTGGCGGATGTATAAAATTGTTTCCGGTTTCGCATTCGCGGCAGCAACAGCAACAACAACGTCGAATAAATATTATTTTGCCGATTGTATTTGAATGCTTACATATATTTGCTTAATTTAATATCTCACAAGTTGTGTGTGTGTTTTTTTTTTAATTTATACTTGTTAATGATATCATTTTTTTGGAAACATATTTTCTTTCAATTCTCGGGATCTTCTCATGTTTTTTGTTCCTTGTTTGCAGTGTTGTTTAAATTGTTATGTCTGAATTTAAAGACCTTTTAATTAATATAAGCCGGAAGGTGAATATACAATTAAATTTAATATTTTATTGCTGAAGGCTTTTGTGCCCAAATGTGTGATGAGTTTGGATAAAATGTATACGTTGATACTTAAAAATATTTCAATGTAATTTTTGAATTGCAGGATATCTTTGTACACTGGTAGGAAAATAGCTAAATATTTCAGTAGACTGTGGGAAAGTTCATCCAAATGTTTAAAAACACAATAATCTTTGCCTGACATTATTTTTGGCGTAAACCGTTTACTAATGACATAATTCCGTTTTATTTTTCTGTACTATCAACCCCAGCTTACCTTTTGTGTCCACAGTAATGAAGACAACCTTTCAGATTCGGCCAAAGTATTTAATAACACTTCATTAAATAGCAATTCGAAGGTCATTTGCATATCAAATAATAAAATAAAAATAAAATGATTCTATTTACACAAAATTGTTATGTGTGTTTGTTTCACCCTATTTAAATACATTGCAGTATTTACTTTGTATCTCTGTGTGCGCACCGGCCATTAAATGTTTATTTAATCCTACCCTCCTGGCTTTGTTGTCGCCATTGCGAGTGGTTGCGAGATTTTCTCATAATATTACTTTCATTTTCAATTGCGTTTCCTGAATATGAAATTATTTATATTTTTTGTTGTTGTTGTTTTTTTATTTTATTAAAAATGAATTTGTTCAGCCTTTAAGCCCTTTTAACCAACAGCGGCAACACCACAATTGCATTGAATGTATATTTTAATAAAATAAAAATTAAATTTTCATAATTCTCTGTGTAACCCCCCCTCCCCAGCACACAACAACAAAATGGACTTAAACAAAAAATGAAAAGAAAATAGCCATTTAGTATCTTTCGTTTTGTTTTTTTTTTTTTGCTGTATAGGTCCGAAATAATTTGAAAACAAAAAACAACGAGAAGCAACAGCAATTGAATAGCCGGCTTGTAGTACGAGTATCGCGTATCGCATCATAAAAAAATCTGTGGCAACAACATTCTGTTTTTTGTTTGCACACATTTTATGCCGCACCACCTTCATGGGGGTATTAGGGTTCTAATCTTTTTACTTCCACATGAATATATTTTTATTAAATATTTTTTTTAGCTCGTTGCTGGTTTCGGTAATGCACAACAGCAAGAAAAACAACAACAACAACAACAACAAAAAACAGAAAATGTTACAAATATTTGCTAGTAGTTGTTTTGGATCAAAGCGAGGGATGGAAATGCAATTCTGGAGAAGGGTGAAAAGAATTTTAACAGTATTATTTTAGGTCGGAATTCTGGTTTCTGTTAGGGAAGGACACAAGAAGACAGTAAAAAAGGCGAGACAGCCATTCAAGCGAAAAAAAAACGTCAGTTGAAGGAACGGAAAAGCGATGATATAGAGCTATACAGGGATAGAGGTGAGGCTCGAAAATTTTACCAGAAAGTAAAAGCATAAGGCTACGGTAATAGGCTCCCCTCCTGTAAGGACAAGGATGTAAGTCTGGTTACAGATACGTCCTGAATATATGGAGAACACTTTCAGCAACTGCTGACTCCAGAAGGCAGCGAACGTGAAGGTTTCACACCAGTTGTCGACGACGGCTTAGGTTGCCCACCACCAAGTCAAGCCGGAGTAAGAAGAGCAATATCGCGGCTTAAAAATAGTAAAGCAGCCGGTGCCGACGAAATTCCGGCAGAGCTCTTCAAGTCCGGTGGTGAACAGCTGATCACAAGCATGCACCAGCTCTTACGCACGGTTTGGCTTAAAGGTTGCATGCCCAACGATTGGAATCCAAGCGTATTATGTCCTATGCTGAAAAAACTGTGATCCAAGTGTGTGCTTCAACTATCGCGGGATCGAATGTGCTATATGATAGACTTTAAGCCAGTGTTATCCAACCTGATCGGGCCTTATCAATGTTGCTTTAGACCTGGTATCTCAAAATCTGACCAGATATTCACACTTCGGTAAATCATGAGAAACAGATCGACAGGTACCATCTTTTCGTCGACTACAATGCAGCCTTCGGCCCGCTACGGCAGAAATTTCTGGAAGCCATGGCTGAGTTTGGTATTCCTAGTGAAGCTGTTACGCCTTTGCGGAATGACGCAGACTGACAAGAAGTCTTCAGTAAAGATTGGTAAGGACCTTACGGAGCCATTCTATACCAGATAAGAAGAGGGTATATCGTGTGACCTCTCCAACATAGTGATGGAGATGATAATGAGGAAATCCGCAGTAAACACGAGTGACACGATATTCAACAAAAGCCACATGCTACTCGCGTACGCTGATGACGTAGACATCATTGGTCAAAAACTGTGGATGTGAGTGCAGCCTTCTCAGGTATACAGAAGGAATCAGCGTTTGGCGTGAATGGTGACAACTATAATTTCGAGGTGGTAGATAATTTTATCTACCTAGGCTCCGCCATCAACAAAACAAATAATGTCAGCCTAGAAATCCGGAGAAGAATCTAGCTTGCTAATAAACGCTACTACGAACTAAGCAAGCGATTTAATGACAAAGCCCTCTTTCGACGAACAAAAATCCAGCTATACCAGATACTGGTTCTACATGTCTTAATGTATGGTTCAGAATCCTGGGATATTACACAAGCGGATGAATCGGTTCTTTCAGTATTCGAGAGAAAAACACTCCGTAAAATATATGGGCCCATCATCATTAACGGAGAGTATTGGCGTCGTATAAAGATGAAGATCGAGGCGCTTATAATATTTTTCTACGTGCGGTATATATGTAATCCAATGGGATTGCAAAGAAGTGACAGCTAAATAAGTAAGTAAGACGTCATATGGATTATACAATGCCAGAACATGTTTTCGGTCCGGCTTTTATAATTAACATTCCGGACAGAACCTACTACGATAATAATGGTAGTTCACTACACTTGGGGGAATTTCCACTACACTTGGAAATTAAGAAAAAGAGGAGGCTGTGGAATCTGTTCGGAAGAGTTAAATTTGACACTGTCAATAAGGCTACTGGATCACTGTAGCTTAGTTAGCATGTCATCCAAATTTTTGCAGAGGATAATAATTTACTTACAGCAAAGCCTTCCTTTCAGGTTACGTAAACGAATGTAGTATTTTTCAGGCTGAGGTACTGCCCATTCAGAAAGCCGAGGTACCTACTATGTGGATTAGGGTAATAACTTTTTTTGGACAATATTCTCCCCTGGGCTTTTCTAATGGCGAATATTGTATTAATGATAAAAAAACTATTTCAGTTCAATTTGCTTAAAAAACCTTACGTACCGACAGCGATTTCTAAAATGCCTTTAATTTTTTTTTTAATTTTTTTTAATAACAATTTTTTTAAATATGGTTTATTCATATGTATGTATGTAAAATTCTTCTTCTGGCGTAGATTTAATAGCTCATCAGAAATAATAACACACCTTTTTGCTTTACACTTTTCAAAATTGACCAACGCATTAAATCTTCCTATAATATCAGCTTCCTTTGGCATTTTGTTTAATTCATGTAATGGTATATCAACGACATGGGTATCTCTACAGTTTTTAACAACATCATGAAATTTAGTTAAGTTTTTGGTCCAAATCTTGAAATTTTTTCCAACACTTATTTTGCTTTTCTTATAATTAATTTTCACCAAACTGTAGTCGTACCGATCACTCGAACAAGAATGAGCGTGTATATTTTTACATATATATTTTCACAATTCCACTGAACAATAATATAACAGATTTGCATTTAATAGTACTTAGGATTAAAATTCTGCTACAAAACCGATATAATTTTATGTTTTAAATTACAACCAATATATGAAAAAAAGAAAAAACTTTTTTAACTTTGTTCGATTCAAAAATTCAACGCGTTTGGTGCGTAACCTTTTTTTAACGATAGCGAAAAACTAAAAACGCAATTCTTAATATTTGTCCATGCCCTACACGATTTTGTCTGGGGAGATTTGATATTTGCAAAAAATTCAAAAAGTTACTACCCTAATGTGGATGTGTAATCAATACTATGAAAGCGGATAGCCTTCTGTGTGGATAGCCAAGCTGCAATAAAAGCGATGAATTCTACATGCCTCTGGATGTCAGCCTCTATTTGATCCCGGGACATTGCAAGATATCTTTGAAGGAATCATCAGACTAATTGAATAGAGTAGACTGTACTAGGCTCACTGATAGAAATTCACTCGCACATTTGTTACATTTTTGACTTAGTAGAGGATTGAATGTCGAAAAGCCGCCAGCAGACGTTGGATCTCCAGAACCGGCCATATATATGCGACATACCTGTAGATCGAATTTAGCAACTCCCGATCGGAATACATGTTTGGCCTGTCTAGGAATAATTTGAGACTGGCCAAATGGGTTAGATCCATACTGGACTACTGCCGTGTGTGTGAGGTCGAATAATAGTCCGAGAGGATGGAACATCTTATTTGTAGATGAACCGTTCTAGGCTGTAGTAAAGCAAGGGAAAGGTTATATAGAGGACCCAGAGGCTATCTCCTCAGTAGAAGTAAGTAATTTTATAGATTTTATGCGGTGCCTTCCATGTTTAACTGAGCCAATATGATTGTTTCGTAATGGTTTTTTAATACTGTCCCCACTTTCTATATATATAAAGAGTGCTTGAACCATTCAGTGTTTGACAAATTCAACCAATTGATTAGCGTTAAGATTGTTGTGAAAATGAGAGCTCAATTTAAAATTCATTCCGTGCACTTCGTGCTTTTTTTGGCCAACATAATCGACCAAATGTGTCCACAAGATCAGCGCGCTCATTGCGCCACTTAAAAATAATAAATCAGGGGGAGCCGATGGATTGCCGGCATAGCTTTTTAAATCCAGCAGCGATGTGCTGTCAACGTACCTGCTCCAGCTCATAAACACGGTTTGGTTAAACTAATGCAGGCCCGATTATTGAAATCTAAGTGTTTTATGTCTATGTGCTTAAGAAAAGTGATCCAGGTGTGTTCACCAACTATTGCATGAATCAGCCATTTACCACTCGCATACAAGGTCCTGCATCTTCAACACAAGTCACATGTTAGTCGGGTATGCTGATGGTATAGATATTTTTGGACGTGGATTTCGAGATGTTACTGCGGCATTTTCGAGCATTGAAAAACAGTCGGCTGAAGTGGGTCTGGAGATAAACGATGACAAAACCAAGTTATTTGTTTCAACGAACAAAGAGTCCACTCGTCTGGGACGCTGCGTGAACGTTCACAACTATAACTTTGAAGTGGTAGATGATTTTGTCTACCTTGGCTCCGCCATAAACAAAGATAATAATGTCAGCCTGGAAATCAAAAGACGAGTATTGATCGCAAACCGCTGCTACTATGCGCTAAGCAAGCGATTTAACGACAAAGCGCTCTCTCGAAGAACAAGGATCCAGCTATACCAGACTCTGATCCTACCTGTCTTGCTCTACAGCGCAGAATGACACAAGCGGATCATCGTTATCAAGGATCAAGGACCCATCATCGTTAACGGCGAGTACCGTCGTCAAATGAATCATGAGATGTATGAGCTGAAGAACGACATCGACGTAGTCAAGCGAGTTCAAATAGACCGAATGAGCTGGCTTGGATACGTTGTACGAATGGACGAAAACGCTCCGGCTCAAAAAGTCTTCGGCAATAAACTTGATGGGCGGTGCAGGAGGGGGCGACCAAAACTCCGATGGATGGACCAGGTGAAAGAGCTGCTTACTAAGCTTGGTGTGACGAACTATCTACGGAGCGCAAAAGACCGAAGCGCTTGGAATACCCTTCTACGTGCGGCTACTGATGGATACATTTCTGTTGTTGCTGCCATTTAAGAAGAAGAAGAATACAAGGTCCTGCTAAGTATGTTATGTGAAAGGCTTACACCCATCTTAAAGAACATGATTGGACCTTACGAGTGTGGCTTTAGACCTGAGGGGTTACTATGTAACTCGATTCGAAAGCTAAATGTTAAGGAACGGATTTTTTGTACCAAGTAACCGGAATTTGGAAATACATTTCCTACTTTCTACTTGGCATAACAGATTACGAATTTTACTTGATACCAAGGAGGCTGTTGAAGGAATAAGCGGAACTTATGCTCTCCCACACATAATTAAAACCTTTCTTGCTATGTCGAAAATTTCGCACTTACCTAGAAAAATAAGCACTTCTAAAACATACCTAAACATATTTACGAAATTTTTACTTATATTACATTCGTCAACTACATAAAATGTACATTAGACCGGGTCGGTCCCCATACAAAATTTTTTTTTCTCCAAAGTCGAGGGCAAATATTAAAGATCACTTCGAGACAACTTCAAAAAAAAAAATTTTTTCCTCCCCCACCCCTCGGAAAAACAGCCAAAATCGTTTTTTTATCACTGCTTTTTTGTTTGTGGTTCAATCGTAACATTCAAGACATCGGTGTATAGGTCTCGACGAGTACTACATTTGTCCTATAGATGTCGCTGGCATACGACAACATCTTGTAATGATGGCCTCATTTAGAGCAATTTCTACCCCTAAAATTTAAAAATATTTTTTCCTATAATTAAAGCCCTTTAAAAACCAAGAATATTTTGCTTTGGAACTATACAGTTTTATTCAAAAACAAAAAAGTTACGTATGAAAATATGTATTTACAGCATCAACACTAATATTTTTTCCTGTTGTTTGCATTATTATAGCAAATTATTGCATACTTTTTAGCGCTGACGGAAAATTTTTATAAAAATGATTCCATACTCAAATTGTTGCATAAGTCTTAACGACATCGAAAAAAAATTTTAATATTTCCTTGAGATAATTCATTTTTTATCTAGTTACCGACGAAATATGATTTGTATTACAAATAAAATCCCAAAAAGAGCAAAGATATGTATGTAATTACAAATATTATCAAGTTCCGTTCACTACTTTCAAGTTTTGCAAAAATTTTCCATTGTGATTAGTCTTTCCAAGCGCTGATTCACTTACATTTCGCACAAATGTTGAGTGTTGCATAATGCATGGGAAGAATACAAGTGCAAAGTTATGTCTATATTTTATTATTAATACTTCCATTGTGGATAAGGTATCTTTATAATTTCGTTTCTTGAATATTGGTGACACTGAATACCTTCATCCGCATGTTTGAAAACCCTGTTTGCGCTAAAAAGTATGCAATAACTTGTATTTCATTTTTTTCGATATCGCTAAGAAGTATGCAATAATTTTCTGTAATAATGCAAGCAACAGGAAAAAATAATAGTGTTGATGCTGTAAATACATCTTTTCATACGTAACTTTTTTGTTTTTGAATAAAACTGTATACTTCCAAAGCAAAATGTTCTTGTTTTTTAAAGGGCTTTAATCCTAGGAAACAATATTTTTAAATTTTAGGGGTAGAAATTGCTCTTAATGAGGCCATCATTACAAGATGTTGTCGTATGTCAGCGACATCTATAGAACAAATGTAGTACTCGTCGAGACCTATACACCGATGTCTTGAATGTTACGATTGAACCACAAACAAAAAAGCAGTGATAAAAAAACGATTTTGGCTGTTTTTCCGGGGGGTGGGGGAGGAAAAATATTTTTTTTTTTAAGTTGTCTCGAGGTGATCTTTAATATTTGCCCTCGACTTTGGAAATTTTTTTTCGTGACCCGGTCTAATGTACATCATCACGTAATACAGTGCGTTTCATAATTATAAGGCACCGCATTTTTCGAAAATATCTTTCTCTATAGACTAAGTGAAAATGTCAAGTGTCAGTTCATCTGTTTTATTAAAGAAAGAAAATGTTTAAAATAAATAAAAATTTCAAAAGTGAATTTACAAAAAACAAAAACTTATTTCAGGTGTTTCATAATTATAAGGCACTATTCAAAAATTTCATTTCATTGTATTTAGATGAAAATTTAATAACATAATTTGTTATTAATCAGCTGATTAATAATTAATAGAGGCTCCCCTGGCTTTTGCAACATCAAAAAGCCGTTTTTTCAGTGAATCCGCCAAAGTTTTTAAAAGTGGGGCCTCAAGATTATTCCACTCATTGAGGATTGCGAATTTAAGCTCTTCAACGTCGCTGAATTGGCGATTATCGGCATATACACGTCTCACTAATACTCCCCAAATGTTCTCAATAGTTTGTAAAAAACCATGCTTACGTGAATACGCTCATTATTGTAAGGGCGCTTGGATAGTTTTTTTGTATGTTTTTATTTTTGATTTTAACCGTCTTTTCTTTCTTCACCACATAATGTTTGTCTGTTAAACGCCATCTGGTTGTGACCTGCAATGCATTCTAGATTGCCCATTTATCATGTTGTTGACTTTCCATCCTTATTTGTTTATTACAAAAAATTTTGATAATTGGAATAGATACGTTAGTTGAAAGCGTCACCGAGGTTTCATTGTTCCAAAGGATGATTATTTCAGCCATTTTAGAACGTCTGATTTAAAAGTAAAGTTGACCGTAAAAGTGGTAATTGTGATCTATTGAATTGTGACTGTGCAGTGTCTGTATTAAAAGAAATATTTTGATTTCCTCATTTCCTTTCTGTATTGGAGTGATAATTCTCTATTGCGTGCCAGTAAGTTATTCTTAATTGCTACCTGCAACAGTATACGATTATAGATAACCATTTCAGATAGTTATTAAATTCTTTCTGCTGGTGAGCAACTTAAAGATTCACTTCTGGTTTCGAAGAGAGAAAGTTCTCTTATTGAGGGAACATCACCATAAGCTACATTCCACCTACTCATAGCTTCTACATTGAAACCAATCTCTTCAATAAACGCAAAAGGTAAATAAGATTTGTTGTTGTTACCAAATTATTGTCTCTCTAATGCAATTAATCGTTATGTAGGTTTTGCTTAGGACACGACACAAAGCAAACTTGGTAAAAACCCAGCTCTGCTCTGAGCTTTGCATGAACTCATGTATTGTTCTGGGGATGCAAGTTGTCATCTCCTTTGCTCACATTAGTTCCTCTTTTGTCGTGTCCTTAACTGCAACCGAGTTGCTATTTGTCCGAAGTGCGTTTTTGGTTAAATTGAAAAATTCAGACGGTAATTCCTACAAGAGGCTAAATCGTGAATAATTGTAACAATATAATTGTGCCAGAAGAAAAATAAGAAATAATTATTGGTTCTACAGCGACAGCAGCCCCCTAATCATCAGTTTCAGCATTAAGTAAAGCGGAAAACCCCTTATTGCTCAGAAAATTGTGGATATCGGCCATGGCGGTGTAGTAAGGTGTTCATGGTAAAATAAATGTTAAAAGAAAGAACTTGGTAGGAAAGTGATCTGGCAATATAAAACTACGGGATAAGTGGCTAGTGTTAAGAAAAAAAAAAGATATAAAATCTATAAACTTGTCCGTGAATATCACACCATGAATCGATTTTAAAATTGAAATTGGTAGTTAAAAATAGTTATGTTGTATGGTGTTATGAATACCAAAATTGCTATCCCTTATTTGTTTTCGTTTTGGTTCATTTGATAGATTTTAAGTGCATTTATTTATATGTAATTGTTATTTTTTTCTGTTAATTTATTTTCTTTTTTGAGTGTGAACTAGTCCATAAACTTCTCAACCTCTTCAAGTTTTTTTTCATTTTTTTTCATGCTATTTCTTATTGATACCGTTGTTTAAAAGACACAACCTAAATTACAATCATCTTCACATATCATACCAATGTTTCTGTTATTACAATTATTGCAACTTTTTACTCATTAAATGTTGATAATTTAGGTTGTGTCTTTGCTAATGTTGCAGATAAGTTTATATACGTTTGTGTGTTTATGATACAATGGTTGTGTTGCTTAGCAATTCATGTTCGCAACATCTTTGATAAATTTGATTCCAGCAACATATCTCTGTTGGTGAATATAGCAACATCTCTCACCAAAATAAAGAAGAGAAATATAATCACAGCTGTATGATCCATCGAACTCCACGAAAGTACTTTCAGCGAGGGAGAGCACAAAACGGAATGTAAGTAGGTCAATGAACTTTGGTTTCTTTATATGTTTTTTTTTCCTTTCATATGTTTACATTTTATAATTCTTTTTTCTGGGAATTCCCAAGGGTGACCAGATTAAAATATTGTTTCATTTTATTAAGTTTCGGCTAATTAATTTCGAGTAAATTGATAAATATTTTCATTTAAGCAAATAAAAAGAAAAGAAATAGCAGGGAAATAGTTAGAGAAAAAAATTGAAAAGGGAAAATCTATAAAATTGTTATAAAAATGATTAGAATGCATATTAATAGTTAAGATATTTTTATATAAAACTTTAATTTTTACTTTTTTTGTCTTCTTAGTATGTTAAATTTCTATTTAATTAACTTAATATTATTTAATGAAAGGTGTTGCAGAGTATCTGCTATTGTACTTTGATTTCTTAAGATTAGTTGTATCTTCCTTTTTTTTGTCAAATAAAGTTTAAAATGAATTTTGAATAGATTCTTACATAAATCTGTTTGGTTCTACACGTTTCTGAGCTTGTTAGTTATTACTGGGGTCACCAGTTTGCTCTTTAAGGACTGTTTTTAGCGTGACCATGGTTGGGTGGGCTCTTGCAGCAACTTACCAGCATGTTGCGGAGAAATGGACACTCTATTATTCTCTCTTATCTCTTCTGTTATCTTTAAGATTGTCTTTTTTTTTGTATCTTTTAATTTGCGTTAGTATCTTTTCTGTTACGTTTCTTTATCTATTTTTTTTTTATTTTCTCCAATGTTAAATAACATTGTAAAAATGCACGCTTACTCAAAATACTTTTATAATTAGCAAAGTGGTAGTGGTAGCCTTGAAGCAACGAATCCCCCCTTACGACGAGCAATAAGGCTGGAGCAACAGCGTGCGACCGCTTCAATTGAGCTTCCAACAACACCTTCCATTTGTCCTAATAGTTATATGCTACATTATCTTGCTGAAAAGTGTACGGAACCTCCCTATTTGCCTCTAAAAAAGGTTATAAACTATTCTCCAACACTCCAATGTAGTCACTGCTGTTCATTTTCGATGATGTGAACTGCAAATTAAGTGTACATTCTGCTGTAAATGCACCCCATACCATAACAGATCCGCCCCCAAAATTCCTTTTGGAAAAGTACTGTGGTTCTTTTCGCAAATCTCTCCAATAGTAGCGAAAACCATCTGGCCCATCTAAATTCCACTTTTTCTCGTCAGAAAAAAAAAAATAATCTGTTAAAGAAATATTGTCAAAAGGATAATCACTTCGATGAATTGTAATTTCTTACTAGGCGCCAGTCAGTGAAGAGATGATTCTCTACAAATTGGAGTCGCGCTTCCTTATGTCTTAGCAAGAGTCGTGGTTCTTTCTCCATCTTCGATAATTTTAGGTGTTTACATTGCTGAAGTGTACGCCATATGGTTGTTTTGAAAACTTTATTGCCAACGGATGCGGCCAAAGTAGAGCAAGATATACTCGAATTTGAAGCTTTTCTTAAAATGCTTCGCCTTTCTCGAGCCGATAATAACAATTTTCGGCCAGATCGTTTGCAAATATTGTAATCGTCTGGATTCTTCAAAAAATTATGGACTACGAATCTACTTCTACTGATTTTTTTTAGCAATACCCGATGTTGAGTACCCTAACTCATTATACGCCAATATTTTTCCTCGCTCTTCATGCGATAATGTCGTACCACGTGGCATTTTAATAATCTAATGCTACCCTTGAAATTTCAATCAGTTCTGGACACGTTGCACTCGCGTACAATGCAATTTTCGACTAGTGCCTTATAATTATGAAACGCCAAAAACAGCATCAAATGATATGTCTTTCAAAAAAGATAAAGGTTCTTTGGCGTGTTGCGAGCTCAGGCGCCTATAACTGCACATCAAGAGAAGAGAAATTAACAAGAGCAAATAATAAAAAGAAACCAACTTTTACGGCAAAACATTTTTTTTTTTGCTTTGTTTTACACTGCATTCGTAGGGTGCCTTATAATTATGAAACGCACTGTATTTTACGTTTCAATCGTTCGTCTTAATTTTTTTATCCAAAATGCAACTAAATCAATTTTTAAGAACACTAAAATATCTGTTATGTACTTTTTGTCCTTTTTAACTATTTTGCTGTTTGATAATAGACGCTGCCAAGTTTGTTTAATACATTCGAAAGTACTGCCAACAAATATTGCCAATAATGACGACACTTTTACTCGATCAGAAAAATTAACATGGTACCAATTTATTTTCGGATCGAACACAACTTTCGACTAGTTTCAACTTTCGAATTGAGCTACATATAAACTCCCCCTGGTAAATGCACGAAATACGAAATACTCATACTACGACAAATCCTGACGAAGCTCCAAGAAATTCTGATTGACACATACCATCTGTTTATCGATTACAGATGGTACTATTAAAACTATTAAATGCTTGGCAGTGTTTTGTATACACTTACCGACACAGTCTTCAGTGAAGATGGGCTAAAATCTGAAAAAGACCAATTATGAACCAAGCTAGAAAAGGCGGTAGTCTGTCCAGCGATATCATTAACATCATAATGGAGATAATAATGCGGAAGGCTGCAGTCAACACAATGATATATATATCAATGGCCAATGACTGTGAAATTTTCCTAAGGCCTTTGCAATCATTGAGAAGCAGTCGGCAGAACATCATGCAATGGCTGGTGATCATTCCTTTAGAAATAGCTTTTTGCGCATACCCATTCATCTTAACCAAATTTATTAGCCTCACCACCCCCAAAACACTAGTCTGTGGCAAACTTATAATCGCACTGCATCATAATTCACCAATTCTGTGTGTATGCCGCGGCGCGCCTCCACCTTTCGTTGCTGAAAAATAACGCGAAATAAAATTATTATAAAAAAGCATAAAATATGGAATGTTTACTTTTTTTGTTGGAAAAAGAAAACACAATCGCTCACATATTTATAAATCATTATATACTAACGTATACACAGTCATACATACACACACACACAAAAGCTTATATATGAAAATCCCTCTAGTAAAGCTGGTATTTTAAACGATTACGCCTAAAACCATGGAAATTAAATTTAATGGAAAATTTATTGCGCCACACATACACTGACATACAATAGTTAAGACGGGCATACAGCAAATACATAGAAATCTGGAGGTCCTAGTGTTATAGAATCTAATGTTTTTTTGGAGTATATGTTGGTGCTGGTGTTGGTGTCTAGAATGTAGAATTTACATTGTTGTGTTATTGCCTTTACAGTAATGTAAACGACTCTGGTAATAAATTGTGTGTATTGTGGGTGTTGGCAGTGGTCATCATGTTTACATTTCACTCATTTTACTTTTTTCGTACTTTATATTGTTGTGATTATATTGTTTTATTGTTTTGCCATGTTGAAGCTTTCGTCTGTATGCATTTCCAATTTGTACCTTGTTTGAGATATCCTTCTTTATTTTCTTTCTTAAAATTTAATGTGTTTTTTTCAATTGTATTAATAACATTACCGCATTAATTATGGTAATGGCAAGGAATCCCCCTCGCCACAACTTTAATGTATTAATTTAATAATATCGTTATACAATTGATTCTGCCTCCAGCTCTGTGTTTCATAGTAATATTGACATTTTATCCGATTGCTTAATGATGGGATAATTTTTCGAGTAATACTTACTTACAAGGTAGAGGCGAATAAGGCTGTAAGGCAGCAATAATTCTGAGAAATGTTATGAATTACTTGTAGGTGGGAAATTGTTACAGGTTTCGAATTGCTACAATTTTGCAAACGATGTCGCAATTTGCTCTTTCAGTTGAAGATAGGCATGACATTTGATGAACACATATGTGAAATTATAGGAATAAGAGGAAGTGGTAGCAATAAAGAAGGTGTTTTTTAAGAAATGTGTGAAACACTTTAACAAATAATGACTTATTGAAGTCGAAATTCCTAGATACTGTCTTTAAGTCTATAAAATGTTAAAATTACATAACACAGTTGGTCCAATTTTGTACCACTTTTCGAGCATAAGCGGTCTAATTTCGTCAACTATCAATCTTTGCTAATTTATCAGCATAAACCAGAGATTTGATGTACCCCCAGAAAAAGTAGTCCAAAGGTGTCAAATCATACAATCAAGGGGGGCAGTAAACAGACATATTCCTTCCGATAATTCGGTCACCAAATGCTTGGCTTAACAAAATGATGGTTTTACGTGCTGTATGGCATGTTGCGCCGTCTTGTAGGAGCCATTCTAGAATCATTTACTTGTAGCATTCACCATTCACGGTTATCTCAGCACCGTTTTCAGATTTAAAACTAAATCGGCCGATGACGCCTTCGGCACGTAAACCGCAGCAATGAAATTTAGCCTTAAGAGTTTCATGATGATTGTGCTCTCTTCAAAAACGAAATTTCGCTAGTTTACATACCAAGCGGGTCACTCATGAGCCTCATCGCTAAAGATGATTTGACAAAGAAACTCTAGTTCAAATTTCAGTTGATTCTTAGCCCATTCCGAGCACACGTCGCTTTATTTGGGTTTTAATTCTTGCATCAGTTGGATCTCATGTCTCATGTTTGGATTCAGGCAAGCATCTTCCCTCAAAATTTTCCAAGCAGTTGACGGACTGAGACTAAGTTGCTAAGAACGGCGTTAGATCTATAAATTCGAGTCATATGTCGCACTCACGTCTAAAGCAGCGATGGCTTTTTCCGTACCCCCAAATAGGTTTGATTTGGATGAATATAACACAAAAGAGTAGATGTGGTCTTGAATCGAACAATAGTATTCTTATTTGACACCACCAGTAGAAATTCATCCATCAGTAGTGGCAGTAGAAAAGAATCAAGCGCTTCGGTGTTTTGCGCTCGGTAGAAAGTTCGTTACACCAAGTTCAGATAACAGCTCTATAACCAGGTCCACCCAACGAAGTCTTAACCTCCTTTTTCTCCTCCGCCCATCTTCAATGTCGCTATACTGCTCAAGTATGCATCTTGACGTCGGTACTCACCGTTAACGATAATGGGTTTAATTATGTAGCGAAATATTTTGCCGCTAGATTTAGTAGATTTAGCCGCTTGTGTTATTACCTACAATTCTGCACTGTAGAGCACGACAGGTAGGATCAGTGTCTGGTAGAGTTGGATCTTTGTTTGCTGGGAGGGGGCTTTCTTGGATCAAAACTTGTCTCCTGATTATCAATCTGACATTATTGTTTTTTGTTTACGGCGGAGTCAAGGTAAACTAAGTCATCTACTACTTCATAGTTATAAGTGTCATCTACTCATATTATACTTCATCTACTACTTCATAGTTATAAGTGTCAACGTTAACGCAGCGTCCCAAAATGAGTTGACTAGTTGGGTTTTGTCCGTTATTATCACCAGACCCAATTCTGACGACTGCTTCCCAGTGCTTGAAAAAGGCCGCAGTAACACCCCACAGTCCCTCGAGCAATGATATCTATATCAGCAGCTAACGCCAGCAGCATGTTAATTTTATTAAGTTAAAAACCTATCGTGTGTAGTGCAGCCTTCCGCATGATCAACTCCATTAGTATGTTAAAGAGGCCCGCCTTGTCTAAAGCATCGCTTGGTATAAAAATTGCTCTGTCTGATAATTTACCTACTTTTCCATTGAAGACAAACGTGTCGGTAAGTGTCGTTTTCGCATATTCCTATCAGTTTACGCAGTGATACCAAACTTAGTCCATAGCTTGCTAACAGATTTCTGTCATATTGAACTGTCGAATGCAGCTTTATAATCGATAAACAGATGGTATGTGTCCGATCGGCATTTTCTTGGGTCTTCTCCAGGATTTTTTGGTTACTGTGAATATCCAGTCGGTCATGCATTTACCAGGTCTAAAGCCACACTAATAAGGTTAAACCAGGTTTCGCCAGAATGGGCTTTAGTTTTTTCACATAACACACTAGACAGGACCTTGTATGCGATAGGTAATAGGCTGATTTCCGCTATAGTTGGTACACACACTTGGATCGCCTTTTCTTAACCACAGGACATAGAACACTCAGATTTTTAACCATAAGACATGCATTTCCTTAAGCCAAATCGTGTTTATGAGCTGGTGCATTGCATGTTTGACATCTCATTGCAGCCGGCTTTAAAAAGTTTTGACGGCAGTCCCATCGGCTTCCGCAACTTTGCTTTTATTTAAGCCTTGCGATCGTCCGTGCTGATCTCGTTTTGGCTTGATGGTGGACAATCTACTCCGTCGTCTATGATTGGTGTGATTTCGTCACTTATGCTACCTTTGGGAAACGAGTAGAGATCGAAAGTGCTCCCACCCATATTTACAGCATACTCTGAGTATCCGTGATCATACTTTCCATCTCTGTCCCTTACAGGTGGGGATCCTAGCTCTAATAACTTTGCTTTAACCTTTTGGTACAACTTTCGGACTTCGCCTTTTATATCTGTAGTTTTTGATATCCTGGCTCTCTCTTTTCTTCCACAGACGCTTTTTTCCCGTCTGAAAAGGCGTTTCGTCCTCCCTCCTCTTCCTCATTATAACGCTCCGACACCGCAAGAGCCGCCCATTGGCTGCAGTTTTTGCCTTGTATACAGCATCGATTTCCTCAGACATTTCGCGACATTCATCATCGTGCCAGGGCTTATCTGAGCGTGATTTTTTCATAAACCCAGTTTGGTTGTTGCGGCAGTGGTCATAGAATTCACAAATATGCTGCCATTGGGTGTCGGGAACATCAGAAATTAGGGGGGTTTGGTTCGAAGTAATTGAGAGAATTGGTTGGAGTGGGGCATTGCCTATCCCGGTGGTATGCAGCTTTGTGATGTCTAGCAGCCTTTGCTTTTAATTACCAGTGTTTTTTAGCACTACTTAATCGTGTGCGTAACCTTGGGTGCAACTTGGTTGTGATCCGATTCAATATTTTGCACCCGCAGCACACGCACGTCCATAACGCTTGAGACAGCCTTCCATCAATTACCACGTGATCAAACTGATTTTCTTGTGTTTTTGATCCGGATATATCCAGGTTTACCTTGTGAATATCTTTATGCGGGAATCTGGTTTCCACTCACTACCATGTTTTTTTGTCGACGCGAAGCTAGCTAGTATAAATCCGTTTATTGGAGGTGTTGTTGTTGCAGACTGAATTTTCCTAAACCGCTTAAATCATGGTCCTTATATCGTTTTGCGGGGGTCGTCAACATTTTGGGGGGGGTTTTTGTTTTTTCCTTTTCTTCGTGTTTTCATAATAATTGTTTTGTTTAACGAGAGTGGCTTATTAGGCCACCGGCGCCGATCCTAGTTTTCTTGGGGCAGCCAAAGCCACTAAGAGAGCCTGTGTTGAGCTTCAGTAACCTCTGTTACCTACTTCCTAAGGACGCAATCGGTGGTAGCATGCCGATTAGGTTTACGCAACACCTCCTGTAGCTGCGTTGGAATTATTCCGTCATGTCTGGTTTGATTCATAGCGTTTTGGAGCATTTAATGGTCCATAATCAGATTCTTTTTTGCTCACTATCGATTGAAACTGTGTTTAAGTTAGGCAAAACGTCCATCTGATATTTCTGGCTGTTGTCAAGAGTTCAAGTCATTGTTAGGAAAAGGGAGTATCCCCTATAAATTCCTTTCAGCCAATTACAAGATAGGTATAACACAGCCTGTAATTGCGCTGTAATTTTTCCGTCTGGTATTAAGTTTAAAGCATTTGATGTCCCATATCAGTTTATTCCTAATCACATCAAGCCAACAATATTTAAGATAGGCATACTTCCACCTAATATTTCTGGTTAGGTGGTTTCCAAAGTCAATGTTGAAAAGATAGTCCGAGAGGTTCTACGTACGAGACTGTAGACTGTAAGTATCTGCAGCTTGCAGTCTGTCTCATGCTCTCTATGCCCTCTATGGACATAAGTTTCGCTATGACTTTCGCTAAGACTTCCTTACATAACATTTTTACAAATTAAGGCTAGTTTTGTAAATGTCCAAATCTATTTGATTGAGGTTAGCTTTCATTTTCTTGAATAGTCGTCTTATAGAGGATCTTTTAAGTTTTGTTATGTTTTACCGAATAGAAATGATGCTTGAATAACTTCATGTAAAAGCAGCGGTCTAATAGCACTGCAGAAAAATACAAGTTAAAATTTGTTTAACTAACTCTTAACTCTGAATATGTCTACACTATGTAGAACATTTAAACACAACATCTTAATTATAATAGACTTAACACAATGGTAACTATTTCCCTTATCTTAGCTCATCATCATCTACCACAGTTCAATTTAAAAACAATCATAATATGTTGGTAACACTTTAATGGTGAGGCTGGCACTCTTCTGTCATTCTTCTTCCCCTTTGCACTACGACTGCCATTGTCGCACATACTTTGTTTCCTTGTAGCCGATAATATTCAGTTTAAGTAACATTTAATGTGTTGCGGTGGTGGTTTCTTTGCTTCTTGTGTATTTCAACAACTGACATTGCACAGACAGTTTTTGGCTAACCAAATGTACAATTGCTGTCTGCCAAAAAAAAAAGCTTAAAGCAATAACACTAGGACAAAACGAAAAAAAACACACACACACACACACACACACAAAAGACAACCCAAGCAAAGCAAGGAAAATTTTGCAATAGAAGTGAAGTAACACCAGAGCATTTGAGACGAAACATAACGACACCGAGAGCAAGCAGGACATTTATACAAATAAGCAGCAGGCAGCCGACTACTGTCACTACTATTTAAACAACAAATATGGTTTGGTTTGCGTTTTTTTCTATCGTTTTCGTTTTTGTTTCACTTCTGCCTCCTGCCACCACAAAGTCACACAGAAATTGTAGTTAAAACAAGTTTCTACATTAAACAGTAAAATGCATAAACGTTGCCGGGGAATGCAAATATAAAACATGCACTACTCCAACAACAACAACAAGTAGTGATGGTGAAAACTGGCAAAAAGCTAAAAAAACGAAATAGGAAAGGCAGGAAAATATTCATAGAGACAAAGCAAAAATAGATAGAATAAAATAGCAGCAGACCCCCAACAATGCCACCGGATGTCGAGGTTAAAGGGGCCGACAGCTCGAGAGACACCAGGAAGAAAACTACAACGAATTGGAATTGCAAAAGTCTGTGTCTCAACCTAATGTGGCAGCTAAACTAGACAAGACATGCTTGCAGAAACAACAACCAACTGGAGAATAAAACATGAGTTTTTTTTTTTTGTATTGCCCTTTTTCCTATGCATATTTTTGTTTCGTTTACAGGGCAGGCAGGCAGGCCGGCAGTCATTTTATATTATGACCAATGTTGTGGGCGGATTTATGGTCTGTAATAAATGTCCTTTGTGAGACGCTAAATTACCAAGAGTCATAGAATTATAATAGCTGTGACCGGCAGTTGTACAATAGAGGTGAACAAAAATTTCAAGGAACTGGTGATTGGATATAATTATATGGAATATAAAGATGAAACAAAATGTTGCACATATTAATGTGGACGATTTTCTTTTAATTTCATTAAGGGATTTTCTGTTAGAAATCTGAAAGGTGAAAGGATCAGCAGATTAAAGAACGATCTCTTGTATTATTTAATATACTTTACAGTTTTCACCGCAGTATTAAACAGCGTGGGGAGTGTGATACAATGTAAAGCTTCTGATTGGTTCAACTTGGCAAACCCAGAGTGATCATTGCCAACTACACTTCAAGTCTACTCACAGAGCTCCGTATTCGTGGCACTACTGGGGACGGAGTACCTCCACGTGGAGAAGACTGGAAGCCTGCCTTTGATACCCGTCAGAGCACGACTAACTGTGAAGGGCGAAACCTAAAATCCAGGCACGTCTGCTCAGAGTGAGCGTCTGACTCAGAATAGGCGGCTGTAATAAAATCCTTGCAGGAAGAGAAAACTGCGACGTGGTGCGCTTGGCTTGCAACCCGCCACCGACAATGAAAAGAAGTAAGAAAAAAATAAAATTGACCCCCCAAAATGTTACGAATTAAGGGCCATGATTTAAGGATATGCACCTGGAATGCTAGAACACCATATATACCAGGTGCATCCATCCAACTGGCGGAAGTCCTCGAAGAATACAAGGCTGACATAACCGCTTTACAGGAAATCTGGTCAATAGGACACGGGTGCTCGCGCATGGAAGCGTGCGACATCTATTATAGTGGCCATGCGGATAAGCACGAGTTTTAATCTGGATTTGTGGTTGAAAAGAGATTGCTACATCTAGTCTTACGGTTCAATCCGTTGTGTGAACGTATAGCCACCATAAGAGTCAAAACAAAGTTTTTCCACATAACACTTATATGTGCCCATGCTCCGACAGAAGAGAAAAGCGATGAGGACAAATGAGAGTTCTACGAGAGCCTTGAAAATAAATATGACCGTTGCCCAAGCCATGACATTAAAATTGTATTAGGCGATTTTAATGCTATAATATGCAGGGAAACCGCATTTGTGCCTACCATCGGAAAATTCAGTCTGCTCACCGAAACGTCGAACAATGGCATCAGACTGATTGATTTCTCTGCGGCAAGAAATATGGTAGATAGCAGCACTAGATTTGACCATAAAAATATTCATAAGGCGACATGGTTATCTTCAGATCAATTGACGAGTCGATGTCGATGGAAGGCACGTATCAAGTATTCTGGAGGAACGAGTGATCAGGGATACGAACAATGATTCTGATCACTACCTTACCACGGCTAAGGTACAAACAAGGTACAAAAACGTACGTAACCAGGAACAAAGAAAGCTGGACATCGGTAAACTGGGGACCACAGAGGTAGCGGACGCCCAATTCAACAACCTAATTCAACTGATGCGGAATGCTCCAACCCCTGATAATATAACCTCGCAGTGGCAAAATATAGCCGACTCCTTAGAACGGGCTGCGAGAAGCGCACTTGGGTACTCAAAGCCGTCTCAGGAAGATGCCTGGTACGATGATGAATGTCGCAATGCCACAAGAGAGACGGTGTCTGCAGCCAATGGCAACGCGAGCTGTTCGTGAACGGCACAGGGAGAAGAGACGAGAGACAAGAGGGATAAGGCGTGATTGCTTGGAACAGGGCTGCCCTCCCGCGAGGACAGCGATGGTCAGCTTGTGACGGACCTGGATAACGTTCTGAAGATATGAAGAGACCATTCCAGAAACGTACAGGAAACGGACACCACTCCAGAAGACCCCGCTTTAATCCATGACGATGGTATTAATAGTCCACCTCCGAGACAGAGCGAGATACGTGTGGCAATATTCCGCCTTAAAAATTACAAAGCGGCTGCAGCCTACGGATGGTCTAACTGCTGAATTGCTTAAGGCAGGTGGGAAGGAGCTAATTAGGAGTATGCATGAGCTCATGGAGAACATCTGGCTAGAGGAGAGCATGCCCGGGGATTGGAGTCTCAGTCTGTTATGTCCCGTATACAAGAATGGAGATCGTAGTGAATGTAAGAACTACCGTGGAGTAAGCCTATTACCAATTGCGTACAAGGTCCTTTCGAGCATATCACAGTACAACACATGATTTTCTTACTCAATTCTGAGAACTGTACGTGAAAGTTGCCCCAAAAAGAAGAAGTTCTGCATCATTCGTTTTGTCAAGTTACATGCCATAATAATTTAATATCGGTTTGAAGTTAGTAAGTATCGTATAGGGGAATTTGTCACGTTTTAGGCTCTTTTATTATATTGTTATATGGTGGCGTATGATTATCATAAGTAATATCCTACTTAAATCGTACGCCACGGAGTACAACAGTTTTATTGTAACTGCTACACAATGAACCTAGTTCAAAATCATTTGATGAATGGACAAGTGAAACTGTTGCTTATGTAGGGAAAAGTTATATGTACAGATTAAGGAAATTGTGGTTCGTAATTAAATTTGTTTCAGCGAAATCGGACTAGTGGTTCTCGTGTTATGTCATACAAAAGAGCCTAAAACGTGACAAATTCCCCTATGCGATAATTACTTACAGAATTGAGTCCCAAATCAATGAGATGAAAAATGTTGTACAGTGGTATCAAAAGACAAGAAACAAGATTGATTATGTGGTAATCGATAGAAGGCATGCCTCAAGCGTTGTGGAAGTGCGTGTGCTTCGTGGTGCAATATTGACTCGGATCACCCAAGGTACGCCAAGCATCATACAACCGAGATAGCCAATGCCTACTCCAACCAACCAACTGGAGGGAACACTTTCGTACTTCCCGAAGGCAACATAAGTGACGAAATTAGGCCATACATACAATATACATGCATGCACCAGCCCATAAACACGATTTTGCTAAAGGAATGCAGGCCCGATGATTGAAAGTGCCTCCTGGTGGATCCGTATATATTATTGTGATGTCCCCGTTGCAGTATTTCGGAGAGAGTATTAAAAACAATTCTTTCCTAGTAACAATGCATGTTCTTACCTTTTCTCCAGTGCAGGCTGTGTAGATAGTGGTATTTGCTTCATCGTACCCGTGGACTATGTTGTCTACTATGTAGGGTTCCTGCACGAGAGCTATATGCCGCTGTTTAGTAGTATGGTAGAGTGAGAGGTCAACAGAGGCGGCCAGACAGTGATGCAAATTAGTTTATACCACTCTTAGCTTTCTCTGCTTCTTTTATGCTCTGGACCACGAAAGTAAATATTGCCCATGCCAAACTTCACCCTACCTCCGCAACTTTTCAGGTAAGCGAATGATTCGCTATCCAGTCAATGATCTGAAGTGATCATACCATCCCGATCAGCTCTAACAATAACCGCCACTTGAATAGTGTGGCCATTATTTAAACTGCCCTGCTTCCTCATTTTGGCATTTCTGAGGGATTCCTCACCAGAGCGGGCACGCTTCGTCGGCTTTCCACTAGTGGAAGCCAACTTGGCAGAGGGTTCTGGTGGTTTAGAGGGTCCTCGAGTACATACAACATCCTCCTTGGCAGAAGGTCTTGCAGCAATCTCCCTTGTTGTATGTGAGGTACCGGGCTCCGGGAAGGAAAGAGAAACGTAGGCATCGCTCTTATTGGGTACTTGGGAATAAGATTTCTCGAATCTAACCACATACCCCAAATGCTTTTTGAACAGTCCCTATATTCCCTACCGGACAGCAGAGCAATATCCTTTCCTACAAATCTCCTAAGAAGGCTGCAGGATCATCTATAGCCAACCTTGGCCTTTTGGTCCCTTTTTTGATTCCCTCCTCTGTCTCTTAAACATAATTTCCCTTTGCACCTTATGAATGAGGTATGGGATAGCTTTTCGCGTTGTTGTGAATTAACACGCTTTCTATTTTTAGATTCACAACTAACGTCACCTACTTGTTTATCGACAAATGCACGTCACTGTTTGAGAAGCTCTTACTAGACACGACGATTGAATCGACGCTTAATACTGCGAAGTTGCTGTCAACAATATTCGAGGGGAGCCGACAATGAAAGAAAATTTTATTATTTTTCTTTTCTTTTAAGATGACTGGAGCCAGGTTTGAACCTGCGATCTCCCGCATGGTAGTCGCGTGTTCTAACCACTATGCTACGACCGGTCCCGGCCTCCTCTGTCTCAACCATGGATATTCTGGGGTCTCTACCAAGTGGAGAAAACACCATTTCCCCTCTTTTGGATACCGCCTCTATGCATGTCACCGAGGTGGTCGTACATAAAGATTCAGTTGGAGAAGGCCAGCTTCGCTCTTCCGTTGGTAAGGTTTCCATAGCATCCTGTCAACAGATATGAGGGACACTCGAACCGACTTTGGCCGATTTCTGGTCGGTACTGCCACTGGGTATCGACAAGGTGGAAAGTGGTTTCGGGAGTGGAGCCTAATCGAGTCCCGTCCCCAAGGATTCCAGAAGAACCACGCCATCAGGCTCACCTACAATAATGACACCATCCCCATCAGAGAGAGGTAGATGACTCGGCATTGTCTGTAAAATCATTAGGGGTTGGGGGAACGAGTTGGCTTCTCCCTTTATCCTTCGCCCTCATCTGCAAGAGGTGCACGTGTAATTGCTCTTGTTGCGTTAAAATGCTTTCGTTTACCTCTTGAAAATTTAGTCCGACCTTAATATCGTTCTCATTGTTCTTTTCTTTGCGCCTGGCGTCAGCTTTAAAATTAGTTTGTATGTGGCCGCCGGCGACACGTCGAGAGGAGCTAGATTCCTCACCGTGACCGCAGGTAGTCGCAGCCACAGTCGCCACCGATGCTTGGGTGTATATCAACAACCGTTTTTTTTTATATTTTTTCGACTCCATTCAAGACATTACATACTGGGTTGATCCACATTGTAACCAATATAAGTAGCCCTATGTAACTTGGACTTATTGGTAACCCTACACTCGCTGGGAGTGTTTGTAGGCACTTGGCCCCCATTTTTTTTGCATTTTAACCCTATCTTCCAGGGGTCCTCACCCGTAGTATTGGACAGGAGCCATTTTCTATACGTTCTATACGTTACTGTCCTTCACCACCCAAGTTAAACTGGACGATGACGTGCATACTAGTTATTTACTGCCGCCAGCAATCGCCAGTGACATAACAAGCCTCATTGGCACTTGAGGTTTGTGGGATAGTCCTTGCACTCGTTCCCTTTTCTTGTTACCGCTGAGCTGTCCTCGATCGCCAAAAAGGCAATTACCCAGAAGTATGAAACTGTGAGAAGTTTTACTATACACAACCTATGAACGCTTCAACGTAGCGCTCAGCTTCGCTTCTTAAAGGATCATTAAATCATACATACCAACGAGTCAATATATATGATTTAATTGATTCCGATAGCGGGATCAATAGTATTATGCGCCCAAAATTACATAACGCAGTGGCTTTGCGGGATGACACTGCCGCTCGAATATGAAGATACATATTATTGGCCGAGGACTGCGGAATGTTACTGCGACCTTCACCTGCATTGAAAAGCAGTTAGAAGCAGTTAGTCTGCGGACCACACCAAGTTACTTGTTTCAACGCACAAACGTGAACATTGACAACTAAAGCATTAAAGTGTTAGATGATTTTGTCCACCTTGGCTAGGCCGTAAACAAAAATAATAAAGTCAGCTAGGAAGTCAAGAGAGGAATTATTGGTATTCTATTATGCGTTAAGCAAGCAATTTAATGACAAAGCCCTCTATTGGTGAACAAAGATCTAACTCTATCAGACTCTGATCCTAGCTGTCTTGATCTACAGCGCAGAGTACTGAATTAGGACACTAGTGGAGCCTACTAGAGAAAAATACTTGAAAAAATTTTTGGACTTATCATTGTTGACAGCGAACCATGAGTATGAGTATGAACAATGAGTTGTATGAGCTGTAGAAGCTCTTGACATATTCAAGCACATCCAAATATACCGAATGCACTGTACGGATGGGTCAAAATTCTTCAGTCTGAAAAATCTATGTCATTTAACTCAATGGGCGACGCAGTAGGGGGCGACCAAGACTTGTGAAAGAGCTGTTTTCTAAACATGGTATGAAGAACAACCTAGGCAGTGCAAGAGGCCGAAGCGCTTGGAATTCATTTCTACGTGCGGCAATTGATCAATGAGTTTCTGTTGTTCCTGCCAAATAAGAAGAAGATAGTGTTGGGTTCTAGATGCGTAAATATGTATAGTAATATCGATTTGCTCTATTATCGATTGAGAAAGGATAATCCATTTAAAATTTACTTGTTTTTTTTTTTATTAAGTACAAACAGATACTCGTTTTCTGGTATTGCCTTAATCAAACAATGATTTACTCAAGCGTTATAGCCTACCATCACGTGTAAGTACAAAAACAAACAAATAAAATTATTCAATACACCTCTCAGCTGTGTAAGTCACTAATCCTTATACAAATATATGTATTTACAATCGATACATCAAAGTTCACAATCACAAACTTTTGTCGACCTGCCAAAATGTAAAGTTTGAATTCTTTTTTTTCCATGTTCTTCTTTTGCATCATAAGCATCATAACTCAACAGCATTGTTGTATTTTAATTAAAATTGCATTTTATGTGCAATTTTCAGCTTGAGATAAGAGTTTAATTAAAATTGTTGTTTTTCTAGTACAACTTCAAACATATATAACGCACACGCACTCACATACACATAAACACACATACTCAAGCACACCCACAAATCTTTCAATTCATTTCTTAGTTATCCAAAAAAAAAAGAAAGAAAAAATTGCGGTATGCTATGAAGGATATGCATATGTATGTCTAGGCATGTGAATATGTAAGTGTTAACAAAAGGAAGTTGCTTGAATATACATGTATGAGTGTGTGTGTGTGTGTGTGTGCGTTGAGTAAAGTTTGCAACGCAACGTTTCTAGCAAAAGTGTTTAATCTCTCTCTGGGAGAATGTATATAGCACATATTGGTGTGTCCGTATGTTAGTCGCAAAAATTAAATAGAGATCTTTCATCATTGGTTTTTTTGTACTGGTCCTTAAGCAATAACTCTGCTGAAACTCTCTGCCCATACTGCTGCATCAAATATAGCTGCATAGTTGGACTCTTAAATTTTTTTTGCCGAAACTATTTGCTGCATTAACAAAAATGTCCAACAGATTTTGAGCACAATGGTATGAGTTGTAGTAATGCTACAACAACGACAACAATTTATCAAAATATTTACTTTTGATATTTTGACAGCTGTTTTAGTTTTACAACAGAAGCAGCAAAAACAATAGATACAAATGACAAAATTTAATGTAAATATACATACACAGACACACTCAAGTTCTCACACACACACACCCACAGAAGGCATAAGTAATGCACATATATGTTTTGTGTATGTATGTAATGCCTTATGTGTCCTTATGTCTACACTAAGAGATGACTGAGCTGACTATATTCAAAGGATGTATTTAATCTACACATTGTCAGTAACCTACACAAAGGCTTGTATTTGTATATGTGGTGTAAAGATGTGTAGGTACATCTGCCAAGTGTTGAGTGTTAAATAAAAATATTATTATTTTTACTGGGGAACAAACGTTTATACGAGAGAAGCGGGGAAGTATCTCTGAAGGACTTAGTTGAAAGGCAATATATTTGTGTGACTCTAATATTTTGAAAAATTTCATTAGGAATATTTGAATCTTTAAAATATAACTATCAATACTTCTACAACACATTTACTCATCATCCTCGAACAACTTGACAACATATATATTTATATCTTAGTGTCTAAGTCAGAGGCTGAAATGATAAGAGATTTCCATTCGTTTCGATCTTGTGAGCACCCTCTCTTGTCAGTCCTACCAAGCAGCGTTAGAAATTCCTTTGCCTGGTTCTTCTAACATTGTCGCGATTTCCCCCTTTTGCGCCGTCCTTCGAGGTCTTGATAAAATACCTTTCTCGCTGGAATTTCTTTATCCATCCTCAAGACATGGCTTAGCCAGCGTAGTCGTTGCACTTTGATTCGCTTGACCACATCAATGTCGGAGGCATATAGCAGGATCGGTAAAATTAGTACCCAGTACAGTTGGACTTTGGTGGTTCGAGATAGGGTGGTGTTTATGAAGGTCTCGCGTAGCCCAAAAAAAAACACCTGTTGGCGGGCACTATTTTCCATTTTATTTCTGGACTGACACTATTGTTTTTTTCCATGACGGATCCGAGGTAGTTGAATTCATACACTATATCAAAGCAATAGTGCTCACAGTTCACGCTGCACGTGAACATGTTAACCGCTGTTTTCTTTAACACTTTCACCATCACTATGTTGAACAGTATACATGAAAAACCATCACTCTGTCTAAGACCTCTTGTCATATCAAATGGCGCAGATAGATTCTTGCTAATCCGCACAGAGGATTTGGTATTCGTAAGCATACACAGGCAAAGAAAATTTATCTTCGCAGGAATCCCGAACTCACACAAAGCTTCGTATAGATGATGCCAGATAGGACTATCGTAGGCTGCTTTGTAATCGACGAGGAGATGGTAAGTATCGATTTTCTTCTCATGGGTTTTCTCCAGAATCTGCCGTAGTGTAAATATGTGATCCGTTGTGGATTTGCCCGGTCTAAAGTCGCACTGATAAGGTCCAAACAGGTTTTCCACAATTGACTATAGACGTTCACACAGTATGCTAGAGAGGACCTTATACTCAATCGGTAAGAGGCTAATTTCAAAGTAGATTTTACACTCACTTTGGTCACCTTTTTTGTAAAAAGAGAGATTCCAATCCTCTGGCATGCTCTCTTGAAGACAAATATTCTCTATGAACTGTTGCATGCTTAAAACAAGCTCATCTCCACCCACCTTAAACAACTCAGCTGAAGGACCATCAGCCCCAGCAGCTTTGTTGTTCTTTAGGCGGGATATGGCAGTTTTTATCTCACCTTGGCTCGGAGGGGACACTCGATGTTATCATCTCGGATTGGTACACAGTCTTCATCAGCCGAGTTTTCAGACATAAATAGGCTGCTGAAGTGATCTTTTCATATTCTCAGTACGCTTTCGGAGTCAGTAACGAGTTGACCATCCTAGACCTGTTCCATGTACCCTACCATTTATCTTCTGGTAGAATTTTCGGGCTTCACCTCTGTTCCTGTATTCTTAAATGCACACGTTATTCTGCTCCATCAGCTCACACCTTTCGCCTATTCTTCCTGTACTTATCATGAACAGCTCGCATTGCCATTGGGTGGTATTGCAGAACTTGTCATCTTACCAGGCATTTAAGGCCTCACATAGCCCAGTACAGACTGCGCAGTCCTTTCCATCGAGCGGGCAATATATTGCCATTGCGCGGTAGTATTTTCGGGAGTTGGAGCATCACGAAATAGTTGAGTGAGTTTGCTGGAATAGGCCTTGGCTATCTCCGTGGTCTGCAGTTTAGCGATATCCTGCTTTCTCTGTACCTGGTTACGCAAGGTTTTCGCCCTGCTTAGTCTAGTACGCACCTTCACTGCAGTGATCCGAGTTGATGTTCGCACCCCTGATCACTCGTACGTCTTAAACACTTGATGTGAGCCTTCCATCGATTACCACGTGATCAATTTGGTTTCTCGTTACTTGATCGGGAGATATCCACGTTGCTTTGTGAATGTTTTTGTAGTCAAATTGTGTGCTGCTAATTTCTATGTTCATTACTGCAGAGAAATCAATCAGTCTGATTCCTTTTGGTGATGTGTTATAATGCAGACTAAATTTTCCGCCGGTTGGGCTAAAGACATTCTCCCAACCTATTTTAGCATTAAAATCTCCCAGCACGATTTTAACACCATGGCCCGGGCTACGGTCATATGTTTCTTAAAGTTGGGCGTAGAATTCGTCTTTGACCTCGTCACTTTTCTCCTCCGTCGGAGCATGAGCGTAATGTAGAAAAATGATGCCTTCACTCTTATGGTGGCGATTCGTTTACTGACATGAGTGGACCTAGAGACCAGGTGTCGTAGTCACTTGCCGACCACAAATCCACAACAAAACTCATGCTTATTCGCGTGGCAGCTGTAGTACATGTTAGAAATCCTCATCCACGAGCATCCATATCCAGTGCACCGGATTTCCTGCATAGCACTAATGTCAACCTTTTCTTTTCGAGGACATCCACAAGTTGAATAGAGGCACCTGGTCGTTATAGAGTTCTAACATTTCAAGTGCATATTCTCAAACCATGGCCCTTATGTAAAAACTTTTGCGGTGGTCGTCAACAGTTTGGAGGAGGTTCTTTATCTCTTATTTCTCATTTTATTCACTGTCATTATACTGGTGGCGGGTGGCATTCCCAGCCCACCAGGTTCCGCATTTTATTCCTACTGCCATTTATTTCAGCCGCTCTTTCTAAGACAGACGCTGACCAGGAAGCCGCTTAATATGGAACAGACGATATGGATTTTGGTTAGAACACGCGACTACCATGCGGGAGATCCCGGGTTCGATTTCCGCCTTCAGTCATCTACATTTTTATTTCATTGCCGGCCCCTCGATGTTGTCGCCAGCAACTTTGCAGTATAGTGCCAAGTCAATCGGCATGTCTAGTAAAAAGCTTCTCAAACAGTGACGTTCGCATTCACCGATAAAAAAGTAGGTGCCGTTAATTGTGAATCTACAAATAGAAACCGTGTTAATTCACAACAACGCGAGAAGTTATCCCATACCTCATTCATGGGGTGTAAAAGGAAATTAAGTTTTTTTTAAGGAGACCCAAGGAGACATCACCCTCCTATTTGTACATATCTAGAGGACAACCCATATGGTGTAGTGCTTAGTTAATGGCGGCCCTGATTTGGCATGTCATAGATTCGTCATCAGGCACATGTAGCCTTATAAAATCCGCATACCATTAATATTACTCATACGTTGTACACACATATGTAGCGAGCACTTGTGCCAGGGTCGTTTTTCAATATCATTAGCAATAACCAATACTGACCTAGTACCTTCACCCTGACTTAGACATTCTCACCCACCCCCACCGCCCAGGTTTACTTTTGTACTGGGTAATTAGTCACCTAATCCTTTGATATTAATTCCCTGTAAAACTTCGCTATAAATCATAGCCAACCTTCCCATTTTCTCAAATTGTTATTATAACTATACAACTAGAACCTCGCCCCTTAGGAAAAAAAAACAGAATTTACTATAATCTATAAAAATCCTGACATCTCCGTCAGCACTCCTGCCTCTTGAGGTCCATCGCAGGAACTTAAGTGTTTTTTTTTTCTCAACACTTCTTAGAAAATTTTTTGCCAAAGATAACAAAATTTTACTAGATTTCATATCAAACATACAGAACTGTTATATAGACGTATGAAGATGCAGAAATATTTTCATACACTTAATCTGTTTAATAACAAACATATACGATAGAAAGCGTATGTTTAAACGCAACTATATATATGTATGGTTATACATATATATGTGTGTGATGTTGAAATAAAGACACAGTAGTTCATAAGAGATAATTTTAATCATTTGCAATTTTGGTTAGGTAATAAGAACAGATCAAGAACTGGGGGTCAGAACGTCTATGGGGTATGAAGTGCCTCTCAATGACTTTATAATTCGAACAAGGGTATTTAACTTATACGACGGCTTATTTGAAATTCATTACAAAGACCCACAAAATGGAAACTAAATTGTATGTGACACAACACAAATGATTTTAGGCAGAATGTTCAGTTAAGGCACTATGTTCAGCATAGTGGTCATGGGACAGTGCTCAAAGACATTCTGGACAGTTCTGCATATGTATTAGTAGAATACCCACAAGCAAAGTCACTATACGATAGATAATAAAAAAACTTCAATGTCGAATACAGACTTTTGTGATCAGGTTGATTATGGATTTACTCTTTGCAACTAGGAATGTCTATTTCTCGTCGATTGCCTGATTATTCGCCATAAAAGAAGTTGTTAGTTAAATGGATATTAGTAGACCATTAGTGATGGAATTCAATGTGTATTTTGATAATAAGCCTCCTGGAATCCGTATGTCTGATTTCAACATCTCAGGCCCACACAGCCGCACATCTCTTAATATGAAGATCGAACTTGTAATGGACTTTTATTCAATTTAAGATTTAGATGACTAACGCACCAACTTACAGAAAAGTTAGTCGATTCAAAAACATTTTTGACAATTTTTCTCGCATGCGATTTTGTTTCCCTTGCCTTGCTATAAACAGTGGTTTAGGATTTTGTTCATTAACACTGGTGGCAATTGCTTGAACTAATTTGACACTAACTATTTTGACAGTGAAGAACATAAAAAAACAACTGTCAAATAACTAAATTATCGTGGGCGTAATGAAAATCGAACTACTTCCTTTTTCATTTCTTCGTCGTTCAAGAAAGATCTAATTCTCTCCTACAAAGATCAGTAAATTTCTTCAGAATCCGCCGAAATACAGAAAAGTGTAGACTTAATTTGTGCAAATCACTTGATCTAATTCCAATCAAGGTAAATATCACAATTACTTTATAATTTGGTGATTTAGACCTAAAGTTGTGGCATCTATGCATTATACAGGTTATCAAAACCTGCTCTAGAGGAAAAGCGACATCAGCATTCGTGTAACCCATCCATGTGGTGGGCCACATGCCTCACCTGCCCTCTAACTTCAGCAGAATTTGTAAATTTACGTGACAGTGAAACACGCAACAAACACCAAACAATCTTTTCGCAGCGCGAATCCATACGCGGATTCTCATTTTCAACATCGAGGAAAGTGTAACTTTTCCAAAAAGCGTTCTAATGTGCTCAAAGCGGCAGCTGTGATATTTGATACTTTATCAGCGTACTAGCAGTTCGAATTTTTTACCTGACATATTAAAAATCCAGCTTTAATAAACATCGAAAATTGGAAGGAATAACTTCTAATAGGCTCTACAAAACACTAGTCTTCACCACCAACATAATCTTCTAACATCCATCTTCAACTATCTTAATGGAATCAAAGGTTATATAAAGTTAAATGCAGGTCAAGAATTGTGGTGGGTTGACTTCAAAAGAAAACATGTGAACCAATCATCAAAATACCGCATGTCTAAATAATAAGCTAAAGAAGACAGCAATAACAACCAAAGCAGTCCCCGGTCTCCAGCCCCGCTAAAACCTCATGGCTAAGTCTAGGTGTTACGCAGTAATGTTAAAAAAGTGAACTAAAAGCAGTAATATTCATATAGTAAACGTAATAGAAGTGAATTTAATGAAATAGTGATCATAATTTTAAAATATATTTTACCTATACTTCAAGTAAATAACGTCAAACGACAAAAGCTCATATTAGCATAATATATATTCGAAGTGTAATATAATTAATTAAATGTTCAGCAAAAAGCATTAATTTTTTGTAATGTTCAAAGAAAATCATCTAATGTTTATATATTTGTAACAGAGTTCTGATCATTATGACTTAAATTTAATTCCCAGCAAAATATTTTGTTGCAAAGAAACAATTACAGAACTGATTTTACTGATAAGTAACAAGTTCCACTTTCGGTTGCACAATATATTATTTTTGTTTGAAATTGTCCCAAAACCAACATGTTCTCATGGAACCTGTTATGAAATGAATTGCTACATAACTGAATTAGATATGCTGTTTTTTGAAATTTCATTGATTTTCAATTGGCTGCTAGTTCGAAATATATTTTAACTCAGATTTTTGAGTTTTTCTTAATCAATACCCTCTAAAAAATACTTATTTCGAATACGAATATTCATTTTCTGTTCTACGGAATCTGTGGTGCAACATGTTGTACATAATCGGTTATATAGAACCAGAAACAGAATAGAAAGTCGATTAAAAAAGAAACGATTCTAGAATCAATACCATTCGCAACAAGTTCTGAAAAATTTTCCTGGGTTGTTTGCAGCATTTACTATCTTACAACTAAGTTAAAATAATATCACAGATTCCCAGGTAATATCACAGTAAATTACATTATCACAGTCTGATGAAGTTAAATTTAATCATTATTAGGATATGCAATCTCTAATATCATTAGCATTATCATCGATCGAACAACTACATTATTGCATTGGATCTAACATCATTATGGAGTAGAAAAGGCCTCTTCGAACTTCAGCTGGATGTTGGTAAGTCATAATAAACCTTTACTTATTATCCATACTTTGCATATCTTGATAATTGCTAAATTTTGAGTAGACTTCACCAAATGATCATATTGTTGTTGTAACACAACAATACATTCAGTTAAACGAAACGAAATGGAACTGAACCACATTAAACGAACTCGCAGTTGTCTAGTGATATTGTTGTTGTGACAACGTTAACTATTTTTTTTTAACCCATATGATCATTAATGGTGACCAGCTTAAATTATGTTTTTGTTCTATACTCATTATTATGATAATTAATAATTTTGTTGTGATCGCGTAATTTATTATGTGAGAGAGGAACTGTGAAGAAAGAAAAATTACTAGGGTAACCAAATTCGAACGAATTTTGGTTAAATATATTATTTGCATTTTAAAGAATTAAATTTGGTTACGATAAGAGCAATAACTTTTGTATTAAAATATTAATAGCAATTAATTAGTAATAATATTCTAAAAACTAAAATAATATAAAAAAACTATTTAATAATGTATAAAACTATACCAGTTAAATTTTAAAATTCCTTCATTAGGTAAATAAACCATTATGAATTAAAAAACAAAGTAAGGAGTTTCTGTACAATGACGATGATGGAAGAGGCTTAGGAGAATCAGTTTTTTTTAAGTTGGGGTTCTTAAAAAACATAAAATAGCGAAAGAACAATGTGTAGGGAGGGTAGCGAAGCAAAGCACTTCGAACAACATCCAGAAGATGCGTCTTTTTAGAACTATGCAATTCCAAAAATTTTGTTTATAGAGTTCATTTAGTTGCTAATGGTTTAGGGGTATTTTGATTGAATCCATTAGTAGTAGCATCCATTGTAACGTATTTCCAAGTTCCAAATAAATAGGGAGTCCATATAATATTATTGAAATGTTGACCTGAAGATAGGAAGAAAAGGACACGAACCCCCCAACCGACTGCATATGCTAGCAAATTCAAGGCTCCCGCAGTCCTACTTCTTTCTGTCCTCCAAATTCCGAATTTGATTGGTTTTTGTCTTCAAATTCTAAAAACTTGATATTTTTGTTTTAAAATTATTTGAAAATACACGGTGTGTTCATTACAAACTTTAATACATTCACTTTATACCGAAGTCAGGTCACTAGGACATTTCAGGAGACTGCAGCACGGATAAGCTTGCAGGCTACTGACTACGTTATAAGTCTCGACCTAATTGGTACGAATTGCCATGGCACTATCAACATGTCAAAACATATTGCAAGAATGCTTTTCATGTAATTAGGCATATGAGATGGTAAATCAGTAACAATTGTATAGATGCTAGACAATTCTGGCCAATTGTGAATAAGGGGAAATCTATTTAACTTTTGTGAATCATTTATCAGGTTTAACAGAATATTGCTTGATAGAGTCATACGGCTAGGCTGAAGTTCTGAAGGTCATAGAACATAACTTCCGTATAAATTTAGATGAGGAAGAGCAATAACCTACTGAAAACATTCTCTTACTAATATATAAGACTATCAAATTGGTCTGTTGGGGCCGACTGTGACATGATGGTTAGCATAAGCAATTATAATGCGGGGGACCCAGTCATCGACAGGTCTTTCATCGGCACATAATAGAAGTCCCTTTGGATTCGTCGTTAAACTGTAGGTTTCGTTTATGTTAGTCAAAATATATGGAAGCATGATAACCACACATTCATGAAATCTAAAGAGAGTGAAAACGTTCATTTGCATTTACATCAATTGCAGGATCGGGCCTCCAAAGCTTGGTGGGGCAGGAAGGCTACGAAATTCAAGAGCAACCAAAGGGAATTCATGGAAATGTTACATCTATTCATAATCCAAAACGCTCTCTCTCTATTTATAGTATACTAAGCCTACTAGCGATCTCCTGTTCAGTTGGTAATATACCTCTTACTCGCATAGTTGTTTCATAACTTTAACTACATACTTTGTTTTTAAAAACGAAGTGGTTTTCTTTCGAAGGCTTCTAGCATAGATTGATCCGCTTGTGTCCTTACCCAGGACTCAGCGCTGTGATGTAAATGGTAGGATCAGTGTCTGGTAGAGTTTCATCATTATTCGTCGGGATAAGCTTTCCTCTTAATCACTTGTTTAGCGCATAGTGGCAGCAGTTTGGTATTATTACTCATCTCTTGATTTCCAGGCTGACATTATTATCTTTATTTACATAATTATAGTTATCAGCGCTCACGCAGCGTCCCAAACGAGTTAAGTTTTTCTTCGTTTAAACAAATAATTTGGATTTGTCCTCATTTTACACCTGACCCTCTTCTGCCGACTGCTTCTCAATGCTCGATAAGGCCGCAGTAATATCTAGCATTCCTCTGCCAATGATATCTGTATCATTGGCATATGTGACCAGTTTGTGACTTTTTTTAAATATGGTACCAATCATGATTACTGCAGCCTTCCGATGCCAAAGATTTCGCCTTGTGTAAAGTCTGGCTCTTTCTGAGTTTAGCCTATTTTTACTGCAGACGTCATGTTGGTCAGTGCCATCAGGCAAAGTCATATCAGTTTCGCAGGGATACCAAACTCAGTCATATCATCTAGTAGATTATGTCATATCGGATTGTCGAATGCAGCTTTGTAATAGATAAGAAGATGACAAATGTCGATTTGCATCTGTTGGGGCCTTCTCAAGGGTATGGCGTAGGTTGGTTATCTAGTCGGTCGATGATTTAAACCAGGTCTCAAGCCACACTGATAAGGTCCACTTAGGTTCATTGGGATAAGCATTGAATGGGATGGGTAAAAGGTAGATCCCGCAATAGCTGCTACACACATTTGAATAGAATTTCTCCAGCACAGCACATAGAACACTCAGATTCCAATCACCGTTCACGCATTCCTTTAACCTAATCGTGTTTATGAGTTGGTGTATGAACTTTACCAGGGTAACGCCACCGGCTTTTGAAAAAAATCTATTGGCAGTCCATCGGCACCCGCAGCTTAATGGTTTTTAAGCCATGAAATAACCGTGCTGATCTAGTTTTGGAACGGTGGTAGACAATCTACTCCGTTGTGGTAGACAATCTACTCCGTTGTCGATGATTGGCGTGGTTTCGGGGAACGAAATCCTTTGGGATTAAACAACAAACGAAAAATTTCCCTTCATATATGCAACACAGTCTGAGTGTCCGTGACCAGATTTTAGTCTCGGTCCTAACAAGTGCCGATGCCTGTTGCAAAAGCATTGCTTTTTATCTTTTGGTAAAACTTTCGTGCCTCACCTTTCTCTATCGATATCCTGGATCTCTCTTTTCTTCCACAGACGCTTTTTCTGCCTGAAGAGGAGTTTAATCTCCCTTCTCTTACTTTTGTATTTTCGATATCCTACTCCCGTGGAATAGTGGTAATAACATGCCTAATCCATCTGCATGTCTAGTAAAAGCTTTTCAAACAGAGACGTTCGTATTCGTCGATAAACAAGTAGGTGCCGTTTGTTGTAAATGTAAACTAACAAGCGTGTTAATTCACAACAACGCGAGAAGCTATCGCATACCTCATTCATGGGTTGTAAAGGGAAATTGAGGTTAAAGGATCCCTCTTTTCTTCCATGGACGCTTTTTTCGCCTGAAGTGGCATGTCATCTCCCTTCTCTTCCTATTGTATAGTTATATTGGCTTGAGTTTAGACTAGTATGCAGCATCCACTCCCTCAGTCAATGAGCGACATTCATCATCGTACCAGGGCTTGTCTGAGCGTAGTGTTTTTATGCCCAGTACGGTCGTTGCGGCAGTGGTCATTGAATTAGAAATATGCCACTTATATGTGTCTGAAACATCAGAATTAGGGCGTTGGTTTGAAGTAATTGAGAGAGTTAGTTTGAGTAGGCATTGGCTATTTCGGTGGTATGCATCTTTGTGATGTCTAGCTTCCTTTGCGTTTGGTTATGAGTGTTTTAGCACTACTTAAACGTGTGCGTACCTTGGCTGCAACTAGGTGGTGATCTGAGTCTGTTCTGATTTGGGACTCAATTCTGAGAACTGCACGTAAAAGTAGCCTCAAAAGAAGAAGTTCTAAATCATTCGTTTTGTCAAGGTACATGCCTTAATAATTTAATAACGATTTAAATTTAGTAAGTCACGTCTAAGGCTCTTTTGTTATATTGTTATATGGTAGCGTACGATTACTATAAGTAATATTCCACGTAAATCATACGCCACGGAGTACAACAGTTTTATTGTAACTGCTACAAAATAAACCCATGATGAATGGAAAAGTGAAAGTGTTGCTAATGTAGGAAAACGTTATATGAACAGATTAAAGATATTGTAATTCTTAGTTTTTTTTTTTTAATTTGTTTCAGCTAAATCGGACTAGTGGTTCTCGATGTATGTCAAACAAAACAGCATAAAACGTGACAAATTCCACTATACGATACTTACTTACTTCAAATCAATATAAAATTATTATGGCATGTATCTTGACAAAACGAATGATCCAGAACTTTTTCTTTTTGGGGCTACTTTCTTGTGAAGGTCTCAGAATTGAGTCCGAAATCAATGAGCTGCAAGTTTTTGTACTTTGTTTGTCTTCCGTCAGGACGTATACAAAAATCAAATCACTTATTGGCTTAAACTGCGAGACCGGATGTCTAAGTCTCTTGCCGACTATGAATTCTCATCCAAATTCGTGTCTTTCCGCATGACAGCTGTAAAAGGTGTCACAGTTCTTTGATCATGTGCATCCCTGTCCTGTTCATCGGATTTCCTTACGATGATGATGTCAGCCTTGTTTTTGTTGAGGACATCCGCCAATTGGATTGAATCACCATCGTTGTATTGAGTTAGTACATTCCAGGTACATATTCTTAAATCTAGGTTCTTATAATATTGTCGGGGGTCAACAACATTTAGGGGGGAGGGAGGTTCATTTTTTTTCTTTTCTTCGTGTTTTCATAATAATTGTTTTTGTTTACGGAGAGTGACTTATTAGGCCACTGAGCCCGATCATAGCTTCTTGGGGTTACCAAAGACACTAAAAGAGACCCTTTGTTTTGTGTTTCAGATGTTTGTGTTACCTACTTCCTAAGAGGTATCGGTGGTAGCATGCCATTTAGATTACTCAACATTGTAACTTCTCACGTTAGCTTCCTCTGAACAGATGTTCAAAGACATCGGCCGGCGAATACGTGATCTCTCTGACATTATGTGATGCTTGGGGACTTCAAACGAGAGATTCTTGTTATTTCCAAGTAAATATAGATCAGAAAGACTTAAACTAGAAAATACCCCATTAATTCAGCATTGTAGTTGTAAAATACGTCACAGTTGTTTCGTCGTATGCGTCCCTGTCCAGTGCGTCTAATTTCCTGTATGATGGTGATTGGATAAAGGCACCATCTATGTAGATAGTTCGGACATTCCAGGCGCATATTCTTAGATCATGGTCCATATTACGTTTGGGGTGGTCGTCAACATTTAGGGTCCTTCATGCCTTTTTTTTGTGTTTTCATAATAGTTTTTATTTTTAAGGATCCTATCCTAATTTCATGGGGCTTGAAAAGCGAAAGAAGCTTTGATTGTATCATGTCATTTAGGTTACTTAACATTGCACCTTCTCACATTGGCTACCACAGAATAGGTGTTCCCGTGCCTAGGGTACACGTGATCTATCGGACGTTGTGAGCTGCTGGGGGACCTCCAAAGAGAGATTCTGAATATTCCCATGTGAGCCAGGATCAGAAAACTGAAATTATTAAGAAAATCATCCCCAAACACTAGTCAGTCTACTTAACATCAAGTAATATTTTCAAAAACTTAATTAATACAAAATCACTGTGCAACACACTAATGTTATCCCAGCACCACACCACATACAGCAAAAACACTTTTACTCACAAGTTTTCTATCAAAATATTTACTTCCACTTGCAATTATTCGCTTTAGCAGTAAGCTTCTAATGTTCATTATTTACATACGTTCGTCTACTCATATGTGTGGTGCATGCATGCATACATTCCTTTATAAGTCATATCATATCCTTGTCATATAATTTGGTCTAAGCGAACTGCATAGTGTTTTATCTCTATATCTCTCTAACACACATTTTCCGTGTGTGTGTGTATGTGTATGTGTATGTGTGTACATTAGTTTGATAATCTCTTTGAATAACAATTTTAAGGTTATAAAATTCAATTAAGCTCACATTATGTGTCATTGCATCAAACTTTAGCTGTGATAGTATCCTTAAAGGATTCAAGTTAGTTTTTAGATGTCTCCCCATTCAGGAATACTTTTGCCATCATTGCTTCTTATAGCAAATGTTTGAGTACTATTATAACTTGATGTTAAAGTGTTGGGTTGCCGTTGGGAGTGGGTGTGTTTGCGTGTGCGACCATATAAGGGATTGCAACAATAAGATTGTGCGATATGAAAATTAAAATCTCAACTACATTTATTTTTGTACTTAGCACAGGGACATTGTTTTTGATAGTTGAGGTTTTCTTTTCGTTTCTTTTGTGGTTCTTATGACCAATGTAAAATTATTCCACATACGGCTGAATGCACCCCGTAGTGCATCCTGTGGCTGCAACATTAACATCAACATTGCCAGAGAATTTACTTTGTGTTAGTTTGGCTCAAATGCATCCTGTTGTTTTATCCGATATTTGATATTTTTTTGTGCTTCTTTGGTTATTTTCATAGGTTCGATGCTTGTGTGTAATTGTGTGTGCATTCGGGTTTAGGCATTAAAGGGTAGTGTGAGTGTGTGTGTTTATGTGTAAAGTGTAAGGAAGTATAATGTGTATGTTTGCTTATTCCTTGAGCTCTTTTAGAAGCTTATCCAAAGGATTTAACTAATATTTACATTCCCTCTTATTTTATTACAGTGACCACATCAGTTTGAGCACTCATCAGTGTCGTATGAAATGAAGGAGGTAAAGTAAGAAGAAATTGGTAAGAAGAAATTTGTATGTAATACATTAACTTTCTACAATATGTATTTAAGAAGGATGTGGAAGGATTTTTAATAGGAATTCCCATTCAACAAGTACCCCATAGTGTGTCTTATAGTAACTCCAATAAATCTTCTACATAACTCTTTATGAAAACTTTACTTTGCATTAGTCACCATTGCCACAACCTACCTCGTTTATCTCATAATTAGTGCACACATTGAAAAGCAACTGTTGTTACTTTTTAAAGCAGTGACAAAGAACTTTGGATTCCCTTCCATATAGAAGACCTAACATAACAACAATTGCATACTTTAAACATTTCACAGATTCTTCCACAGGCGGTAAACCCCAAGTACAATATCAACACATCTCCTTCCTCCTCCCGTCCTCGTCGCATACACATCTTGATTGTGATGCAGGAAACACTCCTGTATACAGATTAATTTAACATTCTTTACTCTCTAGTCCTATATCTAAAACCAATCCTTTTTATTTAGCTCCTGTGTCGATAAGTATTTGCATTAAGCATTTTAGCAAAATGTTTGTTCAAAGTTCCTGTTGGTACCTCAATTTGTGGTATAGCATTTGCATGTTACTGGAGTAATTGCACGATAGAAGTGCCTACTGCATAGGAGGTCCTTTCCTAGTAAACATCTTTTATGTTGTTTTCTGCAAAAGAAAAAAAATACGAACTATCATATATGTTGAAAACATAGATATCGTACTGTATATGTGTTTGTGAATTTCGCAACATTAAAGTAATAACAAGAGATTATGACCGAATTTGCATAGCCACAAAAACAAAGGATATAACCGTAAGAATTAACACTATTAGAAATAATGGGAGCAGAAATAAAAACTCCATAGATTAAGGAAACAAGAGCTCAAGATGAGGCAAGTAATAGAATTTTTTTTTCTTTATCAAATATTAATACAGCTTCTGAGAATTTTAAGAAGGAAACGATTTTTGTTATCAATTATATCGTATGATTCAGTAAGAGGGTTGTTTTTCATTTAATATTTCTTGTTACAGATCACTACGATTGATTTGAAACTGTAACTGTTTTTTTCAGTATTGTTGGACAATATGTTGTGGAAAGACTGACACTGTAACAACTTAATATTTAAGGTTAAGGTTAAGGTTAAGGTTAAGGTTAAGGTTAAGGTTAAGGTTAAGGTTAAGGTTAAGGTTAAGGTTAAGGTTAAGGTTAAGGTTAAGGTTAAGGTTAAGGTTAAGGTTAAGGTTAAGGTTAAGGTTAAGGTTAAGGTTAAGGTTAAGGTTAAGGTTAAGGTTAAGGTTAAGGTTAAGGTTAAGGTTAAGGTTAAGGTTAAGGTTAAGGTTAAGGTTAAGGTTAAGGTTAAGGTTAAGGTTAAGGTTAAGGTTAAGGTTAAGGTTAAGGTTAAGGTTAAGGTTAAGGTTAAGGTTAAGGTTAAGGTTAAGGTTAAGGTTAAGGTTAAGGTTAAGGTTAAGGTTAAGGTTAAGGTTAAGGTTAAGGTTAAGGTTAAGGTTAAGGTTAAGGTTAAGGTTAAGGTTAAGGTTAAGGTTAAGGTTAAGGTTAAGGTTAAGGTTAAGGTTAAGCGTCTCCGAATTTTTCAGGTATATTACGAAAATCAACGTTTTGTGGGAAAATATTCGCGCGTACTTCCCACATTGCTTGGTGTGCATAATCGACCTTCGTAGCCCACTATTGGCAGCCAATCTGCTAATTTGTGTCTTAGAAATAGATAATAGTATCTAAAAAAATTTAACTTAACTTAATTTCCCTTTCCAACCCATGAATGATGTGGGATAGCTTCTCGCGTTGTTGTCAATTAATACGCTTTCTATTTTTAGATTCACAACTAATGGCACCTACTTGTTTATCGACGAATGCGAACGTCACTGTTTGAGAAGCTCTTACTAGACACGCCGATTGACACGACACTTATACTGCGAAGTTGCTGCCAACAACATTCGAGGGGAGCCGACAATGAAAGAACAATTTTTTTTTCTTTTAAGATGACTGGATCCTTGTTTGAACCGCATGGTAGTCGCGTGTTCTAACCACTATGCCACAGCATCTCTAAATTTTGATTACAGGTTAGACAGTGTGACTCATTAAGAGGTCTTTTTTATTTATTTATTTTTTCTACACATACCTCTAGAGCGGTATCAACCTTTCGTCTTTTTTTAATCGCTATAATTTACGTTAACGCATAACCAGAACGCTGCCCCATTGTCAACAAATTATTTAGTTGTACCGCCAAAATTAGCCTTCTGTGCAAAATGTTTTCGAGCACTACGCACAATATATGATGTACTTAATCAAACTTCATTGTCTACTGTTGCCAAGACCGTAGCCAAAATTTGGTCTTATTGTAAAAGGCCACTTACGCCCGAAGTAAGGAGTTTATCGCGGCTGTAGCAGAGAATTCGGCTAAAGACCACGACCAATAGATTCACACAGCTGCATTTCTTTTTCGTTAGGGTAAAATGTAGGCAGAAGTTTTCTTCGAAAAGCCAGTTGCTATTCAAATCGTGACATTCAATATTACATACGATATTCGACATTCAATAATGCCAATGCTGGAATGTGTGATGGGCGAAAGGATACAATGAAGAAAAGGAGGAAGATGAAATGCCTCTTCAGGCGGGAAAGCGGTCCATGGAACAGAAGAGCGAGGCAGGATATCGAAAATTACAGGGATAGCACGAAAGTTCTACCAAAAGTAAAAAACAAAGGTTTTGGAACAAGAATCCCCACCTGCAACGACAGACTAGGACATTTGGTTACGGACACTCTGAGTGTGCTAAAAATATGGAGTGGAACACTTTCGTACTCTGCTCGATCTCGAAGCCAGCATAAGTGACGAAATCACGTCAATTTTCGACGGCGGAGTATGTTGTCGGCCACTGAGCCAAAACGAGGCCAGCACGTCAATTGCAAAAAGGCTGCGGGAGCCGATAGACTGCCAGTAGAGCTTTTTAAGGCGATAGCGATAAGTAGGCATGGTACATGCAACAGTTCCTAAGCACGATGTGGCTAAAGGCAGGCATGCCCGATGTTTAGAGACTAAGTGTTCTATGTGTTCCAAGGATGTGCATCAACTACTGCAGGACAAGCCTTTCCTACATCGCATAGAAGGCCCTCTTCCATATATTATGTGACTGATTAAAGCTCATTCTAGCGAACCTGATTGGATGCAATCAGTGTGACATTAGACCTGGTAAATCCAGGACCGACCAGATATTCATACTACCACAAATTATGGAGAAACCCAAGAAATGCGATCTGTTTATCGACTACAAAGCTGCATTCGACTGTCTGACATGACATAAACAATCAGATGCTATGACTGAGTTTGATATCCCCGAGGGGCTGCTACGACTTTGCGGGATAAGAATGACCGACACGAAGGCAAAAATCTCACAGAGCTATTTTCTCCAAGCTAGGCTTTAGACAAGGCAAAAGTCTGTCATGCGATCTTTTTTACATCATAATGGAGATTATCATGAGGAAGGCTGCAGTAAACGCGACTGTTATCATCTTCATTAAAAGCTGCATGCTGCCCGCGTATACCGATCTTTGAAGCTGGGATAGATTTAGTGGTGTTTAGAGTCCGTTACATACCATTTAATAGTGAGGTAAACCGATCAGTTGATGTTGTTTTTCTTCTTTTAATTCTTTATCAAAATTCACGACCTTTAACAAGCTTTAAAATATGGTGACTTATTCTAGCGGGGGTTGGTCCTTCGTGGTGGAGTGATGACTTTGCACGGAACGAAATGTTGCTGTCGATGTAGTTAATCGGCGGTGTTTCGTATTTGGCTTGGTCTAACGGGAACTTGGAATGAAATAAAGTTAAAGAGGGTCAGTGATAAGAGCACTTAAACAGAGTCCTTCTAGCAGTGGCTTTCAATAAGGATAACTAAGGCTACTCAAGGGTATCGGTGTCTACTGCAAAGGTACTTGATCAGAGTCCCTCAAGCAGGGTGTCTCTATACAAGGATAATTAGTACTACGTAAGAATAACTAGTTCTACCGCAAGGATACTTAATTAGAGTTGCTCAAGCAGGTTGTATCTAAACAAGGTGCTATCAAAAGTAGAACGAGTTCTACCGCAAGGATTCTTGATTATAGTCCCTTAAGCTGGGAGTCTCAAAACAAGGATAATTAGTACTACCAATGGATAACGAGTTCTACTGTAAGATTACCTGATCAGAGTCCCTCAAGCAGAGTGTCTTTAAACAAGGATAATTACTACAACCAAAGGATAACGAGTTCTACTGTAAGATTACCTGATCAGAGTCCCTCAGGCAGGATGTCTCTAAACAATTCTAGTTAGTACTGCTAACTACTAGAGGAACTACACTACGAACTACGTTGTGCTATGGACGCCGGCTATCTAACAACTCACTTCTTTTTGTGTCACTCTTCTATATCGTTAGCAGTTGATGTGTTGTATGGTCTGTTGTGGTTAACTGTGGCGTAGCGTGGTGTGGTGTGGAGAGCTGCGGTGTGATGTGGTCTGGTGAACTTAGGTGTGATGTGTTGTGATATAGTGTGTCGTACCCATACTTTCGTTCATATATATGAGCGTATATAGTAGTGCCTTTTGCTCTTGATCGCGGTAAATGTGGCTGTTATCAGCAGCTGATCGCATTGTAGTTGCCAGAGTTTGCGTCTAAATACAGTAGGTAAATGTGAGTAGAAATGAGGGCTATGGTTTATATCTCCACAATATGAATATCAAGGACCGAGGGTTGCGGGATGTTACTACGGCCTCTTCAAGCATTGAGAAGCAGTCGGCAGAAGTGAGAATGAAATAAATGAGAACAAACCAAAGTTATTTGTTTCAACAAACAAAGAGTCCACTCGTCTGACACTCGTTGACAACTATAACTTAGATGATATTGTCTACTTTTGTTCCACCGTAAACAAAAATAATATTGTCAATAGGCGAGTATTGATTACAAGCCGCTGCTACTATGCGTTAAGGGGCAAAACTTCGTTGAATGGACTAGGTGAAAGAGCTGTTATCTAAACATGCTGTGACGAATTATCTACAGATCACAAAAGATCTTAATACTGGAATTCTTCTTTACATGCGGCTACTGATGGATACATTTTTGGTACTGCTAATAAAAATATTATTTCTTTTTTAGTCACTAACCGAATATCATCAACTACCTTATTACATATTAGTAAAGCCACGTAAAGCAAGCCTTATTAAAAATGTAGCTCGATGGTTGTCATTTTTACCTTTCATCAATTGTTACCAATTTGGGTAAAGGTGTTTGATGGAATTTATATGACTATCACCTACTAATAAAAAAACAAATTTCAGTAATACGTATACATGTTGCCTTCCTCCCAACTTGCAGATCCTGGCTAATGCCCAAATTTTTATCGCCAAAAGTGTATTACCAAATACTAAACATATCTGCTGCCATATTTCATTTTTGTACTCATTTTATAACCCTCATCGAATTATATCCGTAAAAATTTATGTATGACTTGCACAAGTGTGTGTGTGTGTGTGAGTGTTCTTACAAAATTGAAACCAAATATGTCTCCAATTAATACCTGCCCTGACAATTCCGCTTCACCGCATCAGCGCAATTTATGGGCGTTTGTTCGGCGTCTCTGTTGACAATGAACACAATAAAACCAAACTCGAGTCCCACTACCCACTACTTCCAACCCAATTCATTGACTATGTGTTGCCCCACGCTCCACGACGCTTATATCAAATTTCCATCGTCATTCATAACTTTATGATTTTCTTACACTTGACTGAAAGTCGATGTTAACATAAACGATGAAAAAATTTAGATGATGTGTAATAAAATTGTTCATCTCCTAAGGTCTCGCCCCAGTTCACATGTGGAGGTTTCGTTTCGTCTTTTTGAAAGATGGTAAAGGTAACGATGATGATTCTCTCTCTGTTCTGATGACAAAAAACAATCATCATTCTCGCTATAGCTACCTGTCATCCGTGAGCATCACACTTGCTGCTACATGAAGCGTAGTTATTTGCATACCTAGATATTTTGTCATCATCATAAAGGCATTTTTTCTTTCTTTATTGTTTCGAAATATTATTATATTTTACAATTGATTGAAAACAATTTGTTATGCTGTGTTGTAGCGTGAAACAGCAAAATTGTTTGATTATTTTTCAAATATTTGGCATTCAATTTAGGGCGACACAGCAATCAAGGGAAGAATGTTATGTGGAATGTTATGGTATGTTGAAATTGTTGCAAAATATTTGCGTTACGGAGGGAGAGGGAGAGAGATGAGTGAGGCCATTTAGTGAGATGAATGTTTTAGGATTTTAGTTAATGGGTGCAAAGAAAATACATAGTCACGTAATTTCTGTAATGGTGAATGCAATTCCACTTATTGCACTAATTAAAAGCTGATTCATTTAAAACCTTTATTTTACACTTCAAATAAAATACTTGACAAAGCATTGAATAACAAAATCATTATCATTGCTAATAAGAATGATCTCTGACATTTACATTTCTAAGATAACATGGCTCAAATTACACCATAGGGGATCTAACAGAAAAGTTCTACTTGCGATCGCTCTTTGCAACTTTGCCATTTATATCCCGAGCATTACGCAAGATCTTTAAGCAATATCTTATTCTTTAACGAGAAGATTTAAAGATTTTAAACTTTAATATGAAACTGAAATGGTATACTGCACGAGTTTTGGATTTCCATAATTTTGTATGGTTTGAAATAATATTTCATGGGCCAAAAAGTGGAGGAGGTGGGTTGAGGGCAAATGGCTGCGCGTCGTGGAAAGATGGTGGGGAAGGGAAAATATTCATAACATACTCCGCAACTGTTCAGAGTCGCCACTAGAGGGGTAAAATGTTTCAATGACCCCCAGTCATTTTTTACGCCTAACATTTTTTCAAAACATCCTAACCCCCATCTTCACCCCCTAAGGGGGTTCCCTTACAAAAATCAAATTTTTATGAAATTTGCACCCACAACTATAACTGCCATAAAGATGCCCATAGGGGTATCGAATATGTTGTCGGCCCCCAATATTTTTGCAAACTCCAACAGTTTCTCAGATAATATCTACCCTCTATCTTCAACCCTTAACATGGTCCCTATACAATCCTTTATCATGTCATTCCCTCCTGGTGCCTCATGCATCAAGTTAAGTCAAACTTGCTCATATAGCTGGTATAGCTGAGTTTTCGTTCGTCGAGATAGGGCTCAGTCATTAAATCGCTAATTAAGTCTGTAATAGCATCTTTTAGTAAGTAGGATTCTTCCCGGATTTCAAGGCTAACGTTATTTATTTCATTGTTGCCGGACCAGAGGTATATAAAATCAGCTTGCGTTCGAAATTATAGTTATCAACGTACACACAGCTTTCCAAACGACTACATTCTGTGTTTGTTGAAACTAATAACTTCGTTTGGTCCCCGTTTTCCATTAGACCTATTTTTCATGATTACTTCTGTATAGAAGAAGAAGACTGCAGTCACATCCCTACTCTACTACTACTAACTCCGTTTTGTCCTCGTTTACCATTAAACCCATTTTCCCTGATACCTTCTGTATACCTGAGAAGGCTGCAATCGCATCCCGCAGATTTCGATCGATGATGTCCTCGTCATTAGCATACGCGATAGCGTGTGGCTTTTGTTGAATATCGTGACACTCGTTTTTACTTCAGTTTTCCCAATTATCATCTCCATTACTATGTTGAAGAGGTCAAACGATAGGCCTTTGCCTTGTTTTAGGCCTCGTTTGGTATATAATGGCTTCGTAAGGTCCTTAGTCATCTTCACTGAAGACTTCGTGTCAGTCAGCGACATAACGCAAAGGCGTATCAACTTTGCTGGAATACCAAACTCAGCAATGGCTTCGAGTAATTTCTGCCGTATCGATCTGTCGAAGGCAGCTTTATAGTCGACGAAAAGATTTTAAGTGTCGATTTGTTTCACTTTGGTCTTTTCCTGCATTTGCCGCAGCGTGAATATCTGTGTTAGTTGTTAATTAACCACGTCTAAAGCTACACTGATAATGCCCTATCAGGTTGGATAACACTGGCTTTAGTCTTTCACATAGCACACTCGACAGGACGTTATATGCGATGGGTAAAAGGCTCAAGTCGCGGTAGTTGGAGCATACACTAAGATCACGTATTTTTAGCACATAACATAATACACTCAGGTTCTAATCATCGGGCAGGCACTCATTACGACAAACCGTGCATATATTTTGGTGCATGCTGGCTTTCATCTCACCGCCATTGGACTTGAAGAGCACTACCGGCAGTCCATCGGCACCGGCTGCTTTATAAATTTTTAGGTCGATATTGCTCTTATTGTCTCGGTTTGGGCAGTGGGCAGTCTAAGCTGTTGTTGACAATTGGTGTGATACTTTAACGTGTGCTGCCTTCCGAAACCAACAATTGCTGTAATTGTTCCCTTCATATATGCGGAATACTCTGCATATCTGTAATAGACTGGCCATAGCTTTATATAGAAAAAATTAAAAATGTGAAATCCAAAAGTTTCGCACTGAAAAATATGAGGTTGGGGATAAAAATAATAATGGATATTTTTTTTTTTTTTTTAATTCCGAGTACCTCCGGGTTGAGCCCAAACTTTTATTACATTACCCATTTAGGCTGAAGTGCTGAATATGGGGCGGGAGCCCGATTAAAAACCAAAAATATGCCATTGTCTTCATCTTGGTCCCCAAACATCGGAATGGTAGGTCTAAGTTGGCGCTCAGGCCCATGGGGCCCGGGGGGTCAAAAAGGGACCCCTTTCGGTTCTATGATGACCCCCCAGGTGCGGTTACTCAAGTGAAAGATATTTTCGAGACGAATCCAACGGTGTTATTTTTAGGTTCCTACGGGTGTCCTGGACCGAGTTAGAGCCATTTCCGGGATATACCAAAAAAAAAAATTATTTTTAAAAAAATTTAAAAAAAAAATTTTCTATTCGGTCAACGTCGCTATCAAGCCATTTCGTTGCTCTGATGTAAGCATGGATGTTCCGCAAATCACCTATTGATAGACAGGTATTGTCTAGAAGTGTCCGATGACCAAACTTATCATATCTCAGGACACCAAAAGCAGGGCACTGACATAGAAGATGCTCCGTGGTCTCCTGTTCTTCCTCATCATTGCAGCTTCGACAAAAATCATTGAAGGGTAGTTTCAACCTCTTTGCGTGTGTACCAACTGGCCAGTGACCGGTTATTACAGCTATGACGTTCCTCTGATGGACTCTGGACATGTTCAGCCCAAATCGTGTCTTCTGAATATCCATTGTAGGCCAAATTATCTTGTCTCACCCATCTCTTCTTAGAAATGAGGTTTAGTTTCCCCGCAATTAGCTGTTTCCCCCTTGTGAGGGGGATCCCAATGATACCGTAAACTTTGCACGAGTTCACGGTTGTGGCGGCCCTTAGCAATGTATCGGCTCTTTGATTACCATATATGTCCCCATGTCCTGGAACCCATGTAAGGGTAACCGTCGATTGTCTCGCTATCACGTCAAGAGACGAACGGCATTCTCGAACAATTCTTGAAGTGGTATACACGTTCTCTAGGGATCTGATAGCCGCTTTACTATCAGTAAGAATATGAATATTGCCGCCGAATATCCCAAGATACTGAATTTACTCTACGGCCATTCTAATGGTGGCTATTTCGGCCTGAACAATGCTACAGTGATCCGGTAGTCTGATTGATAGTTGCAAATTTAACTCCTCAGAAAAGATTCCACAGCGTGCTCTTTCCTTTAATTTCGAATCGTCCGTAAAAATTAGGATGACATCCTCCCCAAAGTTTAGGACATTATCATTGTCATCATAGTAGGACCTATCCAGGATGTTCCTTATAAAACCTGGATCGAAGAAAGGTTCTGGTATGGGTAGTCCGGTCACATTGACTAGGTCCTCAAGGACTAGGTCCAGACTGCCTATGTGTAGAATAAGATGGGTTTTATAACTGAGTCGTATAACCAGTTCACATTTTTGGGACGAATTCTCCAATTGAGGCCGAATGCTCTTTTGCAGCAGTATAGGACCGTTACCGCTTTGTTAATCCTGGTCTGAATGTTCATATTCCAATTCAGTTTTCTGTCCTATATCAGCCCAAGGTATTTGGCACTATGAGAGAGTGTAAGTTTTATTCCAATTAATCTCGGTTTGTCACATTGAGGGATTTTGTATCTCCGTGTGAATAGCAGCAGTTTCGTTTTACTCGGGAAGCTTAGAGAGAAGTTTAGGATCCTTGTCGGTAACTATTAATGCCACGTCATCCGCATATGCGACGTTTGTGCAGCACGTTTTTTCCATCGTCCTTAGGAGAGTGTTGATATTGAGTTTCCATAGTAGTGGAGAGAGTACTCCTCCTTGTGGAGTACAGCGAACCGTCACCTTGGAACGCCCAGACTAAATTCAATGCGCCTAAATTTTAGTAGTTTATCAACTAAGGCGAAAACCAATGGGTTAATCTCCAGTTGTTCCATTGAATCAATTACAGATTCAGGTTTGACATTATTAAAAGCTTCCTCAATATACAGGAAGGCAGCGGGAGCGTATTCCTTGTAGTTCAGGGATCTTTCGAAGAGGCTGTCTATCGAATGTAAAGCAGTTTCCGTGAATTTGCCCTTCATGTAGGCATGCTGAGCCTTGGCCAGGACTTCCCGTTTAAGAGATGATCTGATATATGCATCAATTATTCTCTCCATAGTCTTAAGTGAGTGGTATGCGGCAACAAATTAAAATATATTAAATACTGTTAAAGTGGCCACGGCATTTCTGAGTGGCTAAGCGGCACCATATCATATTTTTTAACTTGTTGCCGATCACCGCTCACCACCCTGCCGATCATTATGTGGCATCGACCTAAGTGTTAAATAGGATTTCTTGGTTTTGTGTCGATGCAAAGCTACAGCTTAGATCTAAAAGCTGAAACCACAAATACTCTCATGGTATAGTATTTTAAATAATTTCAATATGGATCCGTGAATTAAGTAGTACCCAAGGACATCTTTCTTTGATCCTGGGAGATTATACTCTAACGCTGTAATTTCACAAAAATTTGACTTAATGACCCATCTGCTGCCAATTAAACAAACTGTCAATTCTGCATTAGTTGTTTCAACATATCTTGTGTGTTAAACGTTGAACACCAATTATGGGTTTCAAAAGGACCTTCACCTTTATCCAAGCTATCAACATAATCATATTCCTTTTATTGATTAATTTCAATAGGGCTTATTTAACGCTCACATACATGTTCGAAAATAAATATTTATTCATATTTATATCTCACATTATTCTCTCCCTTTCTTGCTCTCCTCTAAACAAACTCTCAATAAAATAAATTGGTTAACAATGTATGAAATTTATATTGAATATAAAGTTATATAGAGATAAAGTACTTGTACGAGTATGAGTACATAAAGAAATAAATAAAGGAACGACTTAAGCATTAGGTGAATGTCTCCATACAGTATCGCTCAATCACATCTTCACATCCTGTATAGCATTCAAGCACATTCAACATGCTGGATACAAAGTAAGCTTACCATGCGATATAAGGTGAAGGCAATAAAGGGGCAGTAGAAAATGGAAATATTGAAAAATTACATACAGGTGAGATCACAATCAATTTTACTCGTATCGTTTTTATCTTTATATTTTATACTTTATCACCATTGTCCTTGGGTAAAGAGGCATTTAGGGTAGGAGGGATCGGTTGGACATATGAGAGAAATATGTCGGCATGGTTATGTTGTATCGCTTAGCTGCTTTTAAGATTGTGGCCCACACATTTTGAAATGACTAAGTTACTGTGGCAGTGTGGGGGGAAACACATGTATTCATGTACTGAAATTTTAAATTTATGGATATGTTCAGTGTCATGACAAAACCACAATACAGCATAATTTAAACGATGTAGTAATAAAGAGTTAAGATTTTATAAAAAAAAACGCGGAGCCTATGGTCTTTCTAATTTCGATTTCTTTTAACTCTTCGGACTTACCCACTTCTTGAAATCACGACCTTTATATTCCACATACATATTATCCTTCATGTGAGTTGTTAATTGTTCTAAATCTACTACTACTACTCTCTTTCTCTTTCCACGTTTGCTCTAAACGTGAAAGCTTTTAATGCATTTATCCTTTTGTTCACTTGTGTCCTAAATCCATTTCACTGATCCTTGGCGTAAACGCTTTTCTACACTTTAATTATTTAACAAACACTACGGTCGTCAAGTGGACTTTGACATTGAGCCATTCCGCACATAAACTATCGTTGTTTTTGCCCCCCTTCTCCATTAGCAAAATACGTTTTTTCTGCTTTCTGTTGTTTTTGTGTTGTGTGCCCTTGAAGCATAAAATAAACCCTCCATTTGAAAATGTTTCTAATTATAACCTAACTTGAAGCAAAATTCACAGGATTTAAACTGAAGCAATAAACAACGAAGGCAAAGGGTGAGTGTTGAATTAAAGTGTAAAAAATCCGCAAGCGTTCTGTTAACAGAACACTTGAAACTAAAAAAAAAGCGAAAAACAACAATAATAGCAGCGGATTTTCCAACAACGTGCACATTAATTCTTAATGTGAGCAGCAACCTGACATAGAGTGAAAAAGTGAAAAATCAAGGCTAAATTAGTTTATTAAAATGTTGACCGTTTAATGATGTGACGTCATGACATATGCCGTTAATGTGGATCAAGGGTCAAATAAAAGGGATTGCTTAACTGGCAGTTATGTTATGTTGAAGAAGATTTGTCGAAAGCTGTAACTGAAATCTAAAAATATATTGTACCAGTTGCTCTAATTTGAGTTAAATTTTAATAAAAGTATGAATAAAAGTAAAAAGGATATTCGGCAGTGTTATGCAAGGTACAGCTTCTGATCGGTTTAACATGGCAAACCGAGAGAGATCCTTGTCAATTACACTTTTATTCTACTCACAGAGCTCCGTATTCGTGGTACTACTGCGGACGGGGTACCTCCACATGGTGACGCCTGGAAACAACATGCTTTTGACATCCGCTGAGCACGGCTAACTGTGAGAGAGCAAATCTAAAACCCAGGCACGTCGGCTCAGGGTGAGTGCTACTCTGGTCAGCGTGTGACCCAAAATGGGAGGCTGTAATAAAATCCTGGCAGGTGGAGAAATCTGTGACGTGGTGCGCTGGGCTTGCAACCCGCCACCCATGTTTAAAAGAAGTAAGAAAATAATAAAATGGACCCACCAAAATGTTGACGACAACCGCCATCGAATTAAGGACGATGATTTGAGGATAAGCAACTGAAATGTTAGAATACTGTATAGACCAGGTGCCTCCATCTAACTGGCATAAGTCCTCGAAAAATACAAATCTGACATATCCGCTTTACAGAAAATCCATTGGACGGGAAAAGGCTTCGCGCGCATGAAGACGTGCGACATCTAATATAGTGGTCATGCGGACAAGCACGATTTTGGATGTAGATTTGTGGTTTGCAAGAGACTGTGACACCGAGTCTCAAGGTTCAACCTGGTGTGTGAACGTCTAGCCACCACAAGAGTCGAAACTAAGTTTTTCCACATAATACTTATATGTGACCATGCTCCGACAGAAGAAAAAAGCAATGAGGACAATGACGAGTTCTACAAGAGCCTAGAAAATGTATATGACCGTAGCCCAAGCATTGACATCAATATTGTACTGTATTGAGCCTACCATTGGACAATTCAGTCTGCACACGAAAACGTCGAATAGACGATTGATTTCTCTGCGGTAAGAAATATGTTAGTTAGCAGCACTAGATTTGACCATAGAAATATTCATAAGGCAACATGGTTATTTCAGATCAATTGACGAGGAATCAGATTGATCACGTGTGATAGTCAATGGACGGCAAGTATAGAGTGTTTTGGACGTACAAGTCATTAGGGTTACGAACATTGTCTCCGATCACTACCTTACCGCAGTCAAGGTACGCACAAGGCTAAGCATGGCGAAAAACGTACGTCACCAGGCACAGCGAAAGCTGGGCATCGGCAAACTGCGGACCACAGAGCTATCAGATGCCTCTTCCAACTACCTAACTCAACTGCTGCGGAATGCTCCAATACCTACCTACTGATAATATTACCTTGCAGTGACAATACATAGCCGACTTTATTGAATAGACTACGAGAGCATAATTGGGTACTCAAAGCCGTCTCAATAAGATGCCTGGTACAATGATGAATGTCCAAGTGCCACGACATTGACGGATGCTGCATACAGGGCGCATCTGGAGTCAATGGAAACGCAAGCTGTTCGTAAACGGGACGGGGAGAATGAGCTGAAAACAGACAGGATCACTTAGTTGCTCCGAAGCAAAGGGGAAGCCCAAAAACTGTACCCGAGAGCTAAGCCAAGAATGCGTGGAACAGAGTTGCCCTCCTCAAAGGACAGCCTTGACTAGCTAGTGACGGGCCCGAATAATTTTCTAAAGATATGGAGAGAATATTTCAGCAATCTACTGCATACGAACACCACTCCAGAAGACCCCTTTTCAATCCATGACGATGGTATCAACTGTCCACCTCCGAGCCAGAGCGAGATACATGTGGCAAGGTGCCGTGACATAACTCCACACGGACATAATCCCCTAAACGATTTTGGGGCTTATGTCCGGACAACTTGCCCCAATTTCATTGGGGATTATGTCCGATACTAATCAGCGGACATAAACCCCAATGGGGGTTATGACCGAATTTGTTGTTGTTTTTAGTATTTCAACATAATTTGAAATATTGTTATTGTAGCGAGGGACGAATGCGGTGGGGGGCACGGCCCGTAGTTAGTCTCTTTGCGTACTTAATTGTCTCTCTGCAGCACAAGACGAATGCGGTTGGGGGCACGACCCCCGCTGGAACCGATGGTCTCCCCGCAGAGTGGTTTAAGGCAGGTCGGGAGGAGCTGATTAGGAACATGCATCAGCTCATGGAGAACATCTGGCTAGAGGAGAGCATGCCCGGGGATTATGTCCAATATACAAGAAAGGATATAATAGTGAGTGTAAGAACTATCGTGGAATAAGCCTTTTACCAACTGCGTACAAGGTCCTTTCGAGTATATTGTACTAACAACTAGAGCCAATTGTAGACATACTAATTGGACTTCTCAGTCCGGCTTTAGACCTGGTAAATCTATGGCAGGGTGATAGCTTATCATGTGTACTATTTAATGTAGTTATGGAGAACGTGATGAACAAGGCTGGTGTCAACATGTCTGGCACCATATTCCATAAGAGCCACTTGAAACTAGCCTATGCCGATGATATATACATCATTGGCGGAATTCAGCGGGATGTTACTGCAGTTTTCTCATCATTGGAAAAGGAGAATGATTTCAACAAACAAAGAGTCTTTTCGATGGATGGGGGCGCACTGTAAACGTGGACAATTATTGATTTGAGATAGCAGCTGAATTGACATACTTCGGATCTTCCATCAATAACAAAATTAGTGTCATACAATAAATTAACCGTTATGATGTATGCTTCCGAATAGTGGGTGCTTCCGACAACGTACATACTAAACGTGGGAGTATTAGAGAGAAAAGTACTCCGAAAAACATATGGACCCATCTGTGCCATCGGATGCACCATGAGCTGTATGAACTTTACCACGACATCGAAGTAGGTAATAGAGTTAGAATCGAACGACTACGATGGCTAGGACATGTTGTTGTTAATGATGAATGTAACTGTTCCAGCGGGAAAGGAGTTTGAAGGCGAACCTGAATAACGGCGCAGAGCAGGGAGACCCAAACTTCAAAGGAAAGACCACGTGGTTAGCGACGTGCCACCATCTGGTAGGACTAACTGGAGAACGTACGCAGAAGACCGAAGAGTGTGGAATTCTTCAATACTTTAGGCCTCTTATTTATGAACAACGTTCGTAGGTTATAATGCGCCACTTTAGTAAGTAAGCAGTAAGTCAGTTATTCTAAACTTAAGCAAATAGGCATCGTACAAATCAATCTTTCGGTAGTTCTTTTATATTAGAAAGATTCTTAAGTGTTGGAGGTTATTTCATATTATTTGGTAGTATTTAAGTTTTTTTTATATGTGTAATCCTTGATTATTTCGGCACTGCTGATAACTGGAGTGGAAATGTTAAATCACGTATCGAACGGTTTG